>BMAU01011766.1:400000-1000000 GCA_019973935.1 Trichonephila clavipes | reverse complement strand
CTTACGAGACTAAAGAGCGAAGAAATAAATGCATAATAGATTTTCGATTAAAAAAATCAACACCACAAAATATTTCGAAAAACGGTCCTCTCTCTCAATACGTCGTTATCGACCGATAATTTCCATGAGATTCAAACAAAATCATTATACAATAAAATTGTTATATTTATCAATTCAATTGGATTAACTCAGACATTTATAAGTTATTTTAGATTGAAAAATTATTATAAAAATATTCTGTTCATTAAAATAGTGACTCATAAATTGTAATGTTGCAAATTACACTGGAATTCGGAATTATTGTGGAGTATGAATCATCGTAGAAATTGGAAATTCTCGATACTGTTTAAGATTTACACGGATCTATTAAATAATAATATATTGAAACAAAGAGTTCACTTTATGTGTGGGGATTTGGTTGTAAAAGCTATGGTTTTAAAATTCAATCTGAAATGCTTTGTAAATTTTTGCTGGTAAAAAGAAATAATCCAATTAAAACAATCCAATTTTTTAGATTAAGAAAGGATAAATCTTATTTTAAGTAACTGAAAATGAAGAAATTTGCTTTCCGTCTATAATCTTTGTATTACTTCTAGTGTGACGTTACTAATCAGTGAATAAAATAAATTCATGGGATGATCCAAGCAAAATTAAAAGCACATCTTAAACGTTCAGTATGTTAATTTTATTAAATTCATTATTTCAATTGCTTCTTCTCGTCCATATTTCCTAAGTAAATTGTCATTGATAAAGATCAAATGAGCTCCTCTTATTTCTTTGGAAAGAAACGAGAGAGAGAGACTATATCCGAAAACATCTCTCGTGCAGTTACTAAAACTAAATGTCACCTCGTAACTTAATGCCGTTCTGGTTCATCTTCCCTCGAAAGCGTAATTGCAGATTCCGCGAACTGGATTCTCAAGCGGCGAACTCTTAACAAACTTCCCTCCCGTCGCTCTCGCTAACAAAGTCTTTCTCTGTCCATTTGACCTCACCTCGACATCCGAGGCAGTTACAGCCGCTCGGACAGTTTATTTAGTTTCTTTTATTACCCATTTATCACCTGTTGCCTCATGCCGGTAGAGGCTGGCGCCACAGTTAGGCAACTCTCCAAATCGTGATGGATTGGACGATTTACACACAAAAAGTGAATAGCAAATGACCAGGTGACCGAACGGGGAGGGAACCCCCTGTGTCTGGTCTCTTTTTTGGTGTGATGGATGGTATATTCAAGAAGTTTCCGTTCCCTCCTTTTTGTAGACATTTACAGTGAGATATCTTGCGCTTTTTTCCCTTTATCTAGATTAAACTCCCCCGCGTGCCTCCAAACATCTTATTTTTCCCCAAAAAAATCTAAAATCATGCAAAGTAGGTTTGGAAAAAAACACAGTATAGGTCATTTAAAGAAAAAAAAAACCCTTTTTGAACATTAAAAGTCGATAATTTTCATATATTTTAAATGCATTAGATAAGGGGTGGGGGGAGCAACCCGTGTGATCCGCCTTGAATATTTTTGTTTTCAGTGTGTAGCTTTTTACAAAAAAATATATTTCATAACTGTTTCCAGTTCGTTACGTTGCTTTTGTTTTTATATATACTTAGAAGTGAGCAATACTGCATTACTGAAACCCCCCTTCCCTTCAGCCTCATGCCTGATTCCTGTAATTTTATCGTGCTGCTTATTGCTAGAGCTAAGCATATGTGTTAATTGCTTTATTATTAAACTATTTATGTTTGTTTGCATAAAAAATAATTAAAACAATAATGATAATTCACTCCAGTTTAAATTTTCACTCCAATAGATGTTTGTAATGGGACCAAATTTGATATAAAAATAGATATTTTCATATGCATCCTAGCGGGATTATAATGTTTTCCCGAAGTGGCCCGCAGCCACCCCTGGATTAGATAATTTCATGAATAGTGTTAGGAAAATTTTAAAACATGAATCGTATCGTTTTAAGACAGGTCTCGTAATCCCTCAACTTTTTATTCTTGTAATTAAGCTATGGAAAGAATATTATGAGAAACTGATATGTTCTTTAGTTTCTGCTTTTTTATTCTTCTTCCCAAGTATCAATTCAGTTAGATTCATGCATTATATAACCTTATTTCAAAAGTTTTATGAAAGGATTTATTGTATGTGTTTCCTTTTATTTATAGATTTAATCCATCATTTGGTTCTTTAATTGGTTTCATTCTGTAAGCCAGTGATTTAATATCCTTTTCAAATTTAGAAGAAAAAAAAAACGTCTGTATATTTAATTTATTTTAATTTTTGTGCTTCTAAAAACAAGTAAATTTTTTAAAGTATGCATAAATATATCTTAAAGGCATTTTAACTTATAAGTAGGATACTGTTATTTGTTCTGTCAATTTGGTCTCAATGTTCGTTTTTTTAAAACAATTTTATTTTTTTAAAAAAATATGTTTATGTGGGGAAGAGTAGCTTCATTTTCTCTATATGATCACCGTTGTAAATTTAGAAAATTATATAAATATAAATTGCTGTGCTTTTTTTTGTAGTTAGGAAAACATGTTATGCATTTATAACAGATTTCTTAAGACACTGATAAACACATTTTAATTATTTCCCTCTATTGTCTTTTTAAAGAGAAGAACACACTTTCAGTAGAGAAGATCCAACTAAAAAAATGCGTTGATACATAAAAAAAATTAGTTTATTAAATTTTGTAATCTTAAAGCTTTCAACTATTAAGTGGCAGTTCAAAAAAAAATACGTGGCAATTGAAAGAAAAACAAATATTAATCGAATAACTCTTCAACCATAGTTAAATTAACTGTCGTCATATTCAACGAAAAACTCAACAAAACTAAACATAATGTAAATTTTTGGCCCGTAATTAAAATTATCATTCATGTCTCGAAATATAATCTCATTTTCTTAAACATTACATTATAAATTACTGTAATTATTCGAAATCCTTTACTTTATTTTAAGCTAAAATAATCACTCAAGCCCTATCAACCTGTCTTAAATTTGAAGCGAAATTTAGCATGAGGATAATTTTTATCCCTTTCATTGTACCTCACCTTGCGCCGTTTACCATACAAGCCGGTAAACATGAAACATAGTTTCCTCCAGTTTTTTTCACAGCTTCGAATGAAACCGTGCCTCAACAATCATAACAATGACTGATGATGTTCATAATCAGTCATGGCACTTTAATTTACAAAACATCAAGTGAGGCCTCACCCTAATACCCGGCTCCTCTTTATTTTAAAAGTGAACCGCTTCGCAGCGTTAAAATTGTTTGAAAAAATTGTTTCCTAGTTCAAGAGTTCGTAACCTATGATTTTTTCCAAACTGACCTATTCTCCACACTTCGATAAGCCTTTAAAATTATTGAGTAACGATTTGACCAATATGGTATTAGGGCATCTTCCGTGAGAGAGAGATTGTTAAGTTGAATCTCGCACGCTTAAAATGCTTTCAGCGAATTAATGGAATATTAATGTATTGGGAAACGGTTCGTTATATAAAAAACACTTGATGGTCGAGATTCAAATTCTTTTTCTCTCATATCCAGTTAATATCGTAGATTAGAACACAATTTTATCTGCTACTTTTGTTTTAAAAATGAATCTATAGCATAGTGCTTAATTGAGAAAAAATATTTCATTGCTTGCCGTTATTGTTATAAAGTCTATAGTGTTGTGCAATCAAAAAAATGTTAGACTATTAAGTGCAAAAATTTCCGAGTCCAAGATAGTGAATGTATTTTAAGGTCATCAACCATTCATTCTCCTTTAGGGAAGTCTGTCCTCTTATAGGTCCTGTCCCTCCTCGAAATGTGTCCTCCTTTTCAATATTTTAAAACTGATCTGTTAATCTCTGTATTCAGAGATGAACCAAACATGTTTCCAATATGTCGAAGAATAGTCTGAAAGAAATATCGCAGGAAATAACAGTTTTTAATGGTGTTTTTTGACTTGTATATCACAAGTAAATTCGGCAGATATAGAAAACTGTTGATTTTTTATCGAACGAAATCCCTGATATTAAAATCGTTGACAATGGTCTGTTTGAAGAAATTAGAAGATTGAAATTTTAATATATTGAAAAAATTGGAAAATTAACTTGCTGAAATTGATAAAAGATGGGTTGAAATACTTAACCATTTCAAAAATGAACGCATTCCATAGGAAAATTTAGTTACTATTTTTTTAATTTACGTTGTGCTGCTCTGGAACTAATGCACCAGTTGAAAAAGTCTTTTCAGTTAGTAATTTTTGGACAAATGAGAAATCAAGATTGAATGTTGATATTTTAGCTGCAGTACTTACAGTAATGATGAAGGATATTTTTTGCTCCGAAATTTACGATACATTAGAAAATAACATATTGACAAACAAAAAAATTCATTCAATGAGAAAATACACGTTTAAGTAAATAATTAAAAGGGATTTAAGCATAATTAGCATATTTTTGTTTGAATTAATAAAGTATTTCATATATTTACGTTGTGATATTTTCCTAAGTTTTTCGTTCTCCTTTTCATTGTAAAAAACTGGTGACCTTATGTATATTGACGTTGCACTATAAAACAACACGAGGTCTATTGGTGACGGACCTTGTCATTTTGAACCTCGGTCAAATGACTTGAAGACACCTGAGCTGGCACCCCCCCCTTCTCCAAACTACTGCACCATGGCAACGAAAGAACTTCAAGCCACGACAGATTTAATGTGTATCCACCTCTGTAAACAACTGGTGCTCAGCGGCACCGGGACTCGAACTTATAATAAGCCAGCCACAAGTCCGTAAAAATGACCATTAAGTTTCCGCGACCACTGGAATTCATGATAACTGCTTATGCATAAATCATATCATCTGATGATTAATAGAAATGATAGTTTATCACCAATAACCAACTGCATAGCTGTAATTCATAGTTAATTATGCTAAACTAAATCATTTTATAAGAAATTCTTTTTTTATCTCACCATTATTGTACTTCAACAATAAATTCAACTGAAAGAGCGATAAAGCATTCCTGGCGGTTCCGAGAAGACCACACTCCTAACTCAGCGATGAAATTTCTGTAAGAAATGACTCCTATTAATTACCTATTATGATCCAACCCACCATTAAAACGGTACAATTTTTTATTCCTTCCTCGCGATGGGTTTAATTCGTTAATTAATTTAATGAACCCCTCTTTTTATCCCCAGGACTCAATGATTCATGAATTATTAATTATCGTACAATTAATTTCACTCGTTGTCTATTATCTTGGCACAGTGTGATCTCCCCTCCGAGGGATGTTCACTTATTATTTCCCACTCTATCATTCGAGGGGGTCGAGGATTATGAATGAGGTGAGACACTGAGTTCCTTTCTCAGGGCTTTGCTGAGATGAAGTAATGAACTTGAGTGGAGTCGCATTTAAAGCATTTTATGAAACGTTCGAGAAGCATCCTTAAGTAGGGTTTTAGTTGTGAATTTTCTGTTCCCATTTTAAAGCACAAAGAAAGTTATTGCAAGTGCATGGTTGGAAAAGTTTTGTAAAAGAGTTATTAATATTTAAGGTATTAGTGTCATTTTTACTGCAATACACAATGGTCCAGCGAAACAGTTGTTTTTAACTTGAGGCAACCAACGTCAGTTTATTTCTATTTAGCTGAAAAGCTTACTTTAAAATGTATGTACCGTAAAATCCGGCGTATAACGCGCACTTTTAAAAACACAAAAATGAGATTGAAATTGGCGGGCGCGCGATATACGCCGGATATAAAAATGAGATCTTTAAAAATAAAATAAAAAAAAGATGATCGTAGGAAAAAATTAGGCTTCTACATATATGGAAATACCTTCTATTTAAAATAAATGACAACCCTTATGAACTTAAAGGTTGTAGTTCGAGAAGTATACTATATTTTCTAAAGCTTTGAATAATAAATCGAATAAAGAACTTCAAAACATCATTATGCACGTACATTTCCGATTCCTTCGTAAAAGAGAGGGGCGCGTTATACAGAGAATATACCTGAAAATTAAAAATTGCAGCCTGAAAGTATAGGTGCGCATTATGCACCGGATTTTACTGTAGTTCCATAAAAATGTCTTTTTTTTACCCTCTCTTTTTAAAGTTTATTGCAATTAACTTCAGAAACTTTGGACAATGTACAAACTTTTGCAATCTTTTAAAGTTTTCGTAATCTTGATAACTACTATTTCCCTCTTTATAAGATTTGCTTCAATACAAAAAACTATTTTTGAATACATCAAAACTATTAATACATTGGAAGAATTTCTTTCAAATTTTAATCAAGAAGTGCAAAAGTTTTTCTACATGTTTTTGTATACTGACATTTTGTATACATACATTCTTGATAACTCTTTATAGTTTTTTTCTTGTATTGAAGAGAATCATAGATTCTCTTCAATACAAGAAAAAAACTATTTTTAATACATCAAAACTATTCATACATTGGAAGAATCTCTTTCAAATTTTAATCAAGAAGTACAAAAGTTTTTCTACATGTTTTTGTATACGATTGTAAAAGAGTCTTAGGCGGAGCAACTCAAATTATTAAAAGTTATAGTAATTGGCTGTTTTTGCCTATAAATTTCAGTAATTCTATCGTGTTACATAACAAAATAGTTTTCAAATGTCAATGTCACCTCTGGATTTCATAAAATTAAACGCTTAAATTGCAATATCAATGACATACTCTTAATTGCTATTCACGTAGTTTCTCACGTTGAAAGGTTTCTTGATATAACTTGGAATAAAGAGGATACATACTCTTCAAAATAAATGTGTAAATATTTAAGGAACTCGTTTTTTTCCTACAATGCTTTGAATAACTTTATTCAAATTTAATTATTCAAATCAGAAAAATTCATAACTTGATATGAACGAACCAATCTCCCTTAAAATTATTATACACTAAATGAAATCTCAGTGCACCAAATACATGAGAAGATAGTATTAAAATTCATCGATTCCAGAAAACTAAAATTTGAAAAAATCATTTTCACAACGTATTGGGAACAGTTGCATAATGTTACTTTACGGCGCCATGTATCATAATATGATTGATGGCAAAAAAAAAAAAAAAAAAAAAAATCTCCATAAAAGTGTAAAAATAGAAGGAAAAAAATTAAGGTCTATCAGATATATATATGTAAAACAAATTGTCTGCTCTAAAAATTATTTTTCCCAACCTAATATCTTTAAAAATATATCATAATGGTAAACGATTACTAAGAAATCGTGAAATCCGCACATTAACGACATTGTAAAGGTCACTTAACGTTCTGGCAATCTAACCTACTTCCTTTTTTTAATGGACTTAAATCTATTCCAGGATTCTGACCACCACCCCTCTGACCCAGCCCTTCATCTAAATTGAAAAACAGTCTCGCTTAATCTTGACCTCTAACAAACGTTTATTGCATTGGATACTTAACTTTCACGTGCCTAAAGATTCAAAATGGTTCCTTTTTAGAACTATTCGCAATATGTCATTGAATCAATCCATCAATAATGCTTAGAAAAAGTATTGAATACAAGAAATATGTTATGATATACCCATTGTGTTTTCATACAAGTGTGAAATGCAATGTTGTAGTTTAAAAACCATTTTGTTGGCTGAACTATTTGCTCTCAAAGAAAAGGTGTTAAGTCTTATTTAACTTTATGAAAGAATACTTATGGCTTTATTGTTTTGTCCATATTATTACCTTTAGACACGATCGATGTGCTAACAATAGAATTATTATTCTTATCCGAATATAAATAAAAGCAAGAAATGCATACTATTATTATCAAATGAATATTATCACGTACTAATGTATACCACATTGTAATAAACGTAAGTTGATGTTGTAAGGTAAAAGCTATAATTTTGTTGAACGGGCAATTTGTCTCAGTTGAAACATATTTTGAGGGAAATTCGTGTTAGAACAAGTGAAACAATCGCAGAAAGATTTGAACTGGATATTTTGAGTACGGTCATTTTTACTGTTTTAAATAAGTCGATGCAGCATATTCAGTAAAAATAATTTATTGGGGGAAAAAATCTCAATACCAAAAAGTTTTTGTATATACAATTTATTAAAAATTATGTTGCCAAATATTATATAAAAATCAAAAATCTTGAAACTTTAAAAAAAAGAATTCTCTCTCTCTCTCCAAATATCTTGAAAAAAATATTTTTCTAAATTCTTAATTCTTAGTAAGTTTCAGGGATATCGTCTAAAGCTCGCGTCGGTGCTGTTTATGGAGTCACAATTTCATCCAAATAACACCTTTTTAATTTCATTTTAAGTTTTGGGATTCAAGAGAGTAGGAAATAGGGTGTGAAAAATGGTGTGAATAAGGTTAATGATTCTAACACGCAGACGTTATTTCTTGGTACCGTTTCAATCAATATGTTTCTTTTGATGTCTTTAGGATGAAAATGTTGAATATCTTTGCTAATCAGCTTTTTTTTCACGTTATGTAATTCTTAACTCATATAAATTCTATAGCTAATTTTGTTCATTTTGTTCTTACTTTTTTTTCTCTCATATTTAGATGCTTCGAATGGTACTAAACGTTTAATGCGACTACCATTTTTTTTAATTTTAAATAAATATATATTTTTTGTGTACCGCGACGTGTAACACGGAGCTTACAAAATCATTTGTTTCAAGATTATTACACTAGAAAGTTCAAAAGAAACCCCAACAGATAAAAAAAAAGGAACAGAATTTTTAAAAAAAAAAATGGCGTAAAAAACAAGGAAAAGGTTTTTGAAAAAGTGTGATACATAAAACTACAGTCTCTGCATTCCTTTTTTTCGATCAATTTGTTATAGGAAACGTTTGTTGTTGGGTTTTTTTTTTAGGAAAATTAATATTATTTTATTTGAATATTAAGATTAATTCATTCCTTCTATAAGGGTATTTGAGGCAAATGTCGAGTGTTTTGCATTTCGCCTGCCCCAAATGTTATGAAAGTTATAAATGTAGAAAGATTTGCCACATGTTATAAACTTTAATACTAGGTAGGATTTTTTGAATAAGAGAATGGTTAATATTCTACTTGATATCATAAATCTCGAAGTTAATCGTTAGAATCCCTTTCTCCATCAGCTAATTTAGAGAATAAAGTTCAGTAATTAAAATTATATCGCATATAAGAGTCACATGTAAAAAAGTAATCCTAGTTGTTTAAATTCAAATCAATCTTTACTATGCTCACCACCACCACACACATACAAAAAAACTTTAAAGGAATATATATATATATATATAAAATACCCCTATTGTCTCCCATATATATATATAAAAATTATGTTTTTAAGTCAGATCTTCTCAAACTGTGGGACGCGTCCCTAGGGGGCGTCATAACCCTACGAGGGGGAGCGAGCCTCTTGAAAAGTTGAAAAAAAAATTCTTTTAAAATATTAACTTACTGAAAGTAAACAAATATATTCTGACATAATAAAAAATAAAATACTCTTTTACTACACTTATAAATGTATCAGTAGTGCACAATCTATTTTATAATTAACTTAACAATACTATGTTAAGGACAAGTTTAATAATTACCAGTAACCACACACACACACATATGGATTTGTCATGTAACATTATATGACAACATTAACACTTATCTTGTAATTTGTAAGGTTTATAATTAATCTCTTAAATGCCGATTAAAAGTTATGCGATTCGCTCTCCAATGGCTCCATTTAGCACGCAGGTAAGCGTATGGGGTGTATTGAGGGGGTGGGTGGTAGAAAAGGAATAAATAATCAAATCTTCTGAAATAAGTGAATCCTTCGCAAATACTGTCAAGGTTATTTTATTGATTTCTAAAGCCTTCGGAAAAAATTTATGGATAGCAGTTCACAGAAAAGATATAACTTCGGAAAGACGTATATATACGTCTGAGGGCAATAAACACAGTGGCTGAGCGAGACGTTTTTGTGCGTGGGGGCTTAAGAGATTTAAGTCATATGGTATGTTTAACGTCATAGTATTATTGAATTTAATACATAGCTATTGTATGGAGGGGGGGATGGCGATGCAAATTATGATTGAATATTGGGTCGCAAACATTGGAAGTTTGAGAAGCACTGTTGTAAGTGATTCTCTGGGGTGAACTTCAGAATATGTTGTGAAGAGTAATTGAACAAGTAATAATATAGTGGTTAAATATTACCTCTCTTGAAGTCGTATTTCTTTATTCAGAAACTCGCACTTAAATACATGTTTAATGCACATTCATAAATGTAAAACAAGGAGCCCTTTTTTGAAAACTAAGAAGCTTGCTATTTAAATTTAAAAAAAAGACAAATTATTTTTCAACGACTCCTTCAATGTTCTTTGTAAGAAAGTTACTTTTAATTTTAAAAAAAAATAAAAGTCAAGCAAGATCCGTATTTGAAAGAAGAGTAATGGCGTCGTTTAGTGAAATCTCCATTGACAGTTATGTTTTCATCGTGGAATCTGTTCAAATACTTGTTTCTTATGTAATCGAAAAAGGTAGAACACGGCTGTTCCCGCGGCGCCGATGGCATTGAAAACCCATTAACCTGCATAAAAGCTATATTTTAAGCTTAAAATTGTGTTCAGCATTTAATATAATGATAGTAATAAATAAATTTGTGCCGTTATAACATAGTTTTCCCCTTTTTCTTGATCGTTCATTGGGATGTGATGTTTTTGAAAGAAGCTCTCACTCTTTTGCTAAAAAAAAAGAGGTTTTCATTTTTACTGATCGTTTTTAAAGTTTGTAATTGTGATTTTCTATTAATAGAATAGATATAAATTTATTTTAGATTTTTGCGGTTTAATAATTACCCTTTTTAAGAACTGAACAGATTATTAATTGCTAAAACAGCAAAATTGATTTTAAAAATTATAAAACTAAAAGTTAATTTTTATATTTGAATCCCTGTGTGCGTACATGCTAATAACTATTATTTTTGTGAAAATCTTTCTAAATTTGTTACGTGAAAAAAAAAAGTGCTATTGAAATATGTTGCTGAAATAAAAAAAAAAAAAAATTAATGCAAACATTGATTATTTGTCCATAACTGACAGAAAACTGATAGAAATAATGAAATTTGGTTGTGTTTTCAGTAAGTGTAACTAATTTCAAAAGTAGTTAACTATTTATGATGAATTTCTATCGTTTTACTACTGGTTTTATTTGAAAAATGAAACACTTGAATTATCAATCTAATCATTTTTATTAGCGGGAGTAAATTACAGTACTGAAATCGGATCCTCAAACCCGGAACGAAATTTTACAGCTTTTGAAGGATGGTTGTACAAATTCTGTAAATAATAAAGTATTTAAAAATCAAAAAAGACATTTTTCTGTTGTATTACTATCTAAACTTCAAAAAGAAATAAAATTTGGCTCGCAATCAAAAGCTCCGGGGAAAAAATGTGAACGAAAGGAATTCCTTAATAAAAGAGAAAAAAAGAAGTTAAAAAGAATTATCGCTGTAGAAAGTTATTTACCTCAAAAACCTATGGTAAAAAAACTATAGGTATAGCAGTTGACAATTTATCTTCAGATAAAGAAAATTGGCTATAAGAAAGTAATTTTTCCAGTCTGTTGTCAAATGTCTATTAAGAACGTAGAAAAGTGAAGAAAACGTTCTTGGCCCCTGTATTTAATGTTACGCAAAGGTAAATACAAAGCATTAATAACTTCTGATGAAGCACTGTTTCATCTGTCATTCACAACTGGCAAAACGAAGATTCAATACATTTCCAGCAGAAAACGTCGCAGAGACGCAGCTGTTTTGAAAAATGCAAGTTGGCCGTCAGGTGTTATGGTATGAACGGAAATGTCCTCTCAAGGCCTAACAAAACCATTTTTTGTAGAACCAAACTTTATTTAAAACACTTACTGAAAAGAAATAACCGTCTTTACCTTCAAGGAAACTTTGTTTTTCACCAAAATTCTGCACTAAGTCATACTGTAAAATCAACTATAAAATGGTTGAAAGATTAAAAAATAAATATTCTGCCTCCTTATAAATGACTAACACACACTATATCCCCTGTTTGTGGTCTGTGTTCCTTGCGATTATTTTTTATGGGGATACTTAAAAAATAATTAAATAGACGCAGTAGCGCACACAGGAATTTTTCATGGGGGGTCCGGGGTCGAAAGCTCACCATTCTTGTATCATGTTCCTTTTGATTTTGTCAATTTTCGGGAACAAAATACAGTAAAAAACTAATTATTGAATAAATAATTAGCATTAATTAATAAAATTAGTCATTAATAACAATACTTAATAATATTTTACGTACTATATACTTAGAATTATAATCAATCGGGGAAAAAATCAAGGGCTTTGAGGGGCGTCTGGATCCCCAGGACCCCCCTTGTGTGCGCCACTGAATAGACGTAAAGTAAGAGCATTTCAACAACTTCAAAAAGTAATTTAAGAGGGAGTTGGAAAAATACCCAAAAAATGATCCAAAAAACTATTTTATCTTAGCCAAAACACTTACAAAAAGTGTACTGTGCTGGAGGAAACCTCATTGAAAATTCCATGAATATTCAATAAAAATTTATGATCCTCTGAAATTTGTCACACTATTTACGAATCAACCGGTAATTTTTACACATTTCCGGCTTTTTTAAAACTTAAAACTGTCTAACTCTTCCGTTTAAATAATGTTAGTGTGCATCCTTGTATATACTGTTGCAATTACAAAGAAAACAGCGAAAAACTATTTATCTCTTGGAGGTCTTTTATGCATCAAGGATTGGTCATGTATTTCTTAGTATATTCTTCCTCCATCGTTACAGTTCCGCTCTGTTATTTATGTTGACGGAAGAACACAGAAGTGCCTCGGTTTGCGTGCACAAAGGCTTCAGACCGGGGTCCTAACCACGGGTGGTTGGCTTGACCGGCGCCCATCGTTCACCTTTAATTAGAATAGCGAGCTGAAGACGAAGGTGTGGCGGAAGACATAAAAGAGGTCGGAATGAGAGAAAGGCAGGCTGATGAGAATTATTGGAGGAAAACTGAGTGATCTGAAATGAATGGAATGCTGCTGTATAGAGTCTCCTTGTCTGTGTTTTTCTCATTTAAACAGGTTTCAAAATGGGGACTGACAATTCTCTATACAAGAGCAGGGTAGGGGTGGTTCAGAGAGGAAAATGACATCCATTCAAAAGGGTTGGAAGGTGGAATTCGATTTTCGAATCAAAACAAGGTGGAACAAATTGAATTGGTTTTGGACGTGCCAATAATTATACTGTTTACTGTGTAATTTACAGTTTGTGTTAATCATTGAGGGCAAAAAATATGTCACGGAACTGCAAACTGAACCTGAGATAGTAAATGTTTCTGCCATAACTGATTCGTGGTCGGATTGGTGTCAAAATAAAGATTGTTCTGTTTATTCATTTCGTTTTCCATTTCAGCCAAAAATTTGACTGTGAAAAAAAAAATTCTGTGTTTTCGAACTGTGTATGAATTTAACAAACAAAACATGCTCAAAAATCTTCTTGGAGTAACTGGACTGCTAAGATTCTCCCTAAATTATATTTATTTCATGTTTCATAAGGACGGCGTATATCAGCAGCAAGTTACTGAAATTTAAATAATTAAAATTAGTTTATAGCAGGTGCATTAATACTTGCTCGATTTTAACGGATTCTTACACGTTTGGTTCAATATTCTATGAACGTTCCAAATTAATATACCAATTATACAAATGGTAATAAATGTTCCATGTCTTTTTTGGATTTGATTCTACTTTGTAAGCGTTTGAAATTTGCAGAACAGCTCGTAACACTTTCAAGATTCTAGTTTATTTCCAAGAGAGTTTCCAAAGTTTTTTTATATACTTGTAATTAATCATACTTAAATTTAAATAGGGTGCTGTATAGAAAACCTTAGTACGCGAAAAGAGCCCCGAGAGTCGAAAAAACTAGGGAATACCTGGTTGATGGGTTGATTATTGCCCACCTAGAATTCCTGTTCGACCTGCTGTAGATTTTAAAGCAATCTTATAAAAAAATTTTCAATTTTAGTATTTAAAAATAACTCATCTGATGAAGTGTTTCATTCCTTCCACATGACAAAGTTGTCCATTGAGATCTGAATATTTTTTACAAATGTAAAACATACCAATTTTTTTAAAAATGAATATGCACAAAATTACTTATATTCCTAAGTTTAAAAACATAAAAAACAAAAAATATTCAGTCTCAACTCCAGTCATCGCATACAGAAGAATTTTCTAAATATATTTTTTTTAGTCCTTACAAGTAAAGTTTTGTTGTGTAGTATGTCTATTGTCTATTTCAAAATACACTGCTGGACAATTGCTAAGGACGGATAACACTATCATCCATAGCAACCACAAAATGAAAGGAAGCAAAATGTGGAAAATTAGAATAAGTGCGGATATTAGTAAGAAGAAGTATGAGTATGCGAATTTTTTTTCCACGTCTGTTCATCACGTGATAGCGTTCATAAGAGCTTTAAAGGTTTTGACGCGTGTGGACAGTTGTTGTTTCAAGTCAAAGTTTTACAGGAAAGATTTAATAGACGAACTTAAAATTTTTGGCATGTCTTCCCGACATCATATAGATGATTTTATGCGTGGCCGAATTATTGGAAAGTTCGAAGAAGGGCGAAAAATAACAGATGTTGCCAGGGAGTTCGACATCGCTCACAGCGTTGTTTCACGGCTGTGGAAGTCATTTAAAACTACTGGAATGTGTAGTAGACGGCACGGGGGAGGTCATGTTAGAAGTACGACGCCTGCAGAAGACAGATATATCGTCCTATCAGCAAAAAGGAACAGGCGCACCACAGCTCAGCAGGTGGCAAATCAGTTTCTTGCTGCCTCAGGAAAGCAGATCTCCCGAAAAACTGTTGCCAGACGTTTGAGGAGAGTAGGACTATACGCACGCAGACCTGTTGTGTGTGTCCCATTGACCAGACAGCACCGTACTGTCCGTTTGCAATGGTGTCGTGAGCATCACAATTGGACTGAACAGGATTGGGCATGCGTACTATTCTCAGATGAGAGTAGGTTCAGTCTGTCATCGGATTATAGACGCCAACTGATCTGGCGCGAGAGTGGTACTGCTTATCGTCCAGAAAATATCCAGGAAATGGACCGATATCCGACATGCAGTATCATGGTGTGGGCCGGCATCATGATCAATGGCCGCACGCGCCTACATGTGGTTGCGAATGGGACTATGACGGGCCAACGATACATTGATGAAGTTCTACTTCCTCATGTTCGTCTTTTGCGTGGTGCTGTCGGTGATAAATTTGTTTTTATGGACGACAACGCAACATGTCATCGAATACTCGCTGTTCAGGATTGTCTAGACAGCGAGGGTATTCAACGTCTCGTATGGCCAGCGCGTTCTCCAGATCTAAACCCCATTGAAAATGTGTGGGATGCTTTGGGGAGGCAAGTTGCTGGTTGAAACTATCCTCCGACAAACAAGAACACCCTCATCCGTGCACTCACAGAGGAATGGGATAAATTGCCTCAACAGCTGCTGGATAATGTTGTGCAAAGTATGGTACGACGTGTGGAATGTTGCATCACACTCCATGGTGGACATATCCCGTACTGATACCTTTCTTTAAGGTGCCTGCTGACTTTTAGATGCATTGTTCCATTTTCCGTACGCAGATCAAATGAACATTTTTTTTCTTTCAGATGTTTCACAGCTTTTGTACTTTCCAGAACAATAAATATTCTTTATTCTAATGTCTGAACAATGTGGCAACTATATTTTATCCTACTAGGCCTCATGTCTCGCTTAATGTTATGCTACATAGCAATTTGTGATCCGTCCTTAGCAATTGTCCAGCAGTGTATGTCTTCATTGGTCATATAAAGGGTGTTTTTTTTCCAGGTATAGAAGTTTCAGTTGGCATTACTTTCCAAGATGGCGACCGATTTAACAGCTGTCAAGTGATTTATTCTCAGTTTGGTTTGGCAATTCATCATGAATAGACTCACGCCTGAACAACGCTTTCAAATTGTGCAATTTTATTTCGAAAATAATGGTCGCGCGCGCGCGCGATTTTCATAAGCGAATTTTGTTTAACAATGAAGCACACTTCTAGTTGAATGGCTACGCCAACAAACAAAACTGCCGCATTTGGAGTGAAGCTAATCCACAAGTGTATGTCGAAACACCGTTACATCCAGGAAAACTGACTGTTTGGTGCGCTTTATGGGCTGGTGGAATCCTTCTTCAAAAACGATGAAGGCCACAACGTTACAGTCAATGGTGATCGGTATAGAGCCATGATTACTAACTTTTTCATTCCTGAATTGAACAATCATGATGTCCAGGAGCTGGGGTTCCAACAAGACGGCGCAACATGTCCCACAGTTCGTGCCACAATCGATTTATTGAAAGACACGTTTGGTGACCGCCTAATTTCACGTTTTGACCTGTGAATTGGCCTCTAGAATGATTATTGAAATTATATTTACAAGATCTTGTGATTTAACACCGCTAGACTATTTTCTGTGGGGCTATGTAAAATCATTGGTCTATGCGGATAAGCCACAAACGCTTGACCATTTGGAAGACAACATTCGCCGTGTTATTGCCGATATACGGCCACAAACGTTGGAAAAAGTCATCGAAAATTGACGTCCAGATTGACTACATCCGAGCCAGCCGTGGCAGTCCTATGCCAGAAATCATATTTAAAAAAATGTAATGCCACAAGATTATCTTACATCGAATAAAAAAACCTCTAAACACCCTTTACAACCCATGTCAATCGAATAATACATCGTTGTTTTATTGCAATTTAAAGTTCTATACCTCTAAAAAAAACACCCTTTACAACCCAAGCGAGTTGTAACCATAGAATAATGTCATATTTTGTTTGTTCAATACTCATACTCGAGTTTGTATGGCTGAGTGGTAACGGTTTCGAATCTGATGCCGTTATTGTTTCTGTGGAGTCATGGGTTCGAGTCCTGGTACCATTGAAACCTTGCCGTGTAGAAGGGAAGTGGGACATTAAATCTGTGGAGAATCCTTACTTGCGTATGGTGTAGAGGTTTTGAGAGTGGGGTGCCAGCTCGAAACCGACACCAGATGTTGTTGTTGTTTTCGAGACGTGACGTTACATCCCTTATGGAACTTTTCCGTTGAGAAAAAGTATCATCCTCGTCGTTTGAGGACGGTTGAAAATTATGAAGTCTCTCTTCACTAGGCCTTGTTTAATTTCTAAGTGTGACGTTAATAAACCATTAATCAACTCATTTCAGTTTATATCCACCTAGAAACATTTTTCCACAGTTTTGATGAGTGCTGAACTTAAAAAGGAACAAACAATATTTTAAAAGATGGATGAGATACTTACGGTAACCTCTACTTTGTTGTATGATGAATAATAAGAGAAGATAAATCAAACTTATTTTCATGTGGAACCTCTAAAGAGGTGAGCGATATTTACAGATGTTTCTAGAATGATTATTGAAATTATATTTTACGATATCCGCTTATATGAAACTGTTGATGGAATTCCAACAGTGGAGCATACAAGAAGGGGAGGGGGAATTCACGGGTTCGCCCTCCCCTCATAGCCTTAAATTTTTTTCTATTGATGATAATCATATGTATAAAGTACGTAAAATTTAACTAAGTATTTGAAATTAACAATTTATTTTTATTAATTAGTGCCAATTATTAATTCTATAATTTATTTTTTTATTGTTTTTTGTTCCCCAAATCGATAAAATCAAAAGAATACGTTTGGCGTCGTATTCAGGTATGATACGAGGATAGTGGATTTTCGCAAAAGAATTGACGGAAGATTTTGTCCCGAGCCCCAAACATAAGACCAATTTTCGAAAAAAATTTGTATGCGCCACTGAAATCCAATGACACTTTTAAAGAACATAAGTAATATCGAATACTGTAGAATAACTGTTAGTTCTATATACTCATATTAGGTTGGTGAAAAATAAATCCATTATTTTTAAATTTTCTCGCATGAAAATCAAGACGATTCCCTTAGGTTTAAATCAATATTTAGCTTAGTATTTTCTTTTATCATTACCCCAGCATCCGAAGAAACAATTATAAAATATCCACCATCTAGCATCACCACTAACATACTTTTTTCCGATTGTGCAATTTGGGTCAAATATGCACCGTTTTGTTGGATAATTTGTTGCCATCTTAAAGGTGGCTTCATAATGCCTCTATCATAGAAGTCTTTGTCCTTATTGGCGAAAACGTCTAGTAATCGATTTTCACAATCTTCTCTTGATCCCAATTTCTTATCACTGAGGAAGATTTGCAATGCGAGAAAAAGGTGTAATCACTTGTTGCCAGGTCCGGACTATATGGTGGATGTATTAAAACTTCACAACCAAGATCCCAGAGGTTCTGGTGAGTCACTACAGAAGTGTTTGGCCTGGCATTGTCCTGATGGAACACAACACCTCTTCTGTTGGCCAATTCTGGTCGTTTCTGGTCAGTCACTAGCTTCAAACGGGCCAGTTGATGACAGTAGTTATCTGAATTTAGTGTTTGGCCCTACGGAAGCAACTCATAATAAATTATTCCTTTCCAGTCCCACCATTCAAGAGACTTAAAATAGGGAATTTATTTAAAATCACACAATGCTTGAAAATTATTTACAAATGAAACAAAATAACACTGTTCCCATGCAAGAAAAAATTAGGTTAGAGTCCACTATTTTCTAAAGAACACTTTAACCAAAATTCCTAATACACAGTAGAATCTTCCTGGATGTTAGTCTGAGTTTGTCCACCGTTTGAGCTGTTTCACCGCGCTTTGACCACGATCGTTTTCACACAATATTGCCATATGTGACCCATTTCTCATCCCCAGTCACCATCCGCCCAAAACTAAGAAAGATTTGGTGAATTAAGAAAAGGTGGGTCTATTTCATTCCGTTTGGCCCTAGGGCTCCGCCCACCATGGAAATTCGATTCATCATGTTTTTTATTGCCATTAAAAATTTGAAATGGGTCATTCAAAAGGAATTCGATACATCATGTTTTTTGGTAAATTGGTTTTCAAAATTTTTTAATCCAACTTTGCGCAAATGGCTTAAAACTGTTTTATGGTCGATCTTTAGCTCCTGGGCGATGCTATGACTCTAACATGCCGGTCAACTTTGATTATTTCTGTGATTTTATCGACATTTTCGACAACCGGCCTGCCTGTGCGAGGTGCATCTTTAACATCAAAAATACCTGAACGGAATCGACGAAACCAAAATTGCACGTAATTAGCTGTTACAGTATCGGCACCTTAAACATAATTCGCAATTTCAACCTCCTGGCTTGAATTTTCGCCTTTATCAAAGAAAAACTGTAAAAAGAACCGGATTTTCTCTCTGTTGACTTCCATTTTTAACACCCTGTAACTCAAATCTGAATGGACCAAACAAAAAAAATAAAGCAAAATAATTTTTAGTGTGAAATGTCTTCTTGTCAACGAGCATAAATTTGAAATTGTTTGATTGATGCGTCACGAGATATCGACACTACAGCCATCTACCGAAAAAATGATGGCTTTTTTCCCCCCAATCTAATATATAAATAAATACGAAAAATTGTTTGATCGTAAATTTATAAACATTTGAAAGCTATGAGAAATGATGACATTTTTGTCGCTTTCTCATGAGATTAATCGAAAATGGTTCTCTGCATACAGATTACTGTCAACTGAATTTTGAATGCACTGCATGCATTGATGTAAAATTTAAAAAATATTGACTTTTTATACATCCATTTTGCGATTGGCCTGCCATTGAATACAATAAGTTATGCCGATAAGCCAGACTTGATATGTGTGACTTTTCTCTTGTGAATGATTTGAAAACACACCTATTTTATCAGAAGTATTGCAAGTCACGGCTACCCGCTGTCTGTAAAAAAACTCCATTCAATTTTTTTTTATCTCTCCATTATCACATTTGCAAAGGTAGAGTTCACAAGACTCTAGATAAAGCTTTTCATTCTCTAATGCCTAAACGTTACTTGCCACTCTAACCTGTGCATAATATTTTAATTTTTACTAAAACTATATAAAGTCTAAGTATATAAAGTAATCTGGAAGAGAAGGTTGTCATGAGATATATACTTAACTAGAACTTCATAAAAACTTCATGGAAAACCTGGAATAGGGAATTACTCAAAAAGGACCACTGACAAAGTAATAATTATTTTAACTATCGTTTATACAACTATGTAAAAAATACTAATTGGAATGTTATATTCAGAAGTGCATACTTTTGATAATTTGAACAAATTTTATCAGTATTATTTCGTATATGTTCAAGGAACAATTTCTTTGCTTCGTATTTTACTTCTTGGTATTTATATTACTATTCTGGTAATGTTTTAAAGTTTAAAAATCGTTAATTCCCTTTAAAATCAAGAATATATAAGAGCTTTTCCTTTCCCCAAATACTTTGGAACAAGGTATGGTAACAAATATCTAACTTTTGTTCATAAAAAAACAGTCACATTCCGAGAAACTATCTTACACTGGGCATTTTCAAAGTAGTCCTTTGGATAGCTTTACTATTATCCCAACGATTCTGCTTCTGTCCGAAAAAAATTACTCTAATGATTATAGCACTCTACTAATCCGTCGCATAGCTGCATTAAGTAAAAGGTGTCCTTTTCCTGATTTCTTTTCGATCGTTTATTTCTGTTTCCTGTGGGCATCGTAAAATTTTTCATAAAATTTTATGCAGTACTGTTTAAGTTTTTATGTTATTTTGTCAGAAACGAAAAATTGGCAATGTTATCTTACATTTCTCCTTTCATCAAACACCTCCCATAGACTGATGGGTAGGAAGTAGGAAAAATTCACGCATGCGCATCGAGATTGTCTGCATATGTGCACCAAACCGCGCCTCTCTAGTTTCATTTGTTACAGCATAAAAATTATGGTCGAATATTTTTTGAACAAATCCCATAATTACCACATTAATGTAATATATATTGCATGCACTTTTAGTTCTAACGAATATAAGTTTTATATTAGAAGAAATAAACTAAAAATAATATACTGCGTTTTTATAACCATTCTGTTTAATTTTAGTGCGTATATGTTGTTTAACCGTGTAATATGTTTTACACGCTAGATCCGCATTCAAATCTATTAAATTCTAATTTATTCTCTAAAAAATTATCCTATAATCAGTTAATTGAAACAATCAAACATTAATGACAAAAATAATTAACTTAGTATTTTACTAAAAGCATTTTATTAGCTGAAATATTATTTTATTAAAAAAACCATATAAATATGAAATTTCTTGTAATGATATAATGTTGCTGAGAAACTGATACTTAGTATTCATTATGATCAGTAGATATTTGAACGATGTAGAATCAATCTTCTCTGAATTTTATAAATATCTTCAGCAATTCTGAAATAAATTCTTTGCTAGAGCTGATTTTTTTATGTGCATGCTTTATATTGTGTTATATACCTAGAGTGACATTCCTGATACTTCTAACTAACCACTAAGAGCCCTTTAATGTGTTTTTAAAAAAATTTAATAATTATGTCTCCATAAATAAGATACCTTCATAGATAAGATACCTAAAAATATATGAATAATGGATGATGTGGATCTCTAGAAATCATCGGTTTGATTCCCATCCAATCTCCGTCTATCACCGGATCTTAAAATGTTTAAGCCATTAACATTCTATTGGAGAATTATGATGATTTTATCTATTAATTAGCATCTCAAAAAAAGCCATTCCGCGCTGGAGATTTGCATGCATTAACTTTTCATTAAGGCATGTTTTGGCAAGTGCCACGTCTTTTCAAACACTTCCGAGATCGTATCGGAAGAGTGTGAGTGTTTTTCAATGGAGTGACTGATGCATGACAAATGATGAGCGTACGTGGTTGTCGGAACGTGTGTTTTCTTGATGGCTTTGCAATTCGCACTCGAGGCATAAAAAGCATTTTTGAAAGTGTGAATTGCTCGACTGTCAACATTATCAGGACATCTTCATTCCCGTGAATTGAATTGATGTATGTTATTTTTTTTAATGGTCGACATTTAGACATCTTTAGTGTAAGGGGCGTAAAATTTAGACATTTTTTGATTAGACATTAACCAGTGGCGCACACAAGGGAAGGGGGTCCTGGGGGTCTGGACCCCCCCAAAGCCCTTGATTTTTGTACGGTTGATTGTAGTTCTAAATATATAGTACGTAAAATTTAATTAAGTATTTGTTATTAATGATTAATTTTATTAATTAATACTAATTATTTATTCAATAATTAGTTTTTTACTGTGTTTTGTTCCCAAAAATCGACAAAATCAATAGGAGCATGATACAAGAATGGTGAACTTTCGACTCCGAATCCCCCGCCCCCTTAAAAAATTCCTGTGTGCGCTACTGACCAGAACTATTACATTTCTTTAATAAATACTGCGAATACACAATTTTTTACAGAATATTTCAGTCTTCCACTTGATAGTTTTCAGATTTTTTTTTAATATAATGTTAACCTTTGATTGTGTGTGTGCCGATTAAAAGCTTTAGGAGAGGAGGATGCTAGCTCAAGTGTCGTCCACGCCACTTGGTCATGGTTCAAAATTACGTGGTCCGTCTCCAAAAGCCCTCGTGTAGCTGAACAGTGCGACGTTAATATTCACTCACTCACTCACTCACACCGATTAAAAGCTACGCGATTCGCTCCCCAGTGTCACCGTTTTTCACATAGGCACGCGTATACGGTGTATTGCGGGGGGACAAAAAGCACAAATAGGTAAATTTTTCTCTGAAATAAATCAATCCCTTGCAATCACTGTTAAGGTCCTTTTATTAAATTACAAATGCTTCGGAATAGTTTACTGATAGCCGTGCAAAGTATAGAATCATATTTCGGAAGGACGGATATATATGTCCGGGTCCCATAATACACCGGTTGAGCGAGACATATATAATATCAGATTTGTCTGCCCAGACGCCCTTGCAGATAAACATTTTAATTATAAAGTCAGCATTAGAAAAGGTCAATTAAATAAAATAACTTTCTCAAATTACGATAGGCAATTATTTCAGTTGAGATAAACAGGAGAATTTGTATTTCTTCACCTTTGCATAACCTTTCGAAATAACCATTTATGTTCCAGTATCCAGTAATGGCATGTTCTACGTCATGTAATTCAGAAAATATTAGTGTTAAACCTAAGTTCAACAACATGCATACATCAAAACCGAAATTGGTTGAACGCCTACCCATAAAGACCCGTCTCCTTATCTTTCCTTTTCTGTAATATTACCCAGCAAGCGATATTTATTTTTAAAAAAAGAAGAATCGCCACGCGTCTCCATCAAAATGAATCGGCACTTAATTCTCTGCTTTTACGTTACATACATGGGCACATCCTTGCAAGCGGGTCAAGACCGTGGCACTTCATTTTATCGATAACAAACACTGGATGAAGCTTCGAATTTCTTCTGAAGCAACCGTGCGATTGATTCGAGAAAAACTTGGAATAAATCTACGAGGATCCCCTGCTGGTCCATCCCAACAAACATCTCTTCCCCCGGAACGAAAATTAGCAACTGGCGAACCTACTCACGTATCGCTACTAACTTTCTCTCTCCATCCCGCCCCTAAGTACCTCCTAATGCGTCCTTTTGACGTCCGCTTTTAAATAATGACCTCTCCTTTCAACGGTCGCTTTTATTTCCTTCATTTCTTGCCATAAAACTTCCATTACCACCCTCCCCCCACAGCAGATGGAGGAATTTTGAGCGGCGCGGTCTTTGTCGGCTGGCGACCACACTACTTGTCACTTTCATCACTTGTTGGATCGTGTCAGTTCCGGGATTTAATAAAGGTGTATAGTTCTTTGGGACAATTTATGAAATATTTAGAGAGTGTGATTTTCGGGGTTAAGGATACGGTGACATTTGAATTGACTTACTCTTTTGTTTTTGTTTTCTATCATAAGCTTTCGTGAGAGATATGAAGCATTGTGCAGCTATTCGACGAGGTATTTGTCGTTCAACTTTGGTCCATCTGAGCCATGATTAGTGATCGTGGTGGCCGAGGGGTCAAAGTTGCGAAAACTTGTGGCCAGCGTTTTTTCTTTCGATCCGCGGACCGGTACCGGTCCTTGAATCAAATGGTGCAGGGCCACCTAAAGAGCATTAAACTTTTGCCATTTTTCTTTTTTACATTTCTCTCGGATTTGCGCAACTTTCCACGGAAATCACTTTATATTCCAAGTTAAATTACTTTTATTCATTTTTTTGGGGGGTAACTATATTTTATTCTGAAGGCATATTTAAATGTAACTAAATTAAAATTATTAAATCAAAGCAATCTAAAATATAAATAATCAACGTGTCCCACCCTCAGCGGGCCGTGGTAAAATTATCAAACGTTGACCGGTCCGCAGCGATAAAAAGATTGCAGAGCACTGGCCTATCGGACAAAGTAACGGACTAGTGGCTTGCTTTGTCACGAGTTCGAGCCCAGTACCACTTAAGACCCGCCGTGCAGAGTGGGCCGATGCGCATTAAATTTGTTGAGGCTCAAACGTCCTTCCGTTGGTGTGGTGTTTTGTAGAAGTTAGGAGGGGTGCCAGTTCAGATGTTGTTCTCGTCACTTGATCATGATTCAAAAGTAAGAGGTCCATCGCCAAAAGCCCTCGTGTAGCTGAATAGTGCGACGTTGATATTCACTCATTCACTCGAGTTGTTAGCTCAAGTTTTACAATAACCGAAGACATTCATGGTAGATGTGTTGATGTATATTAAATTTGTTGAGATTCAAAGCCCTCCGCCTAGCGTGGTGTGAAATTTGAAGTGTCAGCTCATGCTTCGTCAATGGCGCACACTCTTATGAAGGAGGGGGGAGCATTCTAAAAAACATGTAGATGAGGGCTCCGAGTGGTAATCTCTATGGTAAAAATTAAAAATCTGTTGGTCTGTTAGGTGATCGAACCTCCCTCCCCCCTTTAGACCAACGTACCCTCTTTGTGTGTGCCACTGGACTACATCTGACTGTGATTCCAAATAACGTTCGTCTCTAATAGCCTCTATGTAGCTTCGATGCGTGTCGTAAGCCAGCACTCAATCAACTGATCCACAAGCATGTGATTAGAATAGCACCCGACCATCTGCATGATATTTTTTAAATTTTCCGTTTACACTACGTGAAAATTTTGCATTTTAGCGGTCGAGAAGATTTTTTTTTTTCAAACAATGATTTTTCACATGTTGTGTAGTTGCCACATCCTCAAATAGGTGAGAGGATTTCGAGCATAAAAACATTTTTGTGAAATAATGCTTGATAGATTCGAAACCATCTTTGTTAAACTTAAAGCAGTTATTTAATGTTTTAGAAATTTCATTTGTTCTTGGAATATGATAAATAGAAAAAAATATGAAAAATTTTTCGTATTGTTTTCTATTCAACCTTATCATAATGTTTTATAATCAATAAACATTTATGAGGAACATTTTTTTCAACCTTCCACTTCTCCTTTTCCATATTGCATTAAGGTAAATTACCTTTTTTTTAAAAAAAAATGATGGATTACTGATTAGTTTTTCAGATTCTTTACGGAATTTAGAAAAGGGCATTAAGTATTAAGTCTTTTTATACAGATTTAATCAAATAGAAATTGAAGACATTACATTTAATATAGAAAACTGGGGCATCATCTATTACAGTTCAAACCTTGCTCAGCTAAATTTGGGGAACTATTTATTTTATATAAATTATAAAAAGTATGATTTTTTTTTGTAGTTTAGATTCAAATATCATTTCTTTAAAGTTTCAATCTAAGTGCTAGTTCCCATAACTTTGAGATTTAAATATTATTTCAAATAACTGTGATTTTATTATAACTTATTTCTCATTAATTTATTACATAATTATCGTACTAAATGAGAAAAAGGACAGTCATTTTAAGTAAAATAGCCAAAGGAGGCCAACGAAAAAACGCTATCTATATTTTGAAGTGTTATTTCAGGTCAGGAACCTAATTTTGATCAACTTTTGAGGTTTAACTTTCGTTCTCCATAAAATTTATATTGTTTTAAATGTTTCAACTTAAGATTTGAACATAGAATTAAAAAGAAATGTGAAATCTAGTTCATTGCATAACATATCACAAACCTTCAAATACAACTTTAATATGCCTTTAAGGATTCTAAAAGCAAATAAGAACTTAATCGTCGAAATTAATGATTCCTGGCGTGCTAATTCTGAAACATTCCACCCTTAAGACATGCCAATCAATTCCATTGTTAATATGCATAGGAGGTTCCCATTCTTAAACAAGCCATAAAAATATGGACATAAAAAGTTATCGATTTTGTAGATCATCGACTGGACCACCCTTGACAGATCGATTGCCTTTGGATTTCAACCAAGCCACATAACAAACACAGATGAAAAAAGAAAAAAAAAATCAAAATGACTTTTTCTATAAAGACTTTTATTTTCCGCCTGAAGCCAAGAGTAAACATCGTGGGCAGTGCTGTAAATTATTGCATCTGACAGATGTCACACAGCCTATTAAAGAGGAGAACAGTTGGAGAAGAAAAAAGTAGCATTAAAACCTTTTTTTATGCTACGGCGGGAATGGTGTGTGGCGACATTTGACCACCTGGTCTGGGGGATCGAATCTGGTAATTTTCTAGGAAGTGGACGTCACTGGAAAATATTCGCCAAATGATTAATAACCTTCGGTATGGGATATTCAAGATGACAGTGTGGTGGTGGCCGTAAAAACACATCACGGACCCGAATATAATGAGAGGATTGTATTCTAGCCTTGTAAGAGGTTTCATCATCAATTCGGCGTAATGATGCGGGAGCGATTATCGATTATTTTCACAAATATTTGCAACCGAAATCGATTAACTGCTCATGTAAATATATCGAGAACAATCTAATCACTTTAAGTGAGATAATTTCATTTAGGTAGACGACTGTGCTTGAACTTGATTGAGAGAAAGGAAATTTCTCGCCTCATGGGGAGGAATGCGACACCCAAAGCAATTACCAAAGATTGCTTTCATTTTTTTTTTCTTTTTGATTATTTTATTTTGGAGGATTAATGATGGAATAAAAACATTATTGTTCGTCACATGATACCTTGCAGTTTTTCTGCTGTACCAAATGATAAGTGACTCTTTTTGCACTGGTGAAGTTTATTACTGAAGATTCGGTCGGCGACTGTGACGAGATATTGAGTTTCTTGAGAAGATTTTTCTTTTTTAAAAAAATTATTTGTGGTATGCTAAAGGAATTTAATCATGGGACTATTTTGTATTTTGATGCGTACGCTTTTTATTTGTTTGATGTGAATGGCTTGATATTGTAGAAACGCTTTTAGAGGGTGTACAGGAGTATCACAATTTCAGAAATGTTTTTCCCTTTTTAATCATTGAATCCGTCTCCCCTTCTCATTCTAAAAATAAAAGCATTATCTCATTTATTCCATTTGCTCTAAAAGACTAAAAATAAACGTTTGAATTAAATAATGTAGTATGAGTATAAACTTTGAAAATTGCCAAGCGAATTTGAAGATCTTGAATTTGCAAAAAATGGGTAAATCTATGTGTGACTGTAACATTTTTAAATAGCAAACATTTTGTTAAGTATTTGGTATAACTGTATTTTCATTAAACATTCAAAAGTGTACGAAAATCAGTTTAGTATATCATTACTCAATAGTCAGAGGTGATTTTACTGTTTAAAAGATGAAAAACTTTCTGCCTCCTGATCTTCAAAACATAAGATGATCGATGTAGAGAAACTCAAAATACCACACATATATTTTTTTTTTTTTTTTTTGCAGTTTATATTTAATATCGTTGGATAATTTAATCTTTCTTAAGAATAATATATCCCCAGTCTTATTTTTTTTTTTTTTGTAGAAAAAATATTTAAAAAGGAGATACCTGCAATAAATTTTCTTTTATTTCAGAATTATGTGGATGTGCAGATCTACAAAATTTATCTTTAAATTGCTACTGCTTCAAGGAAAAAGTGTGTTTCAAATTAAGTACAGCAACAAAAATAAATATAAAGAAAGTAAATAAACAAATAATCCAGTGGCGTAACACAGGATGAATTTGGGAGTCATAACTCTCTCCCATTGGGATTAATGTATACTAACATTTTCAGTAGATCACTTCTAATAACATTTTTATTTTTACACATCCTTTTCCGAAAATTAATATTCGAAATCCTCAGGACTCAGCATAAGCTTTCTTTTCTCTTTTCACTTTGAAAATAGACAACTTGCATCTATAACTTAAATGGGAGGCATCTTTCCTTGGAAAATTTCTTATTACACTTCTGCATTAAATAATTGTTCAACCTTTTAAACACGTTTTTTTTTTAGTTGTTACCATCGATTATAGGTTTAGCATGTATTTATCGTCTTCTCGTTGACCAGTTCCGCCTAATTGCATTAATTAAATGCATAGAAGAAAAATTCAGTCTTCTTTCGTAAGTTTTGGCTAATAGTGTATCACTCCTCTTATCTTTTTTTTAACATTGATTCTAAGAATTTGTCTTTCCCCCATTAATATGTTTAGCTTTTTAATGTTTGATATTAAACAGAAACCCCTTGTTAATTAATATTCTGCGGAATTTTTAGTGCGATACACCTTTATAAAAATTTTTATCTCCTAATAAAATTCACATTCAATTTTATTGAACTTTCCTCTGGTAAGTATTAAATAGCTGACATAAACTGTTTTATGTATTTCTGCTTTCAAGCTGCATTTTGAAAATACCTTAACTTTTTTAAACCAGCAAATTTAGTCTTGACATTATTCCTTCAGATTGCAATAATTATGTCTTACACATAACTTTTTTTTCTTCCGAAATTGAATCAAACATTCATTTTGTTGGAAAAAATGCAAGTAATGAAGCAAAGGTTGTATATATTAGCATGATAAATGGGTTCATTTGCTTCTGTTGCGATTGAAATTTAATAGTTGGATTTTTGATACAGAATTCTACAAAGTATTTTAAAACAATCAGCCAGTAGTAAATTTTGAAATTTTTTTGTGTACTTAAAATATAGATTTTAAAATGTACAAATACCCCTATTCTGTGTTTGAAGACGCTGTAGAAGTCTTGCTACATACGTATACTACTAAAAATATATTTCATTTATTAAGATAATTAGAATAATAAGCTCGTGAGAGAGAGAGAGATAAAAGAAAAAAATAGATAGTAAAAAAAATATTGTTCTAAGAATTTTAAAGTCTTTGAAATATTTTTTTAAAATCGCTTTTTAATTTCATTTTCAATAAAACGACACCAGAGCAATTAAAATCTATGTATATAATATATGAATTATTAAATGCCTTTCAATGACAGAAATAAGTTTAAAAATTTCAAAAGACTGAAGTATTATACTTTGAACGACTAACCAAAAGTACAGAATGTAATCAGCAACTCTGGACTCATAAAAACTGATTAAATATTCTTTTTTTTTATTGATTCATTAAGAATTCTAATTTCTAACATTTCATTCATATCCTTTCCACTTTTGCAACTTCATTCAAAAAGTATTTCTTTTCTTCCTTACACCTGTTTTCGAAAGCTCCGACTACTAAAAGCAAATGTTATTTGTTCAGGGCGGTAGTCTTTATTTGATCTGCGGGTTATATAAGCAGATTCATCCATCTCTTGAAACACAGTGAGACTGTCATGCAAAAAGGATTTGTTGTCAATCCACGCCAATCCTTCTAAAGGATCTGTCGAAGATTACGTTTGTCCGCTGAATTAAACGAAAATATACTTTCGATTTTGGCTGTGCGTGCAGAAGCGGGATTTGTTTGTATTGCATGTGATTGAACTGTGTGTGTGACAGGAAATCAATTTAGATGTATACATTTTGTGCTATGTTTCGAGAAAAGTATGTAATTCTTTTTAAGGGAATCTTTTTTGAGTAAATTACGAGAAGTAAAATAATGTTAAGCATTAAATGGAAAATATTTAATAAGAAACTTATAGCAAAATTAAAGAGAATAATGTGATTTGAATTTAATAATAGTGTCGCAAAAAAAATCAATAAAAGTTTTGCTAAAAAGTTCTATAAATTGATTGAAAAAAATTTACTTATCTTTTCTTCTCTTTATTTATAGAACATCGCCGTGAATCGGGAAAGCAAACGGTTTTTGTAAATTCTTCAGAAAATAATTTTCATAATAAATATAGCAGCTTATAATTCCATGTTAATATTTTAATTAGCGTAACGTTACAATTACTCAAACACACAGAATATAAAATTAACAAAAATCAGAATTAACTAAGCCTAAAATTAATACAGCAATTTCGAATATTTTTTTCCTTGCAAAATCAAAATAAACACGCGGTTCCACGCGCGTGAAATGAAATGTCAGTCATTGGATGCTAGAGTGTTGCGAGACGCAACAAATATGATATGTGGATATCTGAACAAAAATATAACTTCTATTTTACCTTAATATAATTATTAACCTTATTTTGTATAATTCAACCTTAAAGAGCTATATTTGTTCTTCAATTTTTATTTATTTGGTTTGGTCCAAGTGATACCGAATTTACTTACTATGAGAGAAATGTGAATTTATTTTTAAAATAATTTTTTTAACGTTTCTTAAATTACTTTTATAAAAAATTGAAAGTTCAATTTCAAAGGCAAATTTGTTTATACTAGATTCTTTTTGCTATATCAACTGTAGAACTCATCGTGCACTGAAATATCTTATTTTTCTAAAATTAAAGTTTGTGATAATTTCACATTTATACATAAACACTTCGAAGTATTATTATTCTCTGTTCGTGAACCAACTCAATATTCAAAATCCCATTCTATTTTCGAAAGCATCATGCTCAAAACTTTAAACTGTTGCGTCAAAATTTGAGTGATCATATCCTTAAAGAATTATGGAGATATTTATATCTGTCTTTTATTCACTCCTCATCTCTTACTTAACGTGATGCATATTCACCTCTTACCTCGAAGGTATTTAATTTGATCCCTTTTCTCTCTCTCTCCCACTTTTGTATTGTAGTTATTTTCTAAAAAATACACTGCTGTGGGCATGCTACTTCATTCCACCAAACGATATCAGAGGCCCCTCCCTTCCACGAAGAGCGTGTGTGCATCGAACCGAATCACGTCAAACAAGACTGCCTAAACATTCCTCTTGTTAAAGGCTCTCCGACCCCGCTAATAGCCAAACAACCATTTCTCTTAACATTTCGTCGGACTTTTATCCGCTAAGTATACCTTTCGCTTAATTGTAGAGGCGAGGTTTTACAACCGAATAATAAGAGCACAGTGAAAAAAAAACACTAATACTAATCACAATAAATAAATTTAACAAAACACAAAAGATAAAAAAATCGCCGCGAAATTCACGACTCCCAGTGCCATTTCAGGCACGGATTTGATGTCGGTGCCACAGCCCTATTATAATAGCCCCCCCCTCATTCGTTTCCTTTATGAGTGGGGAGGGAAGCTTGAAAAGTAATGGATTGCCACGATACGCCATTTTGGGTGGGGCTCCTATCGAAGACAGCTTTTGGGTCCAGGCTAAAGGCTAATCTGTCACCGAGTCGCAACAGGATATCATAGTCTCCACAAACCATTTTTCTCACCCATTTGTATGTATGAAGGCGGCGTGAGGGATGGGTCGAAGGGGTGGGAAGACAGGTAAATGATACGGCCCCGGAATGGTTCGATAACAGGATCATTGAGAAACAACTTGTTTGGATGCTTGTCATCGTAATTATTTAGTGCACGTCGATCGCAGTAACTTCCCTTTTTTCCCCCCTGGTTTATTGAAGTTGGTGATAATAAATTGTTGTAGCTCTCTCGGAACGTAATATGTGGTGCTGGTGAATTTTAAATTCACCCTTGATAAACCATTAATTAAAGCCTTATAAACAAAACATTGAAGTCTGTTTCATTATTCTTGGTATTGCTGGGAAGCAGGAAGTTGATTTCTTCTGTCTCTGAAAGCTGGGAGAGAGGGGTCGTAATTACGGAACAAAAAGAAATATATTCGTCTTTTTTTCCTGATATCATTAATGAAAATCAATGATATTCAGTTACTATGGTTAGTCCTTTTTATGTTGCGCTAATTGTGGGATTAATGTTTTTATCAAATTTTGTTTGATGTTTTCATTCATTAGAACATTCCCTTCTAAATTTTTGTCTTTTTTCATTCTTGCGATTTTGTGTACTTGTATGTGTGTTTCAGACATCGAAATCGCGAGAAATATCTGTGGGTCGGGGGGGGAAATAGTAGAAATTAGTTGAATTCTTTATTTTGTTAAACTTATAAAACTCGTTAAAAACTGGAATAACAGTCTCTCACACGGTTGAACTTTTCAACTGAAACTCAACTATCCAGTTAATACGTTAAGATTTTAATATTAACAATGAAGAACAACTCTGTCTAAAAGAACACTATGAAAAATAAATTGTCAGAAGCAAATATAGACATGCACCAAAGCTATGCAAAACGGGTCGGTAATCTTCTTTTACGCAAGGAAACTAAAAAAACCAAGGACTTGTTTATTGACTGTGTAACTAAAGATTCTTTTTATAAAATATCCACTACTAAATAATTTCTCCTTTTTTTTAAAAAAAAAAGAGGGTGGGCGAACTGTTTATTGCGTTTGATATTTAGTTTGGTTGATTTCTAGATAGGTTCAATTTTAAAATAGTTAGCAATTGAAAATAGAAGCTTTTCAATGCTAATTTTGGAAATCTTTCCCAAAATGTGCTTAGCTTAGACAACCGGAATAGAGTAAGCCTTTAAGAAAAACTTGGATCTTCTAGTTCAGCGGTCACCAAACTTTTTGACCCCACGGACCACTAATAGGATTTTGTGAATGTTACATATATTTATAAGAAAAAAATGATCGAAGAACACAATCAATGCAACTTTAAACATAACGTGATAAGTGAGTATACTCCACATTTTTCTGGGAACCAGTGAAATTTTCTCACGGGCCACCACTTTGGCGACCTCTGTCCTAGAGAGTGTGAGAATCCTAAACCTGCAACGTTTTCTTCGAGAGCTGAACTGAAAAGTATATCGAAAGTTGCTTTGAGGTTCACACCTACATCACCATAACTTCAGTTTACCAAAATTCATTCGTCTGGATCTTTCCGTCGTGTTTCACCATCTACTTATAAGCACTTACACAGAAATTCTTCCTTTTACTAATATTTATTTCATGTCATTTTTATCTCTTCTATCGACTCTTCTCATACCGAAACCGAATTAATTTTTAGAAGTTGACCTATGAAAATAGAGAAGAGATGTTTAAAAAATCTTTTAGTTTTTCTTTCTTTTATTTTTTTTAAATTATTCGGTCTGCAAACAATGGAGTGTCGATTAAAGAGAAAAACTAGGATGTGTTAAAGTAATGCAGTGAGTGAAGGTATTACTGTACACTTCCTTTATACTATATCTAATACCATCTTTAATTTGATAGTCCCCAGCCTGGATTTAAATTGTGAACTTAACTGAATTTATGATGTAGCTTGATGTCTTTTTAAACTCATTACATTTGGTTGTACTTGGTTTTTTTCAATTCCTACTATTAGTTCACTCTCTCGATATATTTATATATATATATCTTGTTCAAATTTTCAATCTTTAATTAAATACATTTTAAAGCGCTCAATTGAGCTGAAATTTTGTATATACAATTATTTTGGATGAGAATGCAGTAATTTAATAATAATTAATAAAAATTAATTGATTACAACTAATTATATTCAAAGAATTAGATACAGCCACATTGGGATCATTTTTGGCGACTTATCGACCATTTTGGAGGTTTTTTTCTCACATTTTAAAGCACTCATTTTATCTGAAATTTTCTATACACGATTGTTTTTGGTGACAACACGATAATTTAATTATAATTAATTAAAATTAAGTGACTGAAACTAATTATTTAAAGCATTACAGAGATACAGTCACGTTGGCTTCATTTTTAGCGACTTGGGTCAAAATTGTAAAAGATTTTTTTTCTCACCTTTCAAAGCATTCAGTTAATTCGAAATTTTATAGACACGATTGATTTGAATAACAATATGATTCTTTAATGATAATTAATAAAAATTAATTGCCACTTAATATTGTGATTCTATCATATGTATATACATATTTATATTAATCGTAATTATTTGATAAAAAGTAACTAAAATAAAAATTTTCTTCGTTGTTTCTTAGTAGGAATTGACTTAAAATTTATTTTTATATTACTTGTTTTAAAGTAAATGCTTACTGTTTTATAAATTAAACGTTTTATAAATAATTTTTATGAATGAAAAAAAGCAATTTACCTCTTACATATATATACTGTTAAATTTTGATTATCAGATTCTGATCTGCATGCTTGGATGTTAACTCAAGAAACGTGTCGCCGGATTCACTGCATACAAATTATCTTTAACTCTCATACTATTTAATTCCCCCCCCTAAAAAAACGGTAAAATATATAGTTTTTATGAATGATTACCAGCGTTATGTAACTTAAGTGCCACTTTTCGCCACTTTAAAGCAAACTATACGCTCGCAAATATGTAATCGAGCGTTATTGTTAACTGAAGCGATCCAATTAAGCATGTGAATTCAAAGAACATTGAAGTCTTTATGTGACTGCTAATGCTGAGTATCATACTATTATTCATTAAATAATTAACATAACGTATTTTGTGTTTTAAAATAAGTCTTCATATTGTTTTCTGTTATTTAGTTCGTAAAGCAACTTTATGACCTAGTTCTCATGAAACTGTTCATCAACTAATTAAACTTTTTTTTATTTTTCCAGAGGTATTAGATGTCGAAATTTAAATAAAATAAAGTGCTTCATAATCACCATTACTTTAAAAAAGAAAATAAATTGGGCACTATTCTCCGCGAAAGAAACTGTTCCGGATTGCCCTTTGAAAAAAACATTGCATAACAATTGAAATCATAGCACTTTTTATTAAATCCATTACCCTAGTAAAGTCCTAATCCAAATTGTTCAAGTTTTCTAGAAGAAATATGATTTATTTTAACTTAGGAATTATTTAAGGGCTTACAATTTATAGATTTATGGATAAACGCGTTCAAATAAGGTCTTTTTTTCCCTTGGTTTATTTTTCTGAACTATAAAATAAATGGACGAAAGAAAAAAAAATTAAAATTAATATGTGAACAAAACAGAGACGTACACAGATTATTTTCATATGGGAGAGGTTATATTTTAAAATAAAATGCAGATGAAAGCACCGGGTAAAAATTAAAAATCTGTTGGCCATGGGAGGGGTTCGTACCACGAAACCCCATCCTTCTGTACGCTATTGTAATAAAAATCAATCCACACACACACACAGAACCTAAAAATAATTCTTGATGTGAGGCAGCGTTCGCTTAACTAGATAAACGACGGAGGATTAACAAATATACTCAAAATTTTCCATGCCTATAATTCTTTTTTTTTCAATTGGGGCTGCGAATTGGTATTTTTATCATTGCAGACCTGTACATTCCCCTGAAGCTGGTATTACTTTTTACTGCAGCACCATATAGGTATGCATCAATTGCCACAATGTAATTTTGATGCACAGTTTCCTCCCCAGAGGAAGACACCTGAGCTTTGACGATGCAAAATTTTACTGAAATTTAATTCACCCGAGAGCATTCAAGCCAAACAGGCACTCAAGGGATCTTTTACATGCCGCATAATTACACGACATTGACACTGTCGGTTTTTTGCAACATGAAAATCCACCGACTTCGACTTGGGCTCGGTTGAACGCGCAAACTACAAAGTGGCATGCAAAAAAAAAAGTGAAAATTCTGAATTAAAGATATGAATTACTTCTGCTTATTCAGTGATAATATATCATTTTAAATGTGTAATATACAAATTCATCTGAAGAATGGACAAGAATCTAAGTTCATAAAGGTACTTTTCGGCAGTATTAAGGATAAGAAAATAGAGCGGAAAAGAATTATAAATTACTGTAGACTGCCCCCTTCATATGTATGAGCTTCTCAATACAATAGTAAATCAATTCACAATTACAATAATAAATCAATTCACAATTACAATAATAAATCAATTCACATCAATACAAATTTTTTAAAAGAAATTTTTTTATAAAAAAATTTAACAACACAGAAGAGAATGGCTATTGTTCATTGAATTATTAAATTACTTCTCTAAATCAATTACATAGAACAGAAGGGGGGTATTTTTGTAATGTATATAATTTGTTTTGATTCAAACTTATTGACATCATTAGTTTTACAAATAAACTTTTCTTTCCCTAATTTCATTGCCTAACAACAACAACAAAAAAAATCACTTCTCAACACATGAAGAAAATTACTTCTCTTGTTTATTCATGTAATCGAAAATCCATTGTGTATATAGTAATGGTTTTCATAATCATTGAAACCCTATGAAGGAAACGTTCCTCAATCGTGTAAGCTGTCCTGCACTGCATGCCATTCGTATGTCTGGGTGTTGCTCTCCAATGATTCTTTTTGACTGTCTAATTACATTAAAGAATTATTGCCTCATCCGAATCAATAATTTCTCCCGTTCCTCTCATTAGCCAGTCTAGCGCGTCCCATATACGTCCACCATGACGTAGTGCGCACAGCAACACTTAAAAAAAGTGCTCATTTGATTCATTTCTCATTATTTCTCACCCTTATGGGATGACCCACTTAAAAAGATTCCGACCCACAGATGATTTATCCGAGAGAACCGGTCATGGGAGACGGAGAGTAGTGGAGAAAAAAGAAAAACTGCGCAAACGATAAATGTCGAACACCCATCCCTCGAGGGGTGGTGGCCGTAAGGTCGGCTCATACAATAGATCAAAGGGTTATTGCTTCAAATACGCTCTAAGGTGTCTGTTATTCTTTTTTTGTGTGAAGTTTCGTTTGGGAAATGTTAAGGAGAGAGAGGAAATCATTACGCTCCGTTGGCACATTCGAACTGGAGAATTGATTTTCATTTGTAATCTCTTCCAATTATGAAAATCAGTATGGATAATATAGATCCATTGTATCAATTTGAGATGGTAATTTGCAAATATTGACGGAAGGCAATGCTGTAATGTATTCTTTAATTCTGTAATGGTCTGCATCATTTGAACTTAGTTCTTTTAGGGAACCTATGTAATGATTTCATCTTGCTTTCATTTAAGCTATTAAAATAATATAAGTGAGGTAATGCTTAAGGTATAAAACCTGATAACAATGGTGAATTGCTGAAATCATTGTTCTTGTTTTTATTTTCTCGAATCCATTTTAGGATTTTAATTATTTATTGTATAGTTATGCATGCGGCGTGTAATTTCAATTATGCAAATCGATCATTGAAAAGTTTTTGGCCGGCTGTATAAGAATAGCGCAAGAAAACAAGATATATAACCCTCATTAAGCAGCTTTCATTTTTTTTATAATTTTTTTTTATATTTCATATATCTGAAAAATAATCAATAAAACAATTTATCGAGTTAGATAAGCATCAGGATCTTAAAGTATTCAGCATTCTATTATTTTTAAAAAAAGTTTTAAATTATCTATTACCGAAAACATTAAAATAAGTTTATAATTTTCTTATTGCAAAGAAAAAATGTACCTTGCATTGCAAGAAAACTGGCGTAGCTAGTTCTGAGTGGGCCCTGTATCAAAATTCCTTCGGGGCCCTTTTTTAAATATGATAACACTGTTATTGGGGCCCCTGTACCTTGGGGCCCCGTATCATTGATACGGTGGTAGCTACGCCCCTGTACAATAATAAAAACTATATTATGTAAACGCTTAACTTTAATTTGTGTGAAATTATTTGGATAATGTCAACACACACATTTTAACAATATGGTAATTACAACTAAATGTTTTGTTCGTTTAAAGTTATGTTTTATTTGTTTAAAGTTATATTTTATTTGTTTTATTTGTTTCAAGTTACGTTTTATTTATTTTATTTGTTACAAATAAATATTTTATTATATTTGTTAATATTTTATTTGTTTAAGCTCTATTTATATCTTAGTTGAGGATATTGTGTGTCATACAAATAAACAGTTAGCGCGATCATATAAGAGGGGATTATAAACCGTTCTTCTCATTGTTTCATGCTGTACATTACACACCTGACTTGTCTCACAATGTACTTTAATATTAAATTACTGAAACATTAATAATCCTGAGATGTTTCATGCGATATGATTCTACCTATTTTATTAAATATAGAAGTTTTCATGGATTTAAAAGTTTTCCTAATTTTCCCAGATATAATACACAAAAGCATTTAAGGTTGTATTCACCATATGTATAAGAGCCTGAACTGAACGCGGAGCTCTCAGTTTTCCCTAAAATTTGCAATAATGTAACTAATACATATGTTTTACAATACAGTGTTTTTAAAAATTTCAAAATATTCCATAGATAATTTATTTATCATTTTGATACGTAAATAGCTTATTTAGCATTACAGAATTGGGGGGAAAGTCCAAAACAGATTTTATACCAGGAAAAAATGCATCAACTCAAATAAAAATGAGGAGTATAATAAAATATACTGTTCTCTGTATGATAGTGAAGCCTGAATAAAATATAATTGTTTCAGCTCTTTTAAGTCTGAAAAAATTTCCAAATTCAGGTCCTATTCTTTAACATTAAACGAAGAGTCTTAAATGAACAGAGGAATCGCGATGGATACAAAGCTCTATTTATATCTATATAATGCCAACAGACAAAAGAAATTAATATCAACAATTTTACTTCATCAAAAACAAGATAATAATACGCGCAAATTGTTATAAAATGAATACTCCTGATATTTTTCCTGTCAATATTATTCAAAAGCGGAAAGATTTTGCGTCAAATTATGCCAGTTAATTTGTATGGACTATATTTTTATATACTAATTCAAATGATTATACGTATGAATGAATCGAGTTTTAAGTGGCATGCAGTTAAAAGCGTTGATACGAAATTACTGTAATTACTTCTTGGCCAATATTTTGGGTCTATACATAAAATCAAATCAAATTTCTAAAAAATCTTATATTTATTTTCTAACAGGTTCTATTCAGGCTGCTACTAATCCTCTTGGAAAAAATACTCTTTTTTTAACTGTGATTTTAGCTTGGAAACCCTTTTCCGTAGAGAGGACTTAATTTTATGCAAATGAAAACTTCTATTTAAGTGCCAATCGTTGAGTAGGCGAGATAATGGTCAAGAGTTGATCCAAAGTGGAAAGACCGGTGGTCACACATCGTAATATTAAATCTAGAAGAAGGATCCACGAGACCGTGGAAAACGTCCATTTTAGGGCTGAACGAGTTAGCAAGTGGGAAGCAGAGGATCGTACAAGAGAATAATCCAGATAAGTGCTTCCATATATTTGAATTGCTTCGGATTAATAATTCTCATTGTTTCTCGGGTTTAGTTATTAAAGCGCAATCTTCAGTGTTTAAAGTTGAATAAAAGTAGCGGTTCTAAGATTATGCCTTTTTGTTCCTCAAACCCTCTCACATCCGTGACAAACGAGTCACGACATATTTGATAGAGCGTTTATACATAGTGTATCTGCTAGATAAATGATATGATTTAAACTGCAATGTTTTTAAAGTGAATTTTGGTTTTTATTGTAAAATGCAAATATATTTATGCAAAAATTTCACTCTAATAACTTTAAGAAAAAAATTAATTCATAATATTTAATTACCGCAAAATCTAGCGTATAACGCGCACCAAAACTTTTCAGCTGCAATTTTTAATCTGTTAAATATATTCGCCATGTATTGCGCACCCCATTTTTGCGAAGAAACCTGAAATGTAGGTGCGTAATGCTCTTGTGTTTTCAAGTCCTTTATTCGAAATATTATTCTAAAACTTAGAAAAAAAACATAGAATACTTCTAGAACTACAACCCTCTAAGTTCATAAGGAGCGTTGTTTCTTTTAAATAAACAGTATTTCGATCTAGGTAGAAATCTAATTTGTTTTTTTATGCTCATCTTTTTGAATTTTTGAAGGACACGTTTTTATACAAGGCGTATAACGAGCACCCTTAAATTTCGATCTTTTTATTTGTGTGTAAAAAGTGCTCATTATACGCCGGATATTACGGTAATGCTGATTTTAAGGCCAATACTCTCATGCAGTAGTGCACACGGGAATTTTTCAAGGGGGGGGGGCAGGGTCGAAAGTCCACTATTCTCGTATCATTCTCCAATACGCCATCCTATATATTCTTTTAATTTTGTCGATTTTCGAGAACAAAAACAGTAAAACATTAATTATTGAATGAATAATTAGCATTAATAAATAAAATTATTAATAAAAAATATTTGATGAAATTTTACGGACGAAAAAACATAGGATTATAACCAATCGAAAAAAAAATCAAGTGATTTGGGGGGCGGGTCCGGACCCGAGGACCTCTCCCCTCCCCCCTCTTGTGTAGGCCACTGCTCTTATCCCATTAAAAAAAATGTATTACTTATGCTTTAAAACGAATTTCCTTTTTTCTCCCTTTATTGGTGTTTTTGATTGTTCCATCATTTATCAAACCTAACCGTCTACCCAGGAAGAATCGATAAACACTCCTACCGCCAGTTAAAAGGAAAATTTCGCTTCATAAATCTCAAGTTAAATTGGCCCTTTTCCTTTTCAAAATTGTCGTTTACCATCTCTATACAATAGACGACTGGCTACTTCCATTCTATATTATCCGTAATCGAATCCGACCTTCTCATAGTTCTTTTCAACCCAATTGTGCTACGTCAACGGGTCAACCAGTTGCCATCTAATTATGGAGTCTGTTTACACCTATGCTAATCTGTTACCCAAGTTTAACATTTGAATATGAGGCCGACACCCCTTAAAAAGCGAGTTGATGGCATCCCCACCCTCTGAGACGAAGTGATGGGAATTAATACCGCGAAGAGAGATTCATTTCCATAAATAAACAACTCTTAACAACAGTGCCTTTCTCCAAAATGTGGATGTTATTTAGGACAATCTTCGGAGTAAATGCATCATAAAATATACATATGAATATATCTGTCTTCATTAGAGTTTAGTAATATGGGTATATGTAAAGTTTGAAAGCAGCCGCTATCATTTTTCTACATTTATTTTATCTGCTTATTTTCTCTTCGCTACATGTATGAATTAAGTTGTTAAAAAATACTTTCTACTTTCTGTAACTTTTCCTGGTGTTTTTAAAGCCATGTTTGAAATGCAAAAGAAGTAAGCCATGATTAGTATGGAGTGCACGTACCTAACTTCACATCGATGGTATTATTTTAATTACACTGGTGTGCAAAACTTAAGCAACAGGTGGGTTTATTGCCATAACTTCACGAAAAATCATCTGAGAGACATGAAATTCAGAAATGAGGGAGAGTATTATGTACGTAAAGGATGACGAAAGCATCGGCGCTGAAAAAGGAATACAATACATACGGTATGGAATCAAACAAAAACAAGCTTTATTGAACGCATAGTATCGTGACTCATGATGGTCTATCCAGCAGGAAGAACAACAAGCAGATGTTCCTTAATATAGTATATGCCCTCCCCTCACTGCAATGGTTGCTTCGCACCGTCTCCGCATACTCAGAACCAGCTGTGCAACATTTCTTGCGGTAGGAGTACCCATTCTTCAATCAACATCTGTTTGAGTTGTTGGGTGTTCTCCGGATGACGTAAGTGTGCTGCAATGCGTCTCCCCAAAGCATCCCACACATGTTCGATGGGATTTAAATCTGGGGAGTACGCTGGCCAATCCATTCGAGTGATATCTTCACTTTCCAGCAGCTCCTCAACAGCAAGGGTCCAATGTGGCCGTGCATTGTCATCCATAAAAATGAAGTCTGGGCCAATGGCACCTCGGAACAGAGGCACATGGGGAAGAAGTACCTCCTCACAATAGCGATCCCCGATTACAGACCCTCTATCGAAAATGTGGAGCTCAGTTCGCCCGTTCAGCATAATGCCTCCCTAGACAAGAACTCCAGGACCACCGTAATGGTGTCTTTCCTTGATGTTACTGGTATAAAACCGTGTCCCGATCTCTCTCCAAATCAAAACGCGTTGAGAATCGCTTCTGGTACTGAACCGACTCTCATCTGTAAAGAGGACACGACTCCATTGATCAGTTGTCCAGTTTTTGTGCTCTTTGCACCACTGTAAACGGTGGCGTCGGTGGTCAACTTTCAACGGGAAGCAGCGTTCAGGACGGCGGGCGAATAGGTCCCCTTTGTGAAGGCGTCTGGCCACAGTAAACCGCGACACATTGTCGCCCCGTTGCTGTAGAGGGTTGCTGAGCAATGACGCTTGCTGACTGCCGTCGGCCTCTTTTCGCCTGCAGGATGATATATCGGTCATCCCCTGCAGTTGTCGTCCTCGGGCGGCCACCACCAACCTTTCTAACAGCTGTACCTGTGGTTTGGAACGCTTTCCAAGCGCGCGAAACGACACTTTTGTTGATTCCGAACTCTGCACCTATACTGGTGACGATACGCCCCTCCTCCAGCTTTCCGATCATTCTCCCACGTGTGAAGTCGTCCAGGTGATTTCTTCTAGCCATATTTCATGAACTGACTCACTGGCACTTGCAACGAATATGTTGAATTGCGTCTCCGTCCTTCATTTTATTCTACTGTTGAGCAGCGCGTGCCGACATCACGCGTTTTGCGTACGCTCACGTCGCTTCTGATGTTTGGTTCTTGATATTTGCATACGCATGACGTTTCTACTGACTTACTTGTTCACTGTACTGATCTCCAGACCTCCTTTTCTGCAATTTCATAGCTATCTGCTAAATTTTTACATTGTTGCTTAAGTTTTGCACACCAGTGTATATTCTTTTCATGTTACAAAATAGGATCCAAACTCAGATTCGTTTTTGAGGTAGAAAAATATATTTCTGGAATAATATATTTTTATACTAAAGCAGTGAATTAAAAGTTAAATATTTTATTGCTCGGTACGTTTCTGTTTGAAATCCACATGACTGAGGTGGTGGTCACGAACTCGTGGCCGGCTGTACTGAGTCCTGGTTCCATTTAAGACCTTTTATGTAGAAGCTAAATATGTCGGGACTGAAATTCCCCACTTTGGCGTGGTGTGGGAATTTGAGGATGCCAACTCAAGTGCGGTCCTTGTCAATTGCCCGAGATTTAAAATTACGTAGTCCCTTGCTAATACGTAGCCCTCCTACAGATTCAGAATGCATTGTTAATACAAAAAATAAAATAAAATCGAATCATATTCCATTTTTTAAAAAAATGAAAAATATGTTTCTTATTTTGTGTCTCCTATAGTTTTATGACAACTGTACTTACATATAATTTTCTATATTAAAGTAAAAACCCTTACTTTTTTCCTAAAGTTTATAAATATTAATTGTATAATAATGAACTTAGTGGATACAGGATAAAGAACCTGTATGTTACGATCACATTACTTAGTATACATTAATCTTGAGACAATTTTGTATTTGAAAAATGCGCCTTGAATTTAGATTGGGGGTCTTTTATCATTAAACAAAGATGTCTCTTGTCTTAAACGTCCATTCAGCATAATATTTATAATGTTAATGTATTCTAATTTTTGTTCAAACATGTGTTTCCTACCATGTGTTTTTCAGTTTTCCGTTTAATGATCATTCAGTTGAACCAATAAGAGACGCTTTTCTAATTTTATGTTCAAAGCAATTGTTAATATCAGATTCAATAAGAAATTCATACATATATAGAGAGAGATTTGATTAGATGTTTTTTGCTGATTTTTAATTTTGGCTGTATTTTATTTTTCAATATATGGGGCATTTCATAAACATAATTGTTGAATTGCCACACTTATTGTGATGACTGTACATTTCTCAAAACAGTTAGGGGATATTGCGATTTTGGTATATACTGCGAATGTGAAGAAATGTTTTGTTCACTGTTGTATGATGTAAAGGTATTGTAAAATATGAAAGTTGATACAAAAAATGAAATGACATCCAAAGAATAATTAAGTTTTATAGACGATAATTTTCGGCAAACAAAAAAATACACTGTTTGTGCATATTACACTAACAAAAAAATACACTGTTTGTGCATATTACACAAACAAAAAATGTGTGTTGTTTTTCAAATAAAAATGAGCTTTAATAACCTGTATGGTTTCCCTTCACCGAAAGCAAAATCGCACACCTACACGGCAGGGGATCAAAAGAGGTATGGCAAATCCAGACCATATCGTACTCAAAAAGAGGAGAGTTTTCTTTCCGACGAAGGAATCCTTCGAATGCATTGGCTTGCATATCCCAGATAGATTATACAGTTCGTCGTATTTTTGCTTATTTTTTTTTTTAAATTAAAAGTATCTTTTTCTTAAGTTATACCCAATCACTTTGAAATTTCAAGTTGATGACTTACGCTCAACAATGACCTTCTCTTTCTATCTAGATAAATAAATTTATATATATAAAATTCTCCTCATTGGGAGAGTAATGTACATGTTTCTATATTCAGAAATATTGTTATTAAATTATATACAACGCAATCAATTTCTAGTTTCAAAAAATTCAGAAATAATGAATAGCTATAAATATCTTACTAAATATTGCTTAAATCAGAAATACCCAATTAATTTTATTAATAGTTATTTGAATAAAGCAATTGTAAATAGTAATGATTAAAATTCCTTAGAATAATAATAGTTTATTACTAGATATTTATCATTTTTCCTTGTTATAGTTACTTCCTTATTCTAATATTAGATAAAATTAATTATGATTATTTTATTCATATACAACTAGTGTTATTAAAGTTATGGTAGTTTGTAAACTCTCTTTTTAATTTTTAATTTTTATTGTTTTTAATACTTTCGTTAAGTGCTACATTTGAGCCATTCACATGCTTTGAATCTGCTTTTGAGTCCAGAATCTGGCAATAACTTATTTATTGCATTCACAGACTTAGCCCGGGCTCTGCATTTATAAGTGCAATTTTTAGGTAAGTTACCTCTATATTGTAATGGATTTAAATATTCCTATCCATTATTTTCAACAGGTTTTTGCTCAGTATTGTTAACATAAGGGGCAAAGGTTGGCTAGCCACAAAACATGTTCAACCCCACTTTATTATATAAATTATTTTATATATAAACTTTCCTAAGTCAGCGATGTTTATGATACTGATGCATCCATTTTTTAAATTCTGATTGCCCACGTGTCCTTCATTGTGTGGTTTGCTTACTTTCTGTGTTTTTCGATTTTGATTGCTGAATGTTCATCTCTCGTTTGTAGAGAATTAGACCAGTGGCGCACACACAAGAGGGGGAGAGGGTCCTGGGATACCAATAAAGAGAGAAAAAAGGAAATTCGTTTTAAAGCATATGTAATACATTTTTTTAATGGGATAAGAGCAGTGGCCTACACAAGAGGGGGGGATCCTCGGGTCCGGACCCACCCCCAAAGCCCTTGATTTTTTTCCGATTGATTATAATTCTAAGTGTTATAGTACGTAAAATTTAATTAATTACTTGCTATTAATGATTAATTTTATTAATTAATGCTAATTATTTGTTCAAAAACTAGTTTTTTACTGTGTTTTGTTCCCGAAAATCGACAAAATCAAAAGGAGCATGATACAGAAATGGTGAACTTTCGATCTCGAACCCCCCTTTGAAAAATTCCTTAGTGGGCCACTGAATTAGACTATATATATATTTAGTCTTTTTAATTTATTTACTGCTATATGTATATATATATATAATCCATAATATATACACACAGATAGCTATAGAGTCTAAGAATAACTATTCAAGATAGGAAATATTAGGCGCAGTAGTACAATAACAAACTCCTGGCCTTAGGAACCAAGATTGCAGGTTTAAACAAGTTTTTAAACACACACACACACACATATATATATATATATATATATATATATATATATATATATATATATATATATATATATATATATATATATATATATATATATATATATATATATATATATATATATATATAATATGATAATTCCTTTTAATTTCATTCTAAATAACATTTTAATTTGTAATGGTCCTTGCTTACTTTCAGGAATCTCACGTAAATAATTAATTATTGGCTGTCCGTTTGACAGGAATAACCGTAACAGTACCTCTTAAAAATTAAAACTTCAGCTTATTTAAATTAAACTTTTATAAGATATTCTCGTTCGATGTCTTTCCACCAATCACAAGCTCCGTCCACGGAAGTCATGTGAGTTTTTTGTACTTTCAGTGCCGTTTTGAATAAACCCGAGACTCTGGAAAATCTCTCTGCCCTCTTTTGTCTTCGTCACAACGTAAGTACACGCGTTTATCGTTTTTGTGCTTTGTGTCGTCCATCTTTGTTTGTGTGTGTGTTGATAAAGTGTATAAGTGTTAAATAAGAGTGGATTATCTGTCAACAAGACCGTCTCATCAATACCAGCCATATTACATCAACCATCCAAATAATGATCCAGATAAAGAAATTCCTTACATTCGCCACGTCTTTACATATATTATGTATAATAATCAGAACACTTTTATTTTGTTTTATTTATTTATTTTTGAAATAAGAAAAGTCTTCCACTGAAAATAAGCCTCAATATCCGTCAATTCTTCGTAGTGTGGTTGTGTTTGAAGACAGTAACTAACCGTGCATGTTCGATAAGGGTTTTTGGTAGAAGAGTTTTTTTTAGTTCATTTCTCTCTCCCGTCGTCATCGAGATTTCCATCGTGACGTTGACTAATATAAAGTATTGCACTCATTCCCACACCTCTACGTGATGAACTTATAAACCGAACGCGCTACCGTTCCCGAACTCTGGGCACGAAATCTTTTATTTTCCTCTGAACTATGGATGCAAATCAATCAGGAACGTGTTTGGGTCAGGGCAAAGGCCCGGCTACACACCCTCATATTTTTCCCGACACCTTTTACACAATCTTACACATTTCGTGAGAAAAGGGTGGATGTTCCTAATTCAAAACTGTCTTCGCATTTCCCTATGGGGGCTGGAAATCTATTTCCCGAATAATTGAAACTTTTCATGTTTATAGATAAAGAAAAAATGATAATAATAGGAAGAAGTCGTGAGTCATTATCTTCGTCTCGGCGGCGTCAGTTTTTTTAATAGAAATTTTCACCGTGTCAGTTGCCTAAGTCTTTTGACAAGAGTTCTGCGTGTTCACATTCTTGTTTTTCTCTTGAAATAGGTAATTCCTGCTTCAGTATTAATTAATAAGACTGAATATTATGCTATTCATTTCATAATTATGTTATTCATTAAAAACCTAATTTTGAAAGTAACTTCTCCCCCTCCCCCTTTAATATAGGAGGATCGTCAACTAAGAGATACTCTGGACAATGTTGACCTCATTTATTAAAATAAGATGGTTAGAAAAACTCGTTTGGAAACTAAAAAAAATTGAAAAAAAACAAGCCCAAAATAATAAAAAAAAATTTATTTATTTTTAAGTTAATTTATTTATTAAAATTTTATTTTGAATGTTCCAACTCCTTTTTAGATTTAATTATTATGAATGTTTAAAGTTTTTATTCATACTTGAATCACAATAAAAAACTATTAGTTATTATTAGGTTTAATTTTCAGCGTTAAGAAGACCAAGTGGTCAAATACTGTGGTATATTTTTCTTGGGTTTGGGCTACCTTTTAATGAAAATAACTTTATATTCCTTGTTAAATCACTTTATATTCATTTTTTGGTGTAGCTATATTTTATTCTGAAGTCACGATTAAATACAATTAAAATAAAATTATTGAATCAAAGCAATCTAAAATATAAACAATCAACGACCTCTTCCTCAGTGGGCTCTGGTGAAATTAACAAACGTTGACCGGTCCGCGGCGATAAAAAAAAGTTGGGGAACACTGTTTTAAATTATGTCTATTTTATTTATTATTTAATCCGCTTTAATCTACGGATCTTCTAGTAAGTCGTGTGGTGCTATTCAATGAACTATTCTCAAATGATCCTGCTAGGATACACCATGAAGATCTAACCCAAATTTTAATCTCAACATTTTTCGTCTTATGTATTCTATTTTTGTGTTCGAAATTCTTGTTATACTTACTTCCAAATATATTTATTTTTTCTCATGCAAAGTTACTGCTTATTTTTTTCTTTAAAATTTCCTCTTGCTGAATTCAATTGCGTACACAAAATTTTTTGAGTGGGGTTTGAATCTCCGAATCCCACCTCTACATAAGCCACTGACTAAATTATATTGTAAGTTAAAAAGGATTTTGAGTGAAAATTTATGCGAATTTCTTCTGCTTATCTTCTCAAATCTAGTTAATTGTATTCGTCTGATTGCATTAAATAGTTTTCAAATATTTGTGCATTTATTTTTAATAAATAATATAAAACAGGGCCGCCCATCCGGTAGAGTGGTTAGTGGCGCTGACTGCGGTGCGGTTGGGCCTAGGTTCGAATCCCAGATAAGGCATGGTTGTTTGTAATGTATAGTGCCTTCACGGCAGGGGGGTACTTTAATTCCTAAACCGCAAGTCCTCTCGTGGGGTTGGTGGAAGGGGAAGAGAGGTGGGAAGCCTTTGACCCTCAAAATTTGGGTGGAACCGAGCAAAATCGTACTGTTACCTGCATGGTGCTCAAAGCTACGGCTAACGACAGGCGTAGAAATCTAGCCCTTAGCCGCGATGAATTTCGTGGGCCTTGATTCGATGTTACTGTCGATAAGGTGACATAAGTAACAACAGCAACAGAATTAAATTATTTTAAAAGATGGAAACAATTTCAGACTTTTGTTCGTTTTTGTAGTAATTAAATTTACAAAATGAACCATTGTGGCGGTAATTTTTAGTTTTGATCCGTTATCTGATGACACTGACTACGCCTGAATTGATAACCTATTCATTACATGAGAACTTAGTGGCCGCGGTAGCCAAGTGGTCAAGGTATCGGATCGTGGCTGGCTTTGTCACGAGTTCGAGCCCAGTACCACTAAAGACCCGCCATGTCTTTCGAGAACTCGAAGGTCCTCCCGTTGGCGTGGTGGGGGAGTTAGGAGAAGGGGGTGCCAACTCAGGTGTCGTCCACGTTACTTTACCATAGTTCAAAATTACGTGGTCCGTCGTCAAAAGCCCTCGTGTAGCTGAACAGTGTGCGACGTCCATACTCAATCACTCACTCCCTTTACATGAGAACTTGACGAACCCCTGTATTTTAGAAATTCAATTTTAGAGGGTAAAGTGCCCTTTGGTTATGACCATACAATTCTGAAGTGAGGGAAAAAAATGCCATTTTATTTCTTTCGCAAATATACGAAATTCAATTCTAAACATGGATAGCTTCTCGACTGTATCCACCCTACTATTAGAATCCCATGACGGAAAAAGAGGCACTAACAAACAAATGATCGTTGTAAAAAGCGTCAACACTAGGTTATGGTTGGGAGTAATAGCGAGCTTCACTATCGGGGTGATAACCGTGATGGATCGTGCTGCGAAAGAGGCGAGTCCTGTCCACGAATCGTGATTCCTGCTGTTCTATCCTAAGACGAATGACACGAGGTTGCAAGGGATGATGGGCGTCGGTTTGCAGTGATTCAATAACGCATAGGCGCATGGGTTTGAAAATCAATTTCCTGCAACCTCTGCCCATGGAATAGCCGAGAATCATTTTTATGACTTGTGTTTAGTTTAATAGTACATATCGTTGTTTTCTAATTTTGTAAAAAAAAATTGGAGTCATAGGAACACTCGCTACCTGAAAACAATAATAAATTAAACAAAAATGGTCCTTTTTTAAACTTATTCTTCCTTTGTAATATTAGAATCATATTTAATCCTCTGGCCGGAACATCAATTTTTTTGCCGCACGGAGAAACATCCGTCTGACAGACGGGTACGTAATTTTTTTTTTAAATTTTATTACCTTAAGGACTGTTTTAAATGTCCTTATAGCTCATGAAATTGAGCATGGCTCAAATAAGATGTGTGGGGTTAAATCAAGCGCAATAATGTATTTTTTTATCACTAGAGAATTGTGACTAGTATTTTTATACAAATTTATTAAAAATTATTTATATTCATGTAAAAGAGAGAAATTAAAAATAATAATACCGAACACGAAAAAACTGTAGGATTATCCGTCTGGTACAGGGTTATAGTTGAGAAAAATCGCCATATGTCACCACATGATCCTCTCACTTGGTAGAGTCCAACTGAAGATGTCAAGGGAGCCCACCCCCAAAATCACACCACAGCGTTATCTACAGGCATCAGAGCAAATAATCCCTGTCTGAGAGACGAATGTTCTGGTTAGTTAAGTATAAAGCGAATTTTGTAATAAGAAAATAGTAGTAGAATGTAAGAACAGAGTCATAGAGCAAAACCCAGTAGTTGTCGAGAAGTAGAGGGAACCAAATTTCGTGACCGTATATACATTGGATTGAATTCATTTAAAGAATAGAATCCAAATTTAGAACTATTTTCTACATACCCCCGCCCTCCCCCCAGTATCACAAGAGTACACGGAGTCACGTAGCTGATGCGTGCCAAATAGTTTGGAGCTCACACTCTTCACGTTAACGTAGTGGAGGTCCACATCAGGTGTCGTCTTCGTCACTTGACCATGGTTCTAAATGACGAGGTCCCTCCCCAAAAGCCCTCATGTTGCTGAACAGTGCGACGTTAATATTCCCTCACTCACCCGCAACAAAAACAGTAAAGTATACAAAATATTAGTTACAGCCATTAAAATGGGAAACAAAACCTTATTTTTATGGGAAGATAGCCTTGAAACAAAATTTATTTTAACATAATAAAACTTAAGGAATTCAATTCAAATAATTTTGCAGTTTTCTATCCACCGCCCCTTCCCTGTTACTAATCTTCAGGACCGATCATATGAAGTCAGCCACCCGTTTGCAAAAATGTAATGTTGCCACCCTCTCTGGAGAATTTTTTATATTTTGACTAATACACTTAACGTTCACGTTATAAACTCACCTACCTGTATAAGAGTGAAAAGTAAAACAATAAAAATGTAAATAGACACGCAAACCACTTATCTCTATTTTGTTTTTCTGAATTGTAGGGCTATTATTAAATAGATAGCTTTTAATTTCCTCCAAATGCATATTTGATTTTAAATACTCCTATGCGTTAGGTAATATTAAACAGTAACAGTAACTTAAATCTTTTCGTAAAGCTTTTTCGTAATCTTTTGAGACGCCCTTGTTAAGAATCGATCCATAGAGCACCGCCAGTGCCGCTGATAAACAAAGCAGTATTTGCTTGTGGTATTGCCGGCTCAGCCACTAATTTTGCTACCAAATGAAGGATGTGGATAAAGAGCAGACATTAATGTACTATGGACCAACAACCCATTGCGCACTAACGCTGTAGTTTTCTTAAACTGTGCTACGATACAGGAAAATCGGGACTTATTTCGATTTTTCAACTATTTTATTTAAAATTCAACATATTTATTCGACATATTATAAGTTTTATTTTGAGAAATTTGTAAAAAATTTTGCTTTTTTTAGAATTTCAGCCTCCCTTGTGCGGTGCACGCGCTGCACCAGTGGCGCACACAGGAATTTTTCAAGGGGGTCCGGGGTTGAAAGTTCACCATTCTTGTATCATGCTCCTTTAGATTTTGTCGATTTTCGGGAACAAAACACAGTAAAAACTAATTTTTGAATAAGTAATTAGTATTAATTAATAAAATTAATCATTAATAACAAGTAATTAATTAAATTTTACGTACTATATATTTAGAATTATAATTAATCTGAAAAAATCAAGGGCTTTGGGGGGGATCCGGACCCTCAGGACCCCCCTTTGTATGCGCCACTGCGCTGCACACCTATTAGGATCTGCCCTGCTCATGGTTTCATCTCAGTGATGCGAATTCGGGTTCTTCCCTCCAATGCCTAAAGAATGAGAACACGAACTTCTTAATCCTCGAGGAATTTCGAGGATGCTTCGAAAACATTCCCCGCAGCATAAATTCAATATATCTTGTTCAACGAAGGGCGCACTGTGTACAATTTTTTTTTTTTTTTTTTCAAAAATAATGCCCGAAGTTAGAAAAATTTTGTGAATTATTCCACTTTTTTTCTTACTTGTTTATTGCAAGTCTGTGATGAAAGCGATATATCAAAGAAATCATGTTAGTTACAAGTGTAGGCAAATAAAAAAGGCGACATTTCTAAGTGCAGAAAGTTGTGACGTTTATGATAGATAGTCTCGTATGTTTTTCTTCGCCTCTTTTTTTTCAGCAAAAAATATTTTTTTTCATTTATAACACCATTTTTTTTTTCGTTGGATGGTAATCACTTTGCTTAAATAAAATCAGTCGTATGTTTGATTTAATTAAATGTGTCAACTTTATTACAGTAATTCATTTATTGCAACTTATTCAAAGAACTCGATTAATATTTATGACCATCGAATCATCATTACATACTAATATTGGCAGGTGGAAGATCAATTATATTTGAGTAAAGAGATTTTCTTTTAAGTCTCACACAAAAACATTTATCTTTCCTTTGAAGAATTCTGTCGAGAGAGAGGTGCCTTTTAATGTGTAGTTTCTTTTTTTAATAATTGCTAAACAGGTCTCGTAATTCTAAATCATGTCCACAAAATCGGCCACGTGTGCTTGCTGCACGACTGATTTTTAAGCCGATTTGAGTTCTGGCTCTGCTAACGACTTTCGAGATAAATAATAATAGTTGGTGTGCATTAAAGTAAAGTGAACAAAGTCTTAAGTTTTGTGGCGTAAAAGATGAAAGAATATTAATAATCCATAATCGGCAATATTAAATATCCTGAAAACCTAAACATCTTGAATTGGAGGAATTCAAGCGTCAAAAATTTGATTGCAAGAGCCGCCGCTAGATGTTGCAAATAAAAAGGCTCCCACACTTGAAGACTTGCGGTGTTTGCAAAGGCTTAACCACCGAAATGCAGCACATTAAAAAAAAAGATTTAAGCCTGTAATCAAATATATGAAGAAAATAACTGTAATGATATAACTGGCTTTCACCAAATACCTACATAAACTATGTCTTTAAACTCGAGCAGGACGTATTTAATTCATAAAAAAATGTTTTTCAGTTTGTGTAAATTGTGGATTTCAGTTGTCGAAACAATTTGTCTTTAAGAGGAAAAGTTCTTAAAAAATTTTACATTCTGTTTAGAGTGCAGAATAATTACGTAAATTTGTTCTTCATTAGAGGTGAAATATAAAGGTCGGGGTTTCACTAAACTTGTGAGACTATTAAACAAGTATTATAATTTAACCCAATTTTAATCAAAAATTAAAACACAGCCTACAGTTACTTTTGATATTAGGATAATATAATATAATTAATTAATAGTATGATTCTAATAATATTATTCATTATTATTTTTTAAAAAATTCATGTAATAGTTAACTCTAAAAGCAAATAAACTTTCTTTATTTCGCTTAATTTAATAGTCCCTAATTGAATTTCATTACTGAAAAACTTTTAATACACCCTTTACTATTAAGTTTATGGGATAACATTGCCTGAATTGAATACATTATTTTTCATTTCGTATCCAAGAAATCCCTTCATCAGAATTTTACGAAGCAAAGTCATAAAATAAATGAACATCAAAGCTATCAGTTTCTTAAAACGTTTTAATTCAAGGAAGAAAATCATAATTTATTTTTCTAGTATCTAAGATATCCATCCATACTCTGCACCCACTGGTAAAAAGCCTATATTAATGTTAAACATATCCATCAGACTTTCGGCCGAGAATTTATTTGCGATTTATAAATGCTTTTAAAACGCAACTTGATGTTTTCATTATCTCGTGTCCCAATGCGATTCGTCTACAATACATCTTCATTAGGATTCATGATTCAGGGGCGACGATTTTTATTAGGAAACCACGCAGCGCAGTTTAGGACATCTCGCTGTTTTACCCTTTCTGGTCTAGGTTCGCTTCCTGTTGTGAAAGCGACCCCTTTTTTTCTTCTGCCTCCTGAATGTCTGATTTGTAATGAGACTCGTAGATGAATCAGTGAAAAGCACATCAATGGGTAGAATTTACTTGCGGACCCTGAGAAAGGATAGCGGTGGTTTCCGGAATTGCACTTGAAAACGATTTGTTGCTTGATTTAAAAGACGGACGTAATAGGATGTGGAACAGGATATACCAATCGTTTTATTCGATTATTTTTTTTTTAATTCATGGAAAATTTCTAGCATGTTGTTTAGTCATTTAATGTTATTGTGGAATTTATTTGTGGGTTGATTTGGAGTTGTGTTCCTTCAAACAATGAAAATACGAGAATACGCGTATGATTAGGAAAATGTAAATACACTTAAATATCTTTGGTTGCCATCGAAGCTGATCAAATAATGTGAAAGAAAAGAAAAAAAAAATGTGCTCAGAATACAGACTTAAAAATGATTTAATTGCACATAAATCACTGATTAAATTATCGTCTACATTGAATATTGTGTAATTTCCCTGCATAAGTGGAAATTTTTTTAAAGCTTTTTAAGGTGAAATTAAACATCACCTTACACGTACGAATCCGCAAATCTTGGAAGGAAGTGTTTTATATTTTCAGTTACCTTTTCGCAAGCAATTTTAATCTTGTAACTTTTAGGGTACTTTGAATGGAACTTTTATTCTAAAAGAACAAAACAAGTCACATGAATCTTTTAAAGTCAGTATCAGGATTCGAGTATCCGGATAGTTTGTAAAATTCACACTTGCTCATTAGGATGCCTCAAAGCGTATGATCGTCATGCAGCGAGTTTTTCCTCGAGTAAAATATAGGTCGATGATCATGTGTCGTATACAAATTTCTCTTCATACTCATTTTCCGAAAAAAAAAAGTTATTCAAAAAAATATAACTAGATGAGACACAGGATAAAATAACAAGCGGGAAAAAATGTAGTAGCTCCTGAAAGAGTTGTCAGAAATAAAACTATCGTCGTTGACGTCTGGCGTTTTACTTTACAGCAGTTTGATTCGAAAATATTTCACTCTTTTTATCCACTTGATAACATTTTCGCTTTCAAGGCAATGAGTTTCAAAGTCACAGGAACTTTTTTTCAATGCGGCTTATATCCAGGTTCCGAATTTTTTTTAAATTTACGAGGAATAAACTTACTCTCGTATTTTATACGGATCAACTTATACTCAAAAATATATGCTAATCGGTATATGATAAAAAATAATTTTTGGATACAATTAATAAGTTTCAATATTACATAAAAATATTCTGAATTCATTTCAATAAAATTTTGTAAACAGTTTAGTTTATTTTATGCATTTTCCTTTATATATTTGCATTTTAATCGTTCCCTCTTAAATTGTAATAAAAAAAAATGTATTTTTTTAAAAAAAGGTATTAAGATCAAAGAAGCATTTACTTTGAAGAATATTTTTGGGTTTTTTTTTTTTTTAAGAATAACATCTGTGGCGAATTTTTGTGTTTTCCTGGAGTTCGTTAATATTTTTCTAGTTCATTTGCTATTGGTTAGAATTCTTCAAAGATTTTATTTCAAAAATTCTTCATTAAGTTGTCAACTTTATTCTTGATGTTTTTTAAAAGTAATATTATTGTTTTTTCATCTTTTAATTATAATAATGTACCTTGATTTCCTCTGCATATTAAATGTTTTCCATCATACTTCATCTTGCTTAAGAAGAATTGACTGAAAGGCCATAAATATTTAGAAATTATTCACATGGCGAACCCAGGTGGCGAAAGTTAAAATTAGGCTTATATATCACAGAATCCTTTGCTACTTTTAGCATGTCTAAAAGTGTCACACAATTTATTGCTGGTGGCGTTTAAGAAATTGGAGGGTATTGACCTTCACGTGTCCAACTTCCGCTCTAAACATTTCCTTCTTTTAACAGTTTTTAGTGCGCCAAGTTTTTTTTTTTCCTTGTCCCGACAGCGCCTTCCACAGTTCGAACCGAAGATGCGTGGGCTTCCACATACTAATTGCATTCATTGAAAAACTGGAACATACGATAAAGGTGGACTGCTTTTTAATTGAACGATAAGAAAATGAATAATAAAATAATAGCAAAAAGCGAAAAATTGTAGGGAACCTCGGAAAGGGCAATTGAGACATGAAATGCCGTCTTATTGCCTTCAATTGATAGTGACTCCTGGGTAGAAATTTTTCTTTTTTAATTTAGAACCCTAGGATTTCTTAGCAGTGAGTGACCCGGGAGAGTTTTCATGTTGCTAAGATGTTAGGTTCATCTTTATTGTGCAGATATATTGCCGTTAAAAAAAGAGAAAAGTATTTGTTGCTCTTTTTAAAATGTCTGATAAAGTTTTAGTTATTCATTAAACAGATCTTTTTTTTAAAACAGATTCCGGAAATATAGTTTATTTCTCATATGTGACTTATTTAAATTTAATGAAAGAATTTTGATAACAGATATATATATATAACTTAGTAGGAAAAATCATTTAAAAATATATGCATTACAAGTAATTTGAATATAACAGTCAGATTTCAATATTTGAGTGATAAAGGAGACTATATGTGTGTGACTGGTACTTTTCTTATCTTATACTCTTTCAATCTATCACTTCAGAATACTTATCAAAATATATCATTGAAAGACCCTTTCTTTTTTTTAAAATAAAATTTGGAATTTTATACGTCACACATATTTTCTTTAAAATTCAAACGCTTAGTTCAGCGTTTCTGAAACTGTGGGGCGCCCCCTAAGGGGGTACGATAACCTTGCAAGGGGGGCGCGAGCATATTGAAAAGTCGAGAACAAAAGATTATTTTTAAAAATTATTAATTTACTGAAAGTATAAACAAACGATAATACATTCTGACATAATAAAAAAATGAGACACATTTACGCCGATATTATACACTTATAAGTGCATCAGTACTGCACAATATGTATTTGATCATTAATTTAACAATACTAAGTTAAGAACAAGTTTAATAACTACCCGTGACCCCCCATGAACTTGTCATGAATACGATTATACACAAAATTCAGCACTTATCTTCATAATTTGGACTGTATATAATTAATCCTTTAACTGCTGATTAAAAGTTACGGGATTCGCTTCCAAATGCCACCGTTTTCCACGTAGGCTCACATATGTAGTGTACTTGGAGGGGGGAGAAAAGGAATAAATACGTCCTCTGAAATAAGTAAATCCTTCGCAAAAACCTGATAGTCATTTTATTGCATCTCAAAGACTTCGGAATAGTTTTATGGACAGCAGTGTATAGAAAATATCATGTTTCGGAGAGACGTGTATATATATATATATATATATATATATATATATATATATATATATATATAGTATTATAAGATTCATATTTTTCAATTGATAATTGTGATTGATTTTATATATTTAAATATATATATATAATGTCCTGGGCAATTATAACGCACTGGCTGAGTGAGACGTTTATATACGCTGGAGGAACTTAAGAGGCTTAAGTCGTATTGTAGCTTTGCGTCAAGGTTTATTATTATTGAATTCAATGCATTATTATTGTATGGAAGGAAGGGGGGGGCGATGAAAATTACGATTGAATTCCGGGTCGCAAATATTTAAAGTTTGAGAAGCACTGGCTTAGTTTAAAATTATCGCCACGTATATACATGTGTTTTTTTTAAATTTCAAACTGTTGTTAAATATTTATCGACATATTTTCAAAATTTATTTTTATTTAAAAAAAAGGTTAAATTTTATTTGTTATGAGAATATTTCTGGATATGATAAGTATAATTGGAAGGTAAAGAGTGTTTCTAAATTTATTCTTACATTGAATATAAAAAATAAATCAATATTTTTTCATCTTCTTCTAGAAAAAGTACTATATTAGAACATTGAATCATTAGAAAATTGAAACTGATCATTAGAAAATTGAAAGATGTTTTATGGATGATTTACTTTATGATCGGGTATTACTTCATACTTATTCTTAAATTGTACAGATGCCGGAGAAAACTTTGCTGATCCCCTTTGTCAACGAGTCGGAATTATTCCATTTGTAGGTCAATTTGCAGAGATTCTTGTATAATTTTAAAGCTCATGCAATCGGGTTTAATTATCTAGAGAAACTTCCATTGAAGTTTTTTTCGCGCTGATAACATTATTTCAAATTATTTTATGGAAATACTCAAAAGTGGGAATTTTATTTATTTATTTTTTGAAAATCTAAATGAATGGTAGTATTCAAGTAAGGCTGTACTAAATGCTCTGTATAAGGATAGTGACAGCCTTGAACCTTACATCGAGAACCTTAGCCAAGTGGTTACGGTCACGAGCTCGTGGCTGGCGTGTCATGAGTTCGATCCTAGTGTCACTGAAGACCAGGAAAGTAGCTACGGCCGTATCAATAATAAGGGGCCCCAAGATACAGGGGTTCCATTAGATCTAACACTATGATACATTCAAATAAGTGTCTTTTATTCCTTTTCCAAAAAAAGGGCCAGAAGAAATTTTGCTACCGGGCTCACTCAGGGCTAGCTACGCCGGTGCTGAAGACCCTTCGTGCAGAAGGGCTTATGCGCTTTAATCTATCGAGGATAAATGTCCTTCCCTGGCTTGATATGGAAGTTATGAGAGGGAGGAGGCCTGCTCAGGTCCTCATCACTTGAATATTTTTCAAAAGTATAAGGTCTTTCGCCAACTGCCCTCGTGCATGTTTTATAGTGAGTGAATGATTTATAGGAGGCCCTGTGACCGAGTGGTAGCGTATCGCGCTTCCACATGACAGGTCTGATGCTCTATCCTCGGGCTGGGCAAGGTCGACTCAGCCTTTTATCCCTTCAGTGGGTCGATAAATGAGTACCAAGCTTGCTTAGGAACTAAATACTGGGAGTTTCGCTTCAGACTGACCACCTGATCGGGACATCTGCTCATGCACCTCAGCACCCAATGGTCACTTATACTGAGATAGGCACAGTAGGCCTTGGCGCTCATGGGCTGTTGCGCCTCTGAGTTTAGTTTAGAATGTGTTATTGTGTGACGTCAATAAAATATTCACTCATTTCATATGAGGGAAACTTTAATAAGTTGTTTGAATGATTTTCAATCTGATTCTCAAATAAAAATCATCATTTAAATTTAGGAAACGAATAAGTTTTCTTAAAAGGAATAGTTGAAATCTTTTGCTCGTAAAAATTGTAATTTTCATGAAAATGTGAAGTTATATTTATTACAAACGATCCATGATTGGATATTTTTGTACAAATAAATATTTAAACTCTTTCAAAAAAATATACGTCTTACATTAATCACATAAGGTGTACGAATATTTCAAAATCTACTTATCAATCGCTCATGCTTTTATTTCTTCTTATTAATTTAAATACTTTGCTTTTTAAAATGTCATTTTCTCCGGAGAATTAAATTCTTTGACCTAATCCTTGAACTCTTTGTAATTCTTCTTCGATATTGACTCACAGAACAATTTATGATCAATAAATCCACGGTTAATCCGTCGATTTGTTTCGTCCACTCAAGAAATCTGTTACTAGCAGCAGCAGCGAGCGTGGGCAGACCGGTCCACTTTTCATTCATACCTTTTCCCTAAGTGCAATTTAGAAACAAATAATGAACGTGAACATTAGAAAACTACTGTGCACATGTGACAGGAATACTATCAGCCGTTTTTTGCCCGACCCAGTTTTGGATTCCTTTTTTCTTTTCGACGTGTGTGGTTTTGGTGAATCTTCATTTAACATGTATATTTTACTCAGTCGGGATAAGTAAGTTTGTTTTATGTAATTTCCTTCTAGTAGGTTTCTTTTTTGTTTATTTTACTTTTGAAGAACCGGGTTAATGGTTATTGACGCTACAGGCGCCATTGTACTTAAGGTGGTTTCTTTTTCTTTAAAAAAAAAGGGTTCTATTGTAGATGTTTGTTTGTATTTATCTGACTCTTAATATACTAAAAAAAACAATTAGTATAATAAATCATATTGTTACATTTGAGCAATTTAGTTTTTGTTTACGAACACACGTGGATGAATCATTTGAACATTTCAACTCATATTATTTTTAGTTAATTGATAGTGGCAATGACTGAAACTATAATTAATGATTTTAAAAAGTTCGATTCAAAATAATTGTAAATATATCATTCATTACAATGATTGCTTTTGCTGTATTCATAGATTTAATAATTTTCCGCGTGTTGCCTTTCCTTTTCAGTCCGATTTATAATTAGTTAAGTTATCGAGATTATGTTATCATCTTGGGGCACTTACTCGAATTTTGCAATTTATAAGAAAATAAATGATTTTAGCATTATAAATCCAGTAAATCATACCTCACGCTATGTATTTAATTTATTATAATCTTTACTTAAATTATCATTAGTTTTTCATTTATTCTTGTATATTTTGCTTGGATGTAATTATTTTTTTTTTTGTGAAAGCTACATTCTTTCAGAATATATTATTTTATCTAATGCAAAATAAGTTCTACAGAAGTGTTGGAAAGAGAAAAAAAAGCTATTCCTACCTAGATTTGAAAAAGTTTCTTCATTGGGCCAGAAAATAAGGTTTAAGCAGAGGTATTTTGATTAAAAACTATTTATTTTTAATTTGAATGTAGATACAATGAAAGAATAGCACTGTAAATTGAAATTGAAATTTCATAGCATGCAAATATATTTCCTAATCTGTAGAATCAGCTTTATTGTGAAAAATGCATAAAGATTTATGTCTAAATATTATTAAGGGTTTGTTGGGGGTTCTGTTTGAGTTTTTAATGAATAAACTAGCAACTTATGACTTAAAATATTTCATTTATGAAAAAAAAACACTTTATTTGTAAACATTTATCAGGGTTATATAAATACAGTGTGGCACACAAAAAAGGGGGTGGGGTCCTAGGGACCCGGACCCCTCCCCCTAAAGCTCTTGATTATTTTCAAATTAAGTTTGATTCTAAGAATATTGTACGTAAAATTTAATTTAGGCTTCGTGATTAATGATAAATTTTATTAATTAATGCTAATTATTTATTCAATATTTAGTTTTTCACTGTTTTTTCTTCCCCAAAATCGACAAAATCAAAAGGAGCATGATACAAGAATGATGGACTTTCGGCCCTGGACCCCCTCCCCTTGAAAAATTCCTGTATGCGCTATATATATATATATATATATATATATATAAGAATATTCTAATTGAATTTTTTAAAATTACTTCATAATTTTGTGAAATAGATTCTGTTTAGGATATTAATTTCCCATTTGTAACAAATTTGTAAAAACAATCAAATGAACCTTAAATTGTGAAAAAAATAGTATGGCTTTTTTAACTTAGTAAAATTTTAATTTTGAGTACATCTAAAATAAATGTACATAAAATTTATTTGCAAATTTTTGAATTGTATTCCACGTATAATTTACTTCCATAGAATGTCTCCTTGTTTCACCTAGTGGTTTTCTTTACACGTGATCTAACCTGTTAATGATGTACCTGCTACATAATATGCCTTGCCATTTTCGAAACAACCCCAGGGTGTGAATGGAGAGGCGGTTCTTGCAACCTCTGCTCGAATTTTAGGGTACCTTATCTTCCTGCGCCACACCTTTAAAGTTGGATGGATCCCCGTGAATCTCCTTGCAAATCCGTTTCCTGCTGCGTGGGACACAACCATGTACTTTTGTTCTAAGAAAGTTTTGAAGGAGAAATTATTAAAAATAAAAAAAAAAATTGAGAAAACAGCATGTACTGAGAGAATATGTTAAGGCAGAAAAAATTCCACCTGTTGGTTATAAGTGTTATTTCAAAATGTCATTGTGCAAATAATAAATAAATATATATACTAGCCATGTTACCCACCCACTTCACTGGGTATTTCATGATGCTGTACGAATATATGCTGTTTATATATGTATAAATTATAGATATTTGTCGTTGCATTAAACATTCGATTGCATTGAAAAAAAATTCTTATAACTCTCACCTCTTTAGATAAAAATAATTTCTAAAATTGAGGTAGAATAATTTAATACACTTCCGTAACCCCCCCTAAAATGGATTTCCTCCAAACCCATTCTTAGTGGATCGCTACTCAACAAAATAAACCTGCTTGTCAAATTTCTAGCGTATTTCAACTCAACAAAAGGGACATGCCAGCCAGATTTGAAGTTTGCAGTTCTGATAGTTCAAAAATGGGAATATTTATGCATCTTTAATGCCACTTAACCCCTCTTGGGGGTCGATTTTCATAAAATCCTTTTGTAGCGGATCGGTACTCCATGAAAGGAACATGTCTACCTAATTTCAAATCTGTAGTTTTAGTAGCTCAAAAACGGGAATATATTTATTTACAACACCCCTTAACCCCTCCCAACCCTCTTTGGGGTCGACTTTCGTAAAACTGCTTTCGTAAAGGATTTCTATTCTGTGAAAGGAATATGACTCTGACAACTTTCAAGTCTGTAGGTCTAAAGCAGTTCTAAAGTTATCCTGATGAGAAATAGTTTTTCTCTTTTATTTACATATAGTTTTAAAGGGGAATAAATCCATGCTTTAAAAACTAACTTTCTCTTGTAGTTACGAGACAAATGATAATATTGGTTCTTCTGTTTACTTTTCATGAACTGTTCATTGTGAAACATTGTTTGTCTCTCTTCCGGTTTTTCCTGTGTGTGTGTGACAAAATCGTCATGCTTCAAATAAAATCGTCACATTCATTTTGTGGCCGATATAAAAACCAAAAACGACCGATCGAAAATACGGTAAAATTTCCTCACTTAAAAGAAGAAAAACGTTCAAGATTTTGAAAAATCATTTGATTCATGTTATAAATAACAAGTCTTTTTTTATTGTTTGTTAAATTTACGTGTCACTTCACCTTGAGACGGTAGATATTCATAAATGTTTGTGAGAGAGTCTGGAATGACTTAATGTTTTGGATTTTCTCCAGCACATGTAATTGCCACAGCATTTATTTCTCTGTAAATAAGTTTGTGGTGATAAAGATGGAAGGTTTGTAATTATTAGATGTTGTGTCCCTTAATCGAAAACCAGAATATAACTTTTAAACTATAGAGGTCTGAAAACTGCTAATAGCTACTTGCAGAAAGTCGATTTAGTTCCCGTATACCAAACAGTAAGGGTTCATGGCATTTTCTAATAAAAAGAATAGTTTCTGAGGAAGTATTAAATGCAGTAAGATATTTTGAGAGGAAGAAATCGTAATAAAACTCATGAAATAGGCCACTTGATAACGTAACGTTACTATGAGAAATCTCATAAAACGTATTGAATAAAATAAAAGTACAAGTAATATCACAAGAAAGTGAATAGTTTTCATAATTCTACTTGCTAAAATATTCTATCAAGCTTGTTGCATCTCTATATATTCATACTTTTATCTTTGTTTCTGTAAAATTTAGTTTTTCTAGAATGGCAGCAAAAAAAAAAAAAAAAAAAAACTGTTGATTTTTAATTTTGAAAAAATGAAGTAAAAAAAAATGGTGAGAGTAGGCAAAGGTTCAAACTCGTTCCATAGATTTTTAATTTTTAGCAAAAAAATTACGTCTCGGTAACTTCCGTCTACATACTCTTTTTTTAATGTGATTTCTCCCATAAAAATATTCTGTGTACGTCTCTGGTAGAGAAATTTTCTTCACTTTTTAAAAAAATTTAAAAAATATGAATCATTTCTAAAATACGTTTTAATTTACCTCAAGATTAATAGCATCTGATTGTGCTACGAATTACACAAGATTCAATTTTCAGTGTATTAAAAGACGTTCATTTTAATGTTATTTTGGCGGTTTAACTTCAAAAGTAAAATAAAATAAATTACAAAGTGTTAAAATTGTCAAATGTTTCTATAATATAAAACACATGAAACAGTCAATTTTTTTGAAGAAATATTTTACAAAACTAAAATTTTTAGCGTTTTGTTTTTATTTTGAGGAATAGCTGACAATACAGAAGTAAAGATCTTTCTTTTTTCGACGCTACATTGAAATTTGAGATTCTTTCGTCGTCTAAGGGAATATCCTAGGAAAGAGGTATATAAAATAGGTCTTCTTTTACAGTCGCTTACCCATTTTTGTTTTATTTAACAATGCGTTTTGAAGCACTTTAAGTTCTCTCCAAAAATAACTTAACACGCTTAGAAGTTTTTTTAATAAAATAAATATTAAAATTTCGTTATTTTAGAGGACCAAATCCTTTCTAATTTTAAAAAAAGTGGAGTTGAAAAATTTTAACTAAGAAATATTGGAAATGTACTCAAAACACAAGGTTAATGAAAACAGAAGTGTAATTAAGTGAGGAATGCACAACAGGTGAAGAAGTCCAATGACGTATTTCAGTTGGTCTCGAAGTGAAACAGAAACTTCGAAGGACGTTTACTAGTTCATTAAACCAAAAACCTTGCCCTTAATCTGCAATCAGAACGGAAACGACCCAGAAAAAAAATTAACTAAAAAAAAAGATAATTTAAGTGAATGAAACATGTCTTTTGTTATTTTTCACAGCTCTCCTCCCTTAATGTCGCCCCCACAAAGTAAAAAAAACCTCTTCTTTTTTTTTTTCATTGTTTTCATTTATTTTTAAATTTGTTTTTTCTTTATCTCTCCGTAAGATCTATTCGCCTCCGCGGCGAGTTGCCTCTAACAGTAGTGGATAGAGAAAATAAAAACTATCACACGTTTGGAAAAAAAGAGTAGGAGATGTGTCAAGTAATTTTGGAAGCAAGGTCGACAGGTTTGGAGGTGGATTTCTCATGTGTGTTTTATAATACTCCTTTTTTTCATCTATTTTTTCCCTTTTCATTATTTTTTCTGCTTGCACTTTTATCTCAGTTATGTGTCGATTTTTAGATCAAAATTTTCTGTCTATTCAAGCTTTTATTTCTTTTTTTGTAACGTTATGACTTTTTGCACGTGTAATAAAAGTGAAAGATATAAAGACAGTGTGAAAACATGCCTGATTTAACTGACTATACTTTCAATATAATTATTGACGCATCTGATAATAATTTCGACAATTTTTCTTCATATGAAATACGTTTGCGGAAGTTATTTTCTTTATTAAATAATGGTTTTTTATATTTCTAATTTTCACTTATAGTAAACATTTTCGAATCTATGGAATTTTTATGCGTTTTATAAATTATTGCCTTTCGTTGTGTGAATTTGTTTTGTGTTTTTATAGCTTCATGGTGCTTAGTTAGACAGTGCAAAATGCAAAATATTTCAATCTTATTCAATCATAAATTTGAAACTGGGAATTTATTCAAATTCGAGTTAAAATATATTGAAGGTATTCGAAAAGGTGTTTTACTTATTCCATAAATATATATCATTTTGTCATTGATGTGATCAATGGGATTGCTGAATGAATAACGTTAGTTTTTAGAGAAACAATGAATAGTAATGTAAAAACGACTAAAAAAAAAGTTCGACTTAAACTAACACTTTAAATTATCCATGTCGCTTGTTTCTTTAATTACATTACATTCATTATTTTCACACGCTCTTAACTTTTTTGTATAACTCTTTTCCATCCTGAAAAGTCCGTAATATTCAAATAGCCATGGTCTGTGGTTGGTGCTGTTTTTGTTGAATCGTGTGTTCTAGTCCTGGTGCTACTAAAGACCCACCGTGTAGAGCGGCTGATGCGCGTTAAATCTCTCAAGACTTAAAGTCGTTACATTGGCGTGATGTAGGAGTTTGTGGAAAATGAAATACTAGCTCAGGGGTCATTCCAGAATCATGAGATCCCTTCCCAATGACCCTCGTGCAGCGTTATAAAAAATCGAAATCATGATATAATGGTTTTCTAAATTAATTGCAACGGCCTGTTAATAAGACAGCGGTCTAGTGGTTCATGGCTCCGAAACTGTAATCCATTAAAATCACGCGATGATTATAGGAGGCCTTTAAATTTAGATATAGATGGACTGCTAGGACTTCGACCCGAATTGAAGCTGAAGTTCCAGTTGCGTGATATTTTTTTAAACAAGGTCTAGCGTTTAAAAGACTATCGACTGCAATTCTCTGTAGAAATGTAATATTAAAATTTTACACCCCAACAGAAAATCTTTTTGAGGGTAAGTTAGATAAACAACATTGCTGCAAGAATTATTTCAAGCACATAAATTGATTTCGATTCCGTTATTGACCCTCCACACGCACGTTAAATCGCAACCCGGTATCAACCCCAACCCCTCACTATGCATGTTGTAAGAAATTGATTAATGTCGGAGCAACATAGGTACCGTCCTTATTATATGGTCGCATTTTATAACGCCGAGGACCGCGCTGTTTTAATTGAACCAATGAACTATGTAATTGAGAAGAAATCAACGAAAGGTAATCTTCAAAACACGGTCATAGCAAACACTCTTATTTTCTTACACTTCATTGTTTAATTAACTTAACGCAGAGGCATCGATGCCCACGCTACAAAGCAGGAATTTCGTAAATAGCGTATTACCTCTTTCTTCTCTCCCGTTATTTTCTGCTACCACCGCCGCTTATCATCCAACACTCCTTCCCAGAGATGTTATTTACGCCAATTATTCGCGACACACATAGCTTTTTGTCAAGAGGAAAGGTGCGAGGGCGTCCTTACGCAATGGGCCGCGCGTTCTTCTCAACACCGCCTGAAGAGATGCGACCGTACAACGAAGATGCCGTAGTGCTTCCGCCTCCGCTTCCTTCCGCCCGACCTTGTGTGGGCGACCCCTCTCGTGTACCCAACAGATGGTCGCCCGAGACGCCCACACGTGGTCAGAATGGCAGGCAGGTAGACGGTAACTTACCTGAGCACGCTGGCTTTCTCTGCTACTTTTTATTTTCGGATGAAATTGCATCCACTGAGAAATGTCATTAATGAATGATAGATTGTTGTCTGTTCCATCCCCACAGTCTGCTTAAATTGGATCTGGCGACCCTAGGTGTTGTAGGCCGGCCCCTGGTTTGTACCGTTAGGTTGGGCTGTTGAATTAAAGAAATAATGGTATGGCCTTTTCGATTGCCTTGATACGGGGTGTTTACTTTTATTTATGTCAAAGTTGCGTATCGCATTATTTGGGATACCATATTAGTTTGGGATATTACATTAATGGCTACCTTAATATAGGGTGTTAACTCTTATTCATAATTTTTAAAAACCAACAAAAAACTGTGGATCATTTTACTTTGATGGAAGAAAAGGTATCCACGAGGGCTTTTTTATGTCGTCAATTGCTTGTTATTAGTTGTAATTATTTTCACCCTTTTGAATATATGTATAAGGCATTAATTTTAAATACAATACAGTAAGATCGTGCTTCGCAATGTTGCTGAAAGGTGAGCTGTAATAGTTCAGAAGCTGTTGGGTAATTTTAACTGGGTTTGAAGGAAGTTTCCTGTGGCTTATTGTTACAGACATTATTTTCTTGCCTTCTAACTGCCATATAAGGTCTTTCTTGTCACCTAACTGTTTTCATACATGCATTGTACTCATGTGTTTTAAACAATGCATTCATTCTTTGAGTTACTATTCCTCAAGTATGTTTGAAGTGCCTGTCTGCTATTATTTTGTTTGATGCTTGTAATATCTAGTTTTGAATAATTGACGCCTACATTACTTTAAAAATTTTCTGTATGAAAAAAGACATGATTAATGAGCAATAATACAAGTAAAATAAATTTACAAATTTCTTATAAGAGCGTAAATAGATTTTCCTTAAAACTTTCCTTTTCTGTTTTCTGTATCTTTTCCCGTGAAATTTTGGGTTTCTGTGGATATATAAGTATCGTGCATAAAAATGAACTTTATTGTGTTATTATATAATTTATATTGGAGATGCCCGTGACTTTTCGTCTTTACATAAGTTACTTTTAAACATAATGAATACGTAACTAATCAACTAATGTTTAGTCGAAATATAACCAATGAAAAGAAAAATGGAAAAAAAAAAAGATGAAAAGCCCATATACAACGCAAAAACTATTTTGTGTGTTTGTTTTTTTAAAATAATCAGCCAAATGTTAAAACAATTATTAAAAACCATTACACACAAATAGATTGTTTTTTAAACTTATTTGTTAGAATGTTTTATAAATATAAAATAATTCATATGTGATTCATTATTTACCCTCTTTTTTACCTGCACTTTCATAAATAACAAAGCATTTTTTTCTTCTTTAAGTTTCGTTCATTTCTGATCTAAACACTTTTCGAACATTAACTTATATACAAGCTTTACTAAGGGAATGTATCTGAAAAACTAGCAAATTGAATAAATTCACGAAAATTCTTCAGGTGTCAAGAAATGATGATCAGTGGCAGATTTAGGCTTAGGCCCATGGGGCCTAGGGTGGCAAATTTTTAGGGGAGCCAAAATTTTTGAGGTGGCAAAAATTTGAAATCGATTTTGTTTTTTATCAACTGTAAGACTTTGTGAGAACTCTGCATCAAAAATAAATAAATTCTTACATTCACGTGATCTCTGCGATATCTGTCGAAATATAGATATCGCTTTACGTATTTATCTAAGTATTCCTTCAACAAATTGTTCTGGAGAAAGATTGTTTTCCACCCTCAAAAGAGTGAAAAATTATTTACGCGCAGCAGTAGCACACACAGGAATTTTTCAAGGGGGTCCGGGGTCGAAAGTTCACCATTCTTGTATCATGCTCCTTTTAATTTTGTCGATTTTTCGGGAACAAAACACAATAAAAAAACTAATTATTGAATAAATAATTAGCATTAATTAATAAAATTAATCATTAATAACAAATACTTAATTAAATTTTACGTACTATATACTTAGAATTATAATCAATCGGAAAAAAAATCAAGGGTTTTTTTTGGGGGTCCGAACCCTCAGGACACCCCCTCTTGTGTGCGCCACTGACGTGCAGGTATGAAGCAAGATAGAGGCTCAATGCACCTGCATTATTAAGTATTGAAGCACAATTATTTTAAGAAGTTAAGTATGAGGATGTGTGTCACTAATACTTTCTCACGGATCAAAGCCAGAAACAAATATATTATATGACTAGATAGATATGATTTATTTCTTAATTAAAAGCAATTTATTTTAAATTGTAAGTTTAATTGTTATTCCAAAGATATAAATATATATATTTAATTTCTGCTTGAATTCAGTACCTAAATTTAATTCGAATCCATTATTACTATTCGTATTATTATCATTATTATTATTATACATAAGGGTGTCACAAATTAACTTGGGCCGACGGCGCCATCGAACTTAAATCTGTCACTGAACTATCAATTTTTCGGCCAACTTATTATTCGAAAATTACAAAGTTCTCACCCTATCTTAAGGCTGTTTTCGGTTAATGTTAAAGAATAGGACCCGAATTTGGAACATTTTTTCAGATATAAAAAAATAAAAAATTAATATGATATTCTGGCTTCACTATCCTTTAAAGAGCAGCATTTTTTTTTTCATACTCCCCATTTTTAACCGAGTTGATTCAATTTTTCTGGTATAAAATGTGTTTTGCATTTTTTATCCCGTACCGTAATGTTAAATGGGCCTTGCCTTCACGTATTAAAACAAAAAAGAAAGTATTCACGGAATATTTTTAAATTTTTATAAACACCATATTGTTATAAGAGGTACGAATTATAATATTGCAAATTTCCTTGGAAATTGAGTCATTTTTCTGTCTGAAAAGGTGCTTCGCGTTTAGTTAAAGCTCTCTTACTTTTCCGAAGATAGCTTTATTACTGTGTTGAAAAAGAGATTTCATCTAAATATACTGCTTTAAAAAATAGTATTGCGCATGGAGGATAATTTAAGAAAACCCTTCTGTACGAACTGTCTTCTTTTTATCAATTTACGAAGTATGCCTCATTCAATCTTTAACACCAAGCGATAAACTAGAGAAAAGAAGAGAAACAAATTTATAATTACGTATTCACTTGTTGTTGCATTGTCTCGCACGACCCCACGAAACCTCACACAGAAAGTTCAGGTCCCAGCCTTCATCTTTCAACGCGAGAGTCAAAAGGCAAAAACAAAAAGTTCCCTGTCTTCCGAGAAGTTATCTCATGTTACGCTGCTCCTTTAATTACCACACCATTCTTGTAGGGAGAAGGGATCGAAGAAAAAGAAAAACCAACTAATGGCGTCGTTTAAATAACCAAACTTTATACCCTGAGACTGCCCCAGGGCACGGCCCAAGGAACAACACCTCTCCTAATGTCTGAATAACGTTTCGGTGATACATCCAACGTTTTAAAGAGGTTTCGAAATGGCCTCTAGGGTCAAGGGGGTAGACCAGCTACACCCACACCTAGAAGTAGGGCGCCGCATATCACTAAGTGCTCTGTTTGTAATAATAATGGGCCAAAAAAATAGAAACTGCTTCGGGCTGGACGCTCCCTTAGTCCATTGGTTACAGTCACAGCGAATTTGTGGTACAGCATTTGGATAGCTAATTTGCATGGCGGATTTTTTTATATTGTGTGCAAATTTAATGCAGTCGGCATAGGTCGTGGAACTAATAGGTTGATATACGGTTTGGGTTGGAGAAATTTTTTGTTCTTCAATCGCCTCTCGTATGTATCGTGGTCAGCTGTAAATATAGTTGTGGAAGAGTTTGTTTAGAATAAATTAAACGGTCTGTGTGTGTAATGAAAGGAGTGTGCTGTATCTTCTTGCATTGTTTCGAAAATGTGCTTGATGAGCCGTGAAAAATACGCAACTTGGTGTATGTTCATTTGTTCTTTAAAGAATTATTCTACTCGCTATCTTTCATCAAGTTTTAAAATGTAACATTTCTATTGTATATAAATAATTAAATCCTTTAGTGTTGTATAAGCTCAGAACGGGGCGATGAAATGTAAATAACTAAAAGCTTTTTATTATTTTATAGTTTCAAACGAAAAATACTGAAAAGTGTGAAAAATCTGATACCATATGCTTCATATTTAGGCTCTTAATTTGTGTTTAGTATAAAGGTTGCTAAAATAATTATTACGATGGTAAAAATAAACAAAAACCAATGATTAATAAACCATCTAAAACTTTTTTTAAAGAGGTTATGCATTTTATTTACTGTCAAGTAACTCTTAATTGTTGTCCAGATGGCAGTAGTAACACGCAAGAAATGTATAACAGGACAATGCACTGTCGGGGCTTTTATTTGTAAAGTGATTTATGTGAAAACTTTTTTGATGTGATTATGGCTGCATCACCTGAATGAATTAACTGACTTTGTATGGGGAATGATTATTGGGCGAGTGAGGGAGTGATTAGTGACGTCACATTATAAAGCAACACTTGAACTGTTGGCGACGGAACTCGTCACTTTGAACTCAGTCAAGTGAGGAGGACGGCGCCTAAGTTGGCATCCCCAAACAGCCACACACACTAACACAAAAACTTTGAACAACTACAAATTTAATATACATCAGTCCTCAACACGGTGGGTCTTCAATGGCACTGGAGTGACTGTTGGGAAATTGTACTCTTGCTCTCCATTTAGATGTCGTTATCCTGTTATATTCAAACATTTGTCAAGAGGTATGTCGACTTTTAGAGCAGGGGTCGGCAACCTTTTAACTGTCTTGTGCCAAACCAATCTACCAATATGACACAGCATGCCACACAACAGGACATTTTTTAAACATTTTGATTCCCAAGATAATGCATGCAGAGCTAGAGAATGGAGGTGAAAAATACAGATTTAGAGTTTCATCATACATTAATTTTGCATCATTTGAAGATATTTCTTAACATAAAAATAAACAGCATAAAATATATGTATTTCTTCAACAAAAATAAAAATAAAAATAAATTGTACATATATGTAGGATTTAAAGTATTAGGGAATATAAATATATTCTCCGATCAGAAAGGTTACAACCTCACCAATAGATGGCGCTACCAGGAATATATGTATCCCCCCTGGAATGGTGGGTTTTAGGGGAGACGGGGAACGAGAGAGACGCGAAAGGGCCAGCCTCCGGTTTACAGGCGATAGGTCACGTTTTCGGTCAACGTGGAGGTCAATAAGCTTAGCGACAATTGAGAGTATGCTCCGTGAAATAACTCATAAAGTTTTAATTGTAAATAATCTAATGTTTCATTAAACAGAGTAATTTTATTCTAAACGGCTTATTTCTTTGAATATCAAGATCCTGGACATGACTTACCGCTAGACAACATAAGAAAAGCTACTTGTAGAAATAAAATACATCCCTACATATATTACGTAGTTTTAAACATATTTATTAAAATAAGATTAAGATATAGACAACATAAAATATAAATACTTTCCTTTATTCTTAAATACTTAATACTTAATAAATACTTCATACTTAAATAAATAGATAAATCAAATTTTTAATGCGAACTTAGTGCTTGCAGCGCTCTACTTTCATATCGCAAAATCAGGGGTTTAGTTTGTGACTTTCAATTTGACACGATTCTGAGCGTTCAGCTGTAAAACAGTTTCTTTGTGGATTCGAAATATTTTTGACATGAGGAAATTTTTTACTTAGACATGTAGAATTAAAGAGCGGATGTCAAAGTGCATGCAATTTTCTCTCTTCAAGTAATTAAATCTCTCCAGCAATGAGATTAAATAATTTACAAAATAGCTGTACAAAATAGCAAATATTTAGAGCAATCTTTCAGATTATTTTCGTAATTCCGTAAATGTCCATAATTCTGAAGATGTTTGTCAAATAAGGTCCATTGCAAATCTATCAACTACCATCCACTAAAAAATTGACAAATTTGAAAAGTAGTGCAAAGCGCCACTGAGAATTGTACCGCGAGCCACTGGTTGCCGACCCCTTCTCTAGGGTTTTAAAGACTAATGTGAATGCGGTGCGAGCTTTCGCTTAAAAATGTTAAACAAACAGCGTCATAATAATAAATAAATTCTTGGCAACAACACACACACATATATATATATATAAAGAGTCATATGTAATAGAACTTTTTTTTTCTAACCAAACTGTCATGCAAGCGGCACACTTTGCCTTTTATCATTAAAGTTGAAGGATTTTTTTTATTCTACTCTACTCAGTCATTCAATGCATTTCTCACGTTTTTTTAAAAAAATAATTTATCATTCTCATCGCTTAGAATGAGCTACATTTCGTTTTTGTAAACGAGATTAAATGTCTTTAAAATCCACCGGTTAACTCATTTCGCCCAAATACACAATTATTATTTCATAGAAATTTATACATAAGTTATCCCACGATAATTGTGTACTCTTTCAAAGTTGATTTTTTCTTTTAACTATTTTTAAAAGAAACTCTTACGATGCTTTTGAGCTCTGCTTCTTTCTTTTCAAATGCAAATCTCATTTGGCGAATCGCAACGAAAATTAGAAATTCGCGTTTAATGAACAGTTTGTTGTTTTGCATGATAAAGGCAAATCATTAGTACATTCATATGATTAGGCACGCAAATTCTTAACCATCAATTGATCTAATTACACAGCGCCATCAGCCTGCACTTATTTTGCTTGTTGAATGAAGGCACAATTACAGTCTTTAGTCCAGTATTTCATTCTAATAATGAGCCATAGTCATTTATTTTAAGTAGAGGCAACGGAGTCGTGTTTCCATTCATTAAGGAACATTCCCAATTTAATTACGAATGCTCTTTTCACACTTTCAACAGTGCATCCGTCATTAGTATTCATTTGCATTTAAATGAATCAGTTTCTCTTTTTATTAATGTTAGGAAACGATCTTCATATGTAAGAAATGTACGACTCGGGTGGCGAAGGTAGTTGCGTAAAGGTATCGATTATTAATTCCTTATATCAGTGTTTCTCAAACTTTCAATACTGGCGACCCAATTTTCAATCATAATTTTTGTCGCCTCCCCTGTACAACAATAATGTATTTACTGCAATAAAAATGCACTTTGACGCTAAAACTACAATGCGATCTCAATTATAAACTATATAAGCATTAAATTTTGTATATGTTACTTTTAAGTAATATATATTTTAGGAAAATTACTTAAAATATATATTACTTATTTATTATTATGTTATATTTCTTTCTCTAATTTTTAAATTGGAACAGATCGCAAAATGACATATTTAATTAAGATTTATTTCCTTCAGCATCCATTTCTCAAAGTACAAATGTCATTAGAAAAATAGTCTAGTCTATGTTGCACTTTATCATATCCATCACATCTGGCATTATCGGGTACGTTTGCGTGAGTCTGGGCAACCTATCGGACGTCTGCGTAAAACATGTAAAAATGCTTTTCCTCGTAGAATTCCAGTCAGTTTTGGTCTACTCGATACTTCTACAGCTACCGAATCTAGCTTGAATGTACATTTTTTTAATTTGCACGTTTATTGTAATTCACGGTAATTAAGTATTTACGGCAGTAGGTTAAAACAAAATCATACATATATTTTTAAGTCGTAAGCAAACATTCGACGATAATAAAGGATCAACAAGTACACAGAGGAGCATGGTTCCGAAAATTAAATCAAGGAAATATTCTCAAAAATACTTAAATTTTGGATTTACCACTACTGAAGTAAATGATGGGGGAAAATGCCCCAGCTCGTTATGTGTTAAAACTTACAAATCTGGAGAACAACATGTAAGTTGTTTTTAAAACCATGTAAAATCATTTAGCCATGTTGGCAAATAATTTTAAAAAGTATTTTCTTGATTAGGACAACTTGGTAGCAAGTTACGGGTGGATTAGAGATCTATTTCAAGATACTCCAGAAGGACTCTCAACTTCCGAAGAAGAAATCTTCATGGATTTCACATCCAGTGAAAAATTAAAAGGCACTTTTGTAATAAACCCCTCTATGAATTTTGGGTAGAGGTGGATGATGAATTTTCTGCACTGAAAACAAAAGCACTTCGTATACTATTACCATTTTTTCAACATCCAACCTTTGTTAAACCGGATTTTCTGCGGTGGCTGCTTTGAAGACAAAATATAGATCTCAGCTAAATATAGAAAAATAACCCAGAGTGTCAATTTCTGATATTAAACCTCCCTTTAAAAAACTTTGCTCTACAAGACAAGCCTATGGAAGGCATTAATAATTATTAAACTTGTTCTTAATTTAGTATTAAGAAATTATTTATAAAATAAATTCTTCAGTACTGATACATTAAACGTATACTGGCTGAAACACAGGCTCTTCGCACGAGTTCATTTTTTTAAAAAATAAAACTTTATTCTTGATATAATAGCTGAACTGTAAGGAGAGTAAGACTGCGTGCACGACATTGTATTCAAAAATGTAAAATGATTTTTTATAGATAAATGCTGTAATTGAAAATAACTGTTTAAAAGAACTGTAATTTTAAACCTCACAGAATTAGCATTTAGAATCAATGTTAAATAATGAAAAAGAATATAAAATTCTGATGAATAAAAATTGTTACTTTTTAATATTTAAAGCAGAAATACTTCAAAATGCTTTAACCCGGGAGCAAGCGCGCACTCGATGCTAACGCTAATGGTAGTGCGGGGAGACTCAGTCACCCCAATCATTTGTTTATACTTATTTTTACTGCACACGGTACAAATCGGAATTCCAGTGAATAATTTAATTAAGAGAAAGTATACTTACAGGCTTTCAAGGACTATTCAATTTTTCTTTGATGATTTGAGAAAAAATCCAATAAAACTGAACTAAAATGATTCAAAAGTGCAAGACAGGACGCAAATCAGAGACACTTTTCACTAATTTTATAGAAATGTTATTTGCTGGCAAAGCTGTCATATTTTGTTCAAGTTATTGTAGTTTTAATGAGCTTTCATGATCGAGTGAGTGAATATTAACGTCGCACTGTTCGGCTACACGAGGGCTTTTGGAGACGGACCTCGTAATTTTGAGCCATGGTCAAGTGACGAGGACGACACTTAAGGTGTGTGGCCTCTTTTAACGACCACATCACTCCAAAAAGAGGACGTTTGAGCTCTCGACAGATTTAACGAGCATCTCTCCCCTACACGGCGGATCTTTAGTGGTACTGGGCTCGAACTCGTAACACCTTTGGTGATCCACAAATAACAAGTTGAACTTTTTCTTTCTTGTGTTTTTTTGAAAAGGTGAACTGGACCTTGTGGTACACTTATGGCTTCATATTTTAATTGATGGAGTTCTTTAGGAAGCATTTGAAAATTTTTCTTTCGTTTCATGTTCATCGCGTTTCTCAATCATGAATAATATTCATTCTTTCAACAAGTTCTTCTTTTGCTTGATCAGTTTCAACTTCCTTCAATTAAGATCACAGATGCCCCGCTCCACCGCTCCCGGGTTAAAAGTGTATTCAGAAAAAAATACGGATGTTCTAAAAAGGATTATGACGTATTTCACTAAAAATAAATCTAGACCAAATAATCCTTCAAATCAATCAATTATTTTCCAAATATCGTAAAACTCTCTATTATTTACAATTTCCATCAGCGAAAAACAAACACATAAAAGATGGAATGGAACTAATGTAGAACTAACCATACCAGTAAGTTTGAAGGCCAATCAAATGATCCGCAAATGTATTATGTTGCCTGGCTGAAAAGTAAATCATGTCTTCCTTTTCTTTCTACAACTAATGTACAGTATTTCAATAATAATTACAGTGATGAATTGTTTATCTTAGAATTTTTCTCAGGGTCTGGATTTCGTTTTTTCTTTTAACAAGTAATATTTTATGTTAAAACGTAATAAAAAAAATCTTTCATTGAGGAAATACACCAAATTAAACAATGTTTTTTTTCCTTCTTTAATTTGGTTTTGGGATCAAAAATAGCTATTTGATGAAGGAAAAACGCCAGATGATAAACAAAATTATATCAGTGTTGTTGTGTATTTTTTTTATTATTGAAAAAAGTATTTTTACTTCCGGTTATTTTTCTTAAATCTTTAAATTTTCGATATGCTCGCGGCCCCCAGGGGGCGCGCCCCACACTTTGAGAAACACTGCCTTATATTTATAAAATGAATATTTCCCTGGAAGTAAGGCATTTTACTCGTAGAATCTATTGATTTGTGTTGCAGTTGCTGAAGATTAAGCATTCTTAATATTTTAAAATCTACATTTTAATGACGAGATTAAAGTTAACTTTTGTTAAAGTTAATCTTTTTGTTTAAGTTTCACTAGTTATTTTTCAATAATTTCGGAAGTTTTCACAGTATCAACACAATTTTGGTATCAAAATGCTCAGAAATGTTGAAGCTTTAACATGTATTTTTTCAAAAATTGAAAAATTTGCAATTTAACAGTCGCGAGGGCTCTTAAGTAACCTCTGGGGTTTATTTGTAATGTTGTGTGATATGGAACCATCGCTTAATAAACAGAAACGTTTTAAAGCATAAGCCAACTTGACCCGAACCCAGTGTCTCGGCCTCTAAGAGGCCTCGTCTTTTTCTGGCCTTGGCTTCAGTAAGATCATGATACGAATCCATTGTGATCATCGAATGTTATTACCGGACAAATTTTCTGAAAAACTGGGAATTTCAAACTATATGCCAAAACTGACAACAATGGCAAGACTAAGAATTTAAAATGTAATGTAAATTTTGTGAATAGCAAAATGTGGAACGAATTTTCTAAAAAACATTATTTTATAATAAATAACTTTTGTTGTGAATATTACATGTATATGCACCAAATTTGATAAAAAGGTCGCGTATGATCTGCTTTTCCATAGAGGCTTAGAGCTTCAAGAAGTCTTAAGATGACATTGCTAGTGAAGGTGTGATGAATACAAGTAGGAATTACTATTGAGAAAAGACCTGGAAAGAAAATGGGAGAGCTTTACTTGAAAACACCACGAAGTGTCAGTGAAGGTTAATAAACGAGTAGTGAATGAAATAACTTAATCAACAAATTCACGTAGACATTAAATGATCTAAATGCCCTAAATGCATTTGGTTTCGAGTACAAGTAATACAATAGCATCCATTTCTTCTCGCAATCGATTACCAATATAGGTATCGATTTACAATCGATACCTACATTGTTGATAAATGCAGTCAACACCCCTTTCAAATGAATCTCGTTCATGCAGCGTTGCTTTTCTTTAGGGCATCGATCAATCATACCTTAAGTGATTTTCTCAATCTTAATTATGCTCTACGATCAAGACCCGAACTCTCTCTCTGTCTCTCCTAAATGCTAATTTATTTCCAAATTAAAAATTTCCTTTCACCCAATTCATTAACAAACCTCATTAACGAGTATCGAGTTTTTAGGTTCCCTTCATTTAATAAACCAGATCGTTAGAATTAAAAAAAAAAGGTGAAGAATGGAAGATCTAAAAGGTGCATACAATATCGAAATTAATGTGACAAAGGATGTGATAAAATTATTATTGGAACGACACATTCAGCTGAAGGACCATCTTATAAACCATTTCATAAATTGTAAAAGGATATCGTAAACAAGTTGTTCTTCGAATTTACTGTGAGTATCCGTTGATGGATGACTGGAAGGAACATCTGTGCAGTGAATTGGGGAATGTGGTCTTGTGAAGGAAAACATAACGCATATAGGATGGGTCGCACACCCAAGAAATGAGTCGAGTACACATATATCTCTTAATTAATTCGGATGGATCGAGGACACTTTTCGAGTATTTGCAATCACAACGGTGGGTTTGCAGAAAAATTCCAGTAAATTTCGGATAGTTCGTCGCAGTTGTCTACTTAGTATAAACAGTTGTTACTCAAGACGATGCATGACGTAATTTTTTAAATTATGAAGAATTAATTCACTTCTCTTGCGAGGAAGTTTTCTTATTGCATAAGATTACAGAAATCTTTTTAAAAACTGAGTTTAATTGGCTAGGAAAAATTTAAGATAAACGCATTCAGAAAAGGGATTTTAATTTTTTTTCATAGATTATTGAAGTCGCTAAATCCCGAAAAAAAGTTCGCTTTATGGAAAATTCGTTATATAGAGATTCATTTTTCAATATACTTTAAAAACCACATAAAACAGATTTTTTAATTCATAAACACTATATATTTTTTAAAAAATAATTTTTCACTCCTTTTTGTAAATTAGTATCTATTTATTTTATATATCTTACCCATAAAATAAAAGAATGTCGAGGAATACACTGTATTTTCAACATTAAGAAAATGATTTTATATTAAAATTAAGGAACTTTAAGGACATCTCTCTCTCTCTCTCTAATTTAAGCATATTAGTAATTTTAAACATGCATTATTTTATAACATTATTTATTTATAGAAGATATTTCCAGTGAACTGGACAATGGGGGTGAAAGGTTGCACTTTGATGAAACGCACAGAATTCTATTGCTCTCGGCAAGCTGGGCACAGTGCTGGTTTATCCACTGGGTGCTTGGGGCGGGCGCTCAGAAGCCGGATAAGCCGGACTAATGAGATTTTCTGGTGATAAATTTCGATCCACCAGTGCTAAGGGGGTCTGTAGATCTTCTGCACCCAGGGCCCTAAATTAACTTAAAGCGGTAGTGGTCAGGCACCTAATAAAACCAGTTCAAAATCTATGACCACCATAAAATACGTTAAAAGAGAATAGCTTTAAATGTGTCCAGAAATACTTTAAAATACAGAAAAAAAATTGAATCACTTCGGAAAAAGTTCGTTCTATAGAAAATATACTTCGAAAATGGGAGGTTGTTTTACGAAGAAAATCGTGAAATATTCTTGTTTCCAAGAAAAAGTTCGTTGTATAGAAAAATTCGCAATATAGTTCGACTGTATATATATACATATACTATACGAAGTAGAATTGCTATTGTTTTTGCTTTATTTCCGGAATAATACTGGAGCCGCATGATTCAGTTTATAAATTATTTAATGTAATAAAATTCTGCATACTTAAGCCTTTCTTATTTTTATGTTCTAGTTCCATAGTTAATTATAATTATCAATCATCATGTTTTATCAGAATGTTTGAATTTTTACACTCTTTTCTAAGCAAAAATGATACATATGCTGATTTACGAATCGTTTCTTGACTATAATTAGTTTGTATTAATTATTCTCATACGTTGTAAGTCCTCTCGTGAGGTTGGTGGAAGAAGAGAGGTGGGAGGCCCCTAACCACCCCCAGAGTTTTCTCCCTCAAAACTGGGGTAGAATCGTGCCAAATCACACTGTCACCTGAATGGCGTTAAAAAATTTGGTTAACGACAGGCATAAATGTATCCATTAACTTTGATGAATTTCACGAGCCTTTATCTGATATTACTGTCAATGATGTGGCATAAGTAACAACAACTTGAAACTGTTTTAAATCTGTCCGTCTGCATTCAAATAAAATTTTAAATTAATTTTCCAGATTAGCATATTTGCTCATTCAATTATAAATTTAAATATTCATTTTTTATTCAGCCTTCTAAAAATTAAAATATTTAGTTAAATAATTTTCCAGGATATATATTCCTTGTTAGATGAGAAATGCATGTTCGAAAGCTATAAAAACATTTAAGACCCTTCATAAGTATTAACGACCCTCCAGTTTGCCATACTTAACATGTTAAGCCTATTGTTATACCTTACAAAGTCGGAAAAGATCTAAAGCAAGCTTTTGCTTTCATTTCAATCTCCTGAAATATGGTTTTTGTGTCTAACTTACGATAAGTTTTTTTTTCTCCTCACTTTCCTTAACAGATGGGCAGGTCTTTTGGTCCGAAGGTCGCGAGTTCCATCTCTTGTTTTTTCACGCATTTCGAGTAGAAACACTAGTTTCAAGGACTCTCAGAAAACTCATACATTGAAGGATAACGAAGATCGTTGACCTACTGTCTGTCCCAATTATAACAAAATATCTATCCATTTATTTTGTGACACCATGCATTATTTTTTATGTACGATTATGTGTGACATCACAAAATAACCATCATCTTGGATAATATAAATGGTTGTAGAAAATTTTTCTTTACAGATTTTTCTATTACTATTATTATTTCGGCACTTATGGTTTTTTTTATAAAAGTTGAAAGATAATATTTCAAAGATACTTTACTTGATTTAGGGATTGTTTTTCATGTCCGAATTTCTTATTGGCTGAAAATGAAAAACGATCTGTAACATTAAAAACTTGATGTTGATTTGGAATAAAAATTTACTATATTGTTTAGATTTTAGCGGACTTTTTATAATAGTATATTTTCACTAGGCGAACAACTGTATAAAATATGCACCGAATGCTGTGCAAAATCTCTCTTCTTAATAAACAATTTTACTTTTAACATTAAGTTTCTTTAAGGGGACTTGGTACCCTAAAAATCACAAACCTATCGTTTTTTTTTTTCATTTAATCTTATTCTTTGCATTATTATCTTTCGATTGATATATCACTTGTGCATGTCGGAAAGTTAGAAGTTGAATAAAACTTCATTTGAAAACAAATTAGGCAATTCAGCCACACCCCCTTTTTAGAAAAAAAGCTAAAAAATACGTTATGATAAAAAAAATCTATTTTATAAATAGAAATAATAACTATAAAAAAGAATGTGTAGTATTAAAAGCAGAATATTTCAGAGGCAATACAATAATGTAATTTTTCTTCCTTGTGAAATGTGTGCATGTAAAATTTTTAAATTAAGGAATTTTATATTAATAATTTTATAATTTCAGTTCTTATTCCTGATATATTTTTCATACAAATGTAATACTTTAATATTATAAGAAGAAAAGCAGCTAAAATTTCTGTCGTGACAGAAAAAAATTTTTTTTAAAGTTTTTCTTGAGTTTTCTTGTGCAATTAGTACTCTCTAAAAGTTGATCATTTATATAAAAATGTGTGGGTTGAAAACATATGAAAATGCAATTATTTTAAAGAAAAACGTATAAGTAATATCTTAAAGTGGTATTTTAAGTTTAATTAAGCTTATAATAATTATTTTTTCAGAATTATAAACTTTAAAGTGGTTTTTCTCAGTTTGTGTTTTTCGAAACCTTAGTGCATTCAAAATGCTACTCCTTCGACAATTATTTACCAATCACTTCAATTTTTTTCCTGCCTGTTAAAAATAAAGCATGTAATAAAATTAGGGATCCGTTTTGCTATAAACTGAATAATTTTTAAAAAAATAAATAAAATGTAAGACATGTTGGCTTTTTCGTTGATTTTTAGCCTGTATATCAACATTTTATTTTTTTCTCGAAAACGAATGAAGTTATTCTAAAATCGATCCCTAAAGTTGTTAAGAACATCCATAAGAATATTATAAAAAATTTCAGGTCAAAAAATTAATTTTTACAAAAGGAGTAGAATTTTAAAATTGTCCCAATTTTCTTCAAAAAATTTAAATTTTTAAAATTGTGTGAATAATATATGAAAATTTTCATCTGGTATCATTTTCTTGAATAGAAACATTGTATAAAATGTTAAAATATAATTTTTAAATACGTAAATAAAGAAGTTTGTTTAAAGGGTGCCAAGTCCCCTTAACTTTTGTTAAATTTAAATGAACTCTAAGTACTCTATGAAAAGAAGTACCATCGATCGATTAGTATGTCACCTTAATTTTATGTGTGAGTGTAAGTTAAAAAGATTCACTTTATATAGGAGTAGAGAGTAGATGTATTTTTAAAACAGTGTGTAACCGACACTTTTTATGCGTTTTCATGAAAATATCTGTTTTACAGTTAAGTACTGTTTTGTTGAAATTTTTGATAATATTACTAAAAATTAATAATTTTATGTCGTAATTTGGCTTTCCTTTTCTTATCATGCTTCAAAGAATGAAAACTTATCACAATTTTTTATTAGAATTCTCGTAAAATGCATTTTGAAAGATACCTTGATTGGCTTATCTTTTCTGAGATGTTTGATTAACAGTTATTTCGAGTAAAATATAATTTTTAGTAATGCATACAACTACATATAAATTTGAAGATGGCAAATTTATTTACGATTGCACATTCATAATAATAAAATAAAAGTATATTCTGTAAACATAAGAATCAGAAATGTAAGAGTTTTATAATACAAAAAGAAAAGTAAGTACACACTTTCCAAGCCTACATAATATATTTTGACCTCCATACTTAAACTTTCAGTAGCTACACCACTCTTCAAAGCTTGTGGAGATAGGTGATTAGCATATCAAAGACTTGTTTAACTTAATTCTTCCACTTTAAGAATAGTGGCAATGACTTAAGCAAATAGTAGCTTCTCTCGATTGTACTAACCTCTTTCAATACCGATTGTTCTGTTGAATTAGCAACACTTAGTAAATGCAGATCGTTTGCAATGGAAATAACACTCGCAAAATGTAGGCTTATGTATTACACTGATAGTCAGATAGTGGTTAAGTAAAAATATTGCTGATTTTTCTTTTAAAAGGGTAAAAAATTGCAAATGCCATCACAATTTCCTTTCCCTAATGCCGATTTGTGAGGGTCAATATGAAAATAATTTTTTCATAAGAGAAAATGTTCAGTGTTTTAATATAAGTTTGTGTGGCTGTGATGCTAAAATTGATGATGCTACTCCCATAAAGTTAAGAATCATTTTAAAAATAAGAAAAAAAATTATAATATTAGAGGGAAAACGTGCATGTGTGTGAAAAACATTTAAACCAGAAAAAATGGTTCGATTCCATAGTAAGGAAGCCATACAAAAGAATATGGTACTTTTGTATATTAGACATATCAAAATATACTATTCTGATACTTTTTTTTTTTTTTAATATGAAGAAGAGTTCCGAATTTTCTGAACTATTACTATTTCTGTATTCTTTCATAAGTAATCAAAATTTTATAGAGAAAGTTACGAAAGACCATTTAGTATTTAAAATGCACGATATACATTTTATTTTGATTTTTTTTTACTTTATTGTTCTTTTATTTGTCTGTTTTTCCCTTGTCCCCTTCCTCTCTAGTTATCGTTTTTTGTTCCATAGACTCTGTTTATTCCTAGGTGTTGTTCTTTTACGTAAGCCGCCTAAAACATTAAAAAATTACTTTTTTCGATTTATAAACGATGATAACTGTTATTGACTGAAAGAGAAAAGACTTTGTTTTCTCATTTTGAGTTCTACATCAATCTGTATGTCATAAAAACTTTCACATCTTTCTCTTTACAGTCATTTTTCAAGAACTTCAATTATTTATTTAATTACAGCATTAATCATTTTAATCCTAAAATACTTTTTTTTTCATGATCCTTAAGAAATTTTAGATCAGTTTTTTAAATGGATTTTAAAAGATCGATTTAAAAGATTTACATTTATAATATTATACATTTATAATATTATATTTTTACATTTATAATATTATAGATAAAATAATATAGATATAATAAAAAAGATGTAGAGATACGATACATAGTTGTGATATATAGATATAATATATAAATGTAGAAATGTGCATATATATAAAACCATAAAACTTTTTATTTTATTCGTTGTGATATCTTCTCTTTAGGAAATTCTGTTTTTCGTATTTGATTCTGATAATCTCTGTTTCTAAAATTCTTTAAAAATTGGTAAAAGATCACAATATAATACTATGAATTAATTCCACAAAAGTAAATTTCTTTTACTTGACGAAATTCAAAATGTCTTGGTGAATATATTGTTTCAGAAATTATAAAATTATTATATAAATTCTATATTTTAATAAGAACGCTATAAAAAAACTAAAATTTGGGACTTTTTTTTCTAATTTAGGAAGAAACAAAATTTTCTAAAACAAATAGTGGACGATTTTCTTTAAAATACATGACGTTATAATTCATTTTTTAATTCTAACTTCTTAAAAAATTTATAACTTGTAAGTTTGAAAAGAATTTAACATTTTGTAAGCATAATTTTAATACAACCTTGACCAGCGATCGCCAAACTTTTTGACCTCATGGACCAGTAAATTCAAAATTTAAATCCCGCGGACCACTAATAGGATTTTTAAAATTATTGTTATGACTCAAATTATGTTTCACTGCATCTTAAAACATAGCTTAACGTGATGAGTAAGCATATTCCACATTTTTCTGGGGACCAGCGAAATTTTCTCGTGGACCACCCCTTTGGCGACCCCTGCCTTTGACTATAACTATTAATCTATTTAATATCATGAATATTAATTTTTCAGAAAATCCCTTATCAATGTCTCTTTAACCTTATATCAATGCTTCAATAAGTATTATATAGTTTCTTGCAGTAATAGTAGAATTTTGTACCCGTAGCAGAATTTTTCCTGAAGTACCTTTTTCAGCTCTAGGAATTTATCACTTGAAAGAACGAATTCGTATGGATTTTTAAATAATGAAGACGAAGCAGAAGTTTAACTGAATATATTCATTTTTTAATAAAACTGAGGAGGTTTTAATATAAAATAATTACATCTATTTTTAAATAGCTGTTTTTAAAGATAAATGCAAAATTTATTCCTTCTATTTATAAATACAAGATCTATGCAAGATTTTTTTTCTTATATATATTATTATTATTTCGCACAACATTACGCAGCTATTTAGATTAAATGATCTTTTAATATGTCTGATAACATCTGTTTATGCATTAGGCATAAAAATTCTTTTCTGTTTTCTGTACCGAAGACTTCATTTACTGAAAGGACCCTCGGGGTTAGGTTTAGATACAGATAGGTAGGTTTCGATGTAGACGATAATCATAAATCCCATTCACTAATTTGCTGCCAAAAGAATAATTTGAACCCTGAGCATCGAAAGAAAAATGTAAAACCCGGGATTGGTTTGACATAATGACAGCTTACACGACAAGTTAATCATGTAGATTAGACTTTTCTCACCTCTTCGAATAATTCTAAGAAACCATGGTCATTATCTGTTTTTCTCTTTGGTTTTTAGCAACCATTTAGCATAGGTCACGAGCAGGTTAAGTACAAAACGATAAGATTGCACACGGACGCGAAATAAAGCGATTTCTCTATACAAATTGGACCGTGGTACTTTATGAATTTTCTACTTTAGTAAAGATATTCACTTTTGTTCTGTAATAAATTCTTGGAATTAAATGAATTTATTAGCTAAAATTATAACAATAACAATTTCATAAAGAAGTTAATTAAAATAGATTGAACAATTAATATTTTACTTTATTTTTTGTAATGGTTTTTAAAAAAATTACGTTTAAAATATGTATAATTCAATTTTTATTTAATAAAGTTCATAAATTTGTCATTTTTTAACGGCAACACACTATGACTTTTCATTTTTAAAATCAAACCCCATAAATTGTAGTTGTCAAAATGTATTGTTATCGGAAATAACATCTAGAAATATTAATTACATCTAGATTAATTACAACTTATTAATATCTAGAAAATAAAAATTTGTTTAATTTAAAGGTACAAAAAGATGTTGAAATGTCAAACATTGTTTATTCGTACAGTTGAAAACTAAACAAAAAAAAGCAATCATTCTTTTTGTTCCGTTATAATTTTATTATAGGTTTAATTTTATTTTTCAACTTTAAGTTTAAATAGACTTTCCCCTCAGAATTACTGTTAAAATTTTGAAGCACAATATTCTTTTTAGAAAGTTAATGGGGTAAGTTGTATAGTTATTACGTACGGCTAATTGCTTATACATAGTAGCTTTTGAGAGATTTAAAACTTTGCTGAATATTATTATTCTTTTGTATCCCCCGACTTTTATATTTTACTTTTAGTTCTTAACTTCTTCATAACTGAACAAAATGATGTTTTAAGGTGCAAATAAGACATGACTTATACTTTAATACTGGATGAATAGCTTAATTTTATGCATAACCAAAAATTCAGATTATATATGCGGTAAATTTTTGACGAAATTTATATTTTTATCTACTGATTTTACTATACATTCTTAAAATCTCAAATATATTATAAATGTTGAAGAAGAGAGATTAAATGTCGGGAAAAAATTGATTCGAATTATTTAAAAAAGCTGATGAATTTACGTGTAAATGAAAAATAAATGTTTAATAAGTTTAATAAATTTTTAAAAAGAATTCAGCGATTTTATCTTAACTTTTTTCTCCAATTTTTTGTTTGTTTGTAGCAATGAATATGCAATTAATCCTCTATGAATATGCAATGTCTTGTATTTCAATTTTTGGTAGCGTATTGCGCTTGTACGTCACAGATCCGGGATTGAAGCCCCAGGTTGGGTAAGCTTGAGAACTTAACACTGGGGGCTGTCCACCTAACCATCTACTCATGCATCTCAGTGCCCAAGGTCAGGAAAACTGAGATGGGTACAGTAGGTCTTGACCCTCTATGGGCTTCTGTGCGCTACTGAGTATAAAAAGTAAGATGCACACACATAAAGTAAAATTTCTGATGAGCAATTTAAAAAAGTGATAGCTAACCAATTGATCTTAAGCTATACCAGTGGCGCACACATGAATTTTTCAAGGGGTCCGGCGTCGAAAGTTCACCATTGTATCATGCTCCTTGTGATTTTGTTGATTTTCGGGAACAAAACACAGTAAAAAACTAGTTTTTGAATAAATAATTAGCATTAATTAATAAAATTAATCATTAATAGCAAGTAATTAATTAAATTTTACGTACTATATACTTAGAATTATAATCAATCGGAAAAAAATCAAGGGCTTTGGGGGGGTCCGGACCCCAGGACCCCCCTTGTGTGCTCCAATGAGCTATACCTATCCATAACTTTTGATATTAGCTTGTTTTTCATATATATTCTAAACATTTTTAAGTACTCGCTGTAAAAAATGTAGGCTGTGGTAGTCGAGTAGGCATGGTCAGGAATTCCTGCCCAGCATTGTCGAATCACGATTTCAAAACCTAGACCCATTGAAGACCCACCATGTAGAGGGGCTGATGCACGTTGAAGCTGTCGAGGCTCAAAGCCCCCCTTCCCTATCTCCTTTGGTGTGGTACGGACATTTAGAGAGGGGGATAGCTTAGGTGTTGTTTTCGTCACTCGACCTGGTCACCCAAAGCCATCTTTTTGTTTCAGAGTGCGATCCAAAATAAAATAAAACCCACACCGTAATATTAGGAAAAACAATTAGTATTTTTAAAGAAATTAAATGAAGAGTAGTTTTACTTTCTGAGTTCTTAAGGAAGAACCACGGATGGGTGTTATGCTACCTAAGGGACAGTGGCATAACAGGAAATATTAGGAACCTTTCTGCAAAGTCAGGTTTGGGGGCCCACGCCGGTTCTTAAAAAGTATTGCGAAACCATAACATCAGGGCTTTGGTTCCCCTAGAATCCTACTCCACCCCTGCGATGAGGGAAGGCAGGAGTGTACGTTACGCCACTGCTGAGGAGATTAAAAAAAACAGAACTCTGCATCTAAGATAGTTGTCTCTCAATCAACTTCGATTATACTGAGTCATTCGATTTAAAATTTTGTGTGAATAAATTATTCACGAATCTGATCACTACCCATCACTCGATCGATAATTTAACCATTTAGCCACCACATCATCAAGCCGCCATATTGCCCTGCGTTCTCTCACTTTAATTAAAGATGACTTTGAACTAAACGGACATGAACCCGAGCGAGACCATTGCATGACGTTGACGCCTTTTTAACACGCTCTAAATTATCACTCTGTCAGTGACGTCCATTTATCTAACGCATGTAACTCGAAACCATTCCTCATTGGCACCGTTTTTAACTCTTTTCCTGTGACTTTGGCAGAGATGGATCCCTCTCTTGGGCCACACTGGCAGCCAAAGGAGTCGCCAAACTGATTAACACGTCGTGCCGCGGTGACACACTTTGGCGGACTTTTGCGCCCGTCTAACGAATGGGGCGAGCTTGGAATTTTAAGTAGATACATCCAGTGCCAGATTTTCAATTTATGTGATGTCTTGTTGCATTTTTTTTCTTTATTCCCATCGATATTATTTCCTTGCTTGTCATTCAGAATTCTTTTATGCCTCCCCTCTTATTGAAAAGTTTTCATTTTTTATTTTCCACCCTGAGATACGTGTCATTCGCCGCAAAAGACTCGTTTCTCGTAGTTATTGATATCATTTCTAGATCACTCTTTGATAAGCTAGAATTTCTTCCGGCGAATTGTTAATTGGTAACTTTTTATTACTGTTACAAAAATAGGAGAAATGTTCCCGGGAACTGTCACTTGTGTTACTACTGTTCGCTTTTTTTTACTTATGTTTTTGTTTCGAATTGGATAAACACCCTCGGCAAAATTCAAGATGGTTTTTTAAATTCGTGAACTTGTTAGAATCTAGATTATGGGAATTGATCATTTTTGTCTTGTTTTTGAAATTTACGTATGAGTTTTCATTCAGGTGAAATATTAACAGCGTATTAACATACAGTGATTCCTTTGTTAACAAGCACAAATAACTTTGATCAACAGGATTTATCTGGAACAGTAGTCTACTAACTGGGGTACGCATATCTCATGGCTTAAGCAAAATAATAATCGAGGGTGCGCCAAAGAAGTATGCTCATGATGACTTGCAAATGTAATGAATATGTCGTTCTCTCATTGGTCTCTGTGTCATCGACTTTAAAGCTGCTTTAAGACTAGAAAAGAAAGCCTTTGGAGGGAAGCTACTTCGAACGTTCAAGCAAAAATTGCTGCGCATTGTTCACATTAAATTATAACTCAAAATGTGTTAGTCTTTATGATTTAATTTAAGTGTAAGTAAATTTTTTAAAAGGAATAAATAATTTGATTTTTGATTACAAATGTTGGCAGTATAGAATAAAATTTAAATTATTTTAATTTTAAGGGTACACGCTAAAAAAGAAGGAATCGCTGATTTAGATGAGGGATTTCAATTAGCATTAAACAGTGAAAATAAATGTTAAATTACATCAATATTGTCTTTTTATTGCCAGTAAGACTGTTGAAAAAATTCTAATTGAAACTTACATCAGTAAAAGTTTAATTCATTTTTTAACATAACTATGTGTGTTCGAATCTAGCATTGAGTTCGAATTTAAATTCCACCTAAAACCGTCGTGCAGAGTAATGATGCTGTAGAAATATTTAAATCTATTGTGGAATCATTATCCCTCATATTCTCTTTAGGAAAAGGTGATGTCAACTATGCAGTAGCGCACACAGAAATTTTTCAGGGGGGTTCATTCAAAGTTCGTCATTCTTGTATCATGCTCCTTTTGATTTTGTCGACAGTAAAAAACTAATAAACACAGTAAAAAACTAATTATTGAATAAATAATTAGCATTAATGAATAAAATTAATCATTAACAACAAATACTTAATTAAATTTTACGTACTATATACTTAGAATTATAATCAATATCGGAAAAAATCAAGGGCTTTGGGGGAGGGTCCACTAAAAATGGAACTAATTTAGGTTTTGGTATTCAGAATTAAGAGAACTTGTCAATTCCCGTGCATCGTTCGTTCACACACCACGAAGAGTTAGCATTTTTTCAGAACATTCGGGAAATTCAAAAGCAAGTTGTTAAAATGAATTGCCCCCCAGCGTTTAGATAATGTAATCAGATGGAATATTGTTAAAACCTTTGAGACAGGACATGGACAGATTGTTAGCGACTTAAATGTGATTCCCAGAATTCTGTATAATTTATGGAGACAGATTAAAGAAACTGCATCCGTTCAGAGAAGTCCTTAGCAAGGTCGTTCAATACCAATGATGTCATAATGAAGCTCGATATTTGTCCATAACAGTGTGAGACACGGTATGAATACAGCAGCTTCTCGTCTAAGTTGAGAACTTCATACAAACTCAGGAGCTTAAGTTTCAAAGATTACTATTTCTAGAAGGCTATACGAGAGAGATTTATTGGAAAGACCTATTGTTTTTAATTCTGCTCAGGGAAACAAAACTTTTTATTACTAAACTGTGGACACTGTCATTGAAACAGGGATCGTTCTATCCATTACTGAGCCAATGTGAGCTTAACCACTGATTTTCAGCATAACTTCGTCTGAAGGGATCCACTACATGTCCTCCAAGAAACTGCCGGTATGAGAAAAAGAGATTCAATGGTTTTGCTGTCCTTACATCATGTTGTATGAGTGTTTGACAGAGTACGTGCCACAGTTGTAAGGTACAGAGGTGAAATCCTGAAGCCCTATGTTTGCCTTTTCAAAATTGAAGTTTATTTTAATTTCATTTTTATAAATGACAACATATCATTTATACAGGGTTGATACGAGCGACAAATAAAGAGAAAACATTTGAAAAAGGATCAAAAGAATAAGTTTAAAAAATTTTAATGTGGAATACACATTATTTGTTACAAAATAAGGTACAAACTACACGCTTTTTCAGATAAAGATTCTATTTTTAATACCATATTCTAACTGAACTTTCCCATAAGAAACAAGTTGTTTTATTATACTTCTCAGTTTTAATTTAAAAGAATTGATTTTTATCTGAAAAGAAATATGTTTCACGTGAAATGTGTAATAATTTTCTTACTTTTCTTTTTCAAAGGAAAAATATATATTTGTAGAATGTTCCGAAATTTTAAATAATGTTAAATAAATAAATAGAGATGATATATATATTATTCAATGAATTTATATGAACATGTGGAATCTTTCTGCCTGAAAATGCGTCCTGATTTTGATCCTGGCTATTTGACATTAGGAAAATACCTTTAAATCAGTGGCGCACACAGGAATTTTTCAAGGGGGTCGAAAGTTCACCATTCTTGTATCATGTTCCGTTTGATTTTGTCGATTTTCGGGAACAAAACATGGTAAAAAACTAGTTTTTGAATAAATAGCATTAATTAATAAAATTAATCATTAATAGCAAGTAATTAATTAAATTTTACGTATTATATACTTAGAATTATAATCAAGCGGAAAAAAAAATCAAAGACTTTGGGGGGGATCCGGACCCCAGGACCCCCCCTTATGTGCGCCACTGCTTTAAATGAAAAATATTGTTTAAAAAGCCTAGTACAGACTTTTATTTAAAACTCTGAAAAATAAAGCTTCTGTTATCATATTCCACAAATGTGATATAGTAAGTAGTATAAGAAAAGATATAATATATTAATATCAAAAAAAAAATTCTCGAATTGAACTAAATGTGAATTTATAAAACTAAATATACCTTAAAACACATATTCTTTCGTAAATGATGTACAGTGTTCCACATTAAAAACAACAACAAAATTTAAAATTTTGTTATTTATAATTATAACGAAATTTTCCTTTACTTCCTATTACTTCAAATTGTTTTATAATAGAAATTTTAAGAAATTCAGCAAATAGCAAACCTAAATATGGCTTGTTTTTGACTCGAACCACCCAGAAATTTTGTAAAAAAAAAAAAAAAAAAAAAAAATGAAGAATAGCTCTTGTATTGATAAGGTCTTTTGAAAGCAAATTCATTTTTGTATTGTGCCACTACCACCACAGACATTTAAAAACTCGTCTAATTCGGAATTATTTTTCAATTCCAGTTAATCCAGGGAAAGGAAGTTGCTCAAGTTTGTTTACAGAAACTTTTTTAAAAAATATATATCTTATATTCAACGAACGTTACGAAAGTGGGCGAGCGTTTTGTAATTTTCTGTAATTCCTATTTGCCTGACATAACGCCATTTCGTTGAAAATATTAATGCTTTTAAAAATGTCTGATGACGCACTTTATCATCTCCCATTTATTGTGTGTTGCTCTAATTTGAGAGTTTCAAAATGCACTTCTTTATGTGTTATCTCTAACGTTACAGACACACTGTTGTAGGCAGCGGAAGTTCTTATTAGTGATACGTTGGGAAATCTGTGGAGTAAGCCTAGTGCTTTTAAGTTCTGCGGTGACGGTTTGGATGCACTCATGCATGAAACCGATTTAAAAGTGAATTTAAAGAGGAAGATTTGATTTTTTTCCCACTAGAAAAATAAAGGGATTAAAGATGCAAATTGCTTTCGCAGTGCTTTCAGGCTTTCAATAATGATAGCTTGTTAAATTTGCATAACTATTCATCGAAAGAGGATTTCGGTATTATTTTGGTATAACATCGTCAAAATGGGGGCATAATAATGTAGATGCTTCAAATAGCTTAAAAAAATATATTATATATATGGATAGAAATATATAATATACATGGATAGAAATATATAATATATATGTATAGAAATATATAATATATATATATATATAATCTTTATATATAAAAATCTTCTGTGCGTGTGTTTGTCACTAAACTCCTCCTAAACGGCTGGACGGATTTCGATGAAATTTTTTGTGTGGGTTCAAGTAAATTCGAGAATGGTTCAGATTCACAATTCAGTCCGATATCGCAATTAGTTAGGAAGATATTAATTAAAAGCATTCAAAAAATACAACTCAACATTAACCCGCATTGTTGTAACAACGCTATTGTTATAAACAAGTAATATAAAAACAATTTTTTAAATCAATTCCTACTTAGATCAATCAAGAAAAAATTTATTTTGGCTACTTTTTATTAAATAGTTGAAATTAATATAAATATGTATATACATATGACAGAATCACAACATTAAGTGGTAATTAATTTTTATTAATTATCATTAAAGTATCGTATTGTCATCCGAAACAGTCGTGTATATAAAATTTCCTTTCAACTGAATGCTTTAACACGTGAGAAAAAAACCTTTTCAAATTTTGACATAAGTCGCCAAAAGGGTCGCTAAGTCACCAACGTAGCTGTATTTGTAATTTTTTAAATAATTAGGTTTAATCAATTAATTTTTGTTAATTATAATTAAATTATTGTATTGTCATCCAAAATAATCATGTACATTACATTTCAGCTCAAGCGCTTTAAAATGTATTTTATTAACGATTGAATATTCCACCAAGATAAATAAACAAACAAATAAAATATGTATAGAGATCGTGAGCTAATAGTAGGAATTGAAAAAGACGTAAGTTGGCGTCGAAAATTGATTGTCAGCCAATCTGGCCAAACCCGGTCTTTATTGTTACGAAAATGCAGACACAATTCACGCTTTTTAGCATTTTTAATTAATATATTTTCAAATAATCTTTATGTATGTAATTCTGTGCGTGTGTATGTAACTGAACTCCTCCTAAACGGCTGGACCGATTTTGATGAAAGTTTTTGTCTGTGCCAGTGGACTCGAGAATGGTTTAGATTTATAATTCGATTTAGAAATGTTTATTTAATTAATTTTTTATTTATAAATTGTTGATCTTGGAATATTTTACATTGGATCCGGCAGACTGCGCTATGATCGCAGTATCGAGAGAATATTTAAAAGTCTTTTATTTTGAATTTAAGATGTGTGTATAGGACAACGTCTGTCGGGTCCTCTAGTATGAATATATATATGTATATATATAATATATATTAGCATCATAATATATGTTCACCAATATGTATTAGAATGCAATACTTTTAAAATATTTTAAAACTTAATTTTTTGATCAAAATATACATTAATGTGTTTAAGGCTCATGATTTAATAATTTTAAAAATTAAAAGACAGTTATCAGCAAGATGAATTAAAAAAGCGTCGGTTATTTATATTTTAACTGACCGTTCCTTCTTCAGTTATAAATATAATTTATTAAATGGATTCGTCTGTTTTAATAATTATTGATTTTTTTTATTATGCATGGTTAACTAAAATAATTGAGTATCACTGTTTGTGGTTATTAAAATAATAACTTTTTAGACGTTTTAAATATGTTTATGTATGCACACAGTGCGTCAATTTGGGTATACCTAATTTTTTTTTAGCTATACCCATGTACTAATATTAATATGTCTCTTTTTGCTTTTTAATGAATGTAACTCATTGGATTTTCACAAGTTTCTTACTTTAATATGATTGGATGCTTCCTGAATATTTCTTAAATCTTATTTATATTTTAAGGAATGGAGATAGTTATAACTCTCTGTAAAATCTGTGTATAACTTCAATTTTAATCATTTTGAGTGAAGTTGAAGTAATCCTGAAGTTATTTGTTCCAGTTATTTACTTCTAATCTTTTATGAGAACTTTGATTTTGTTTCTTATTTTAAACCTGCAGTTGTAAAAGAAATTCTTACAAATCAAAGATCCAAGGAATTTTAGTTTTAGTTTCAAAATTGAATGTTCATGTGCCTTTACACAAACATTACTCATAAACAAAAAAAAAGTATAATTTTGAGTGTAGTGTAGCATCATTGATGAAATTATTCTCAAACATAAATGAAATTTATATGTAAATTAACTATTATCATTGCAGAATTTTTTGAATAATATCAAATAAAAAAAATCAAGTGTAGTTAAAATTTACTCATATATCCCACTCATTTTTCTTAATGAATACTATGACTTTATATTGATTAAATTTTGAGAAATAAAAGGAAACTGTAATGCATCTTAGTCGTTATCGTCTAGAAAAAAAATGATTAAGGGTTTCATCTGCAAAAAAGTAAACAATTCAAAGCTATCTTAGTTCTCTGCCGTATATTTTTTGATTTCATATAATATCGGTTCTGATAATTTTGTTTTCTAAGTGTTATATGTCTTAAAAAAAATTAACATTTTGAGCTATTTTCCTGTATTGCAATCTTGTATTGATATTATTGTTGTATTATATAGGGTGTTTTTAGAGGTATAGAACTTTAAATTGCAATAAAACAACGATTGACATGAATTTTTTTTATTCGAAAGATAATCTTGTGGCATTACATTTTAAATATGATCAAGCAAGGCGTAGATTCGTCGAATGGGCCCAAAACGAGATTGCCGTTGTTCCCGATTTTCATAAGCGAATTTTGTTTAGCGATAAAGCGCACTTCTGGTTGAATGGCTACGTCAACAAACAAAACTGCCGCATTTGGAGTGAAGCTAATCCACAAGTGTATGTCGAAACACCGTTACATCCAGAAAAACTGACTGTTTGGTGCGCTTTACGGGCTGGTGGAATCATTGGTCCGTACTTCAAAAACGATGAAGGCCACAACGTTACAGTCCATGGTGATCGGTATAGAGCCATGATTACTAACTTTTTCATTCCTGAATTGAACAATCCTGATGTCCAGGAGCTGTGATTCCAACAAGACGACGCAACATGTCACACAGCTCGTGCCACAATCGATTTATTGAAAGACACGTTTGGTGACCGCCTAATTTCACGTTTTGGACCTGTGAATTGGCCTCCAAGATCTTGTGATTTAACACCACTAGACTATTTTCTGTGGGACTATGTAAAGTCATTGGTCTATGCGGATAAGCCACAAACGCTTGACCATTTGGAAGACAACATTCGCCGTGTTATTGCCGATATACGGCCACAAATGTTGGAAAAAGTCATCGAAAATTGGACTACATCCGAGCCAGCCGTGGCAGTCATATGCCAGAAATCATATTTAAAATGTAATGCCACAAGATTATCTTTCGAATAAAAAAAAATTCATGTCAATCGAATAATACATCGTTGTTTTATTGCAATTTAAAGTTCTATACCTCTAAAAAAACACCCTTTATATGAAACCGTGTGTAAAAAAGATTTGGATGATTTCTGACTTTTTTTCATTTTAAATAACTGCTTTTTTTTCCAACGGGCTCTCTGTAGAATTTTAGGTGTTGTTATTTAAGTCCTAAAAAGATTGGAGTCTGCAATATAGATCAGGAGTCGGCAACCTATGGCACGCGTACCACATGTGACACGTGGTACAATTCTCATTGGTACTCTGCACTAATCTACTAATTTGTCAAACTTTTAGTGGATGGAAGTTGATAAATTTGTAATGGACCTTGTTTGACAAGCATCTTCAGATTTGTGGAATTTGACGGAATTACGAAAAAATCTGCAAGGTAACTCTAAAGATAAACTTACAGCTATTTTATAAATTATTGAATGCCATTGCTGGAGAGATTTAATTGTTTGAAAAGAGAAAATTACTTGTGCACTCTGCTTTCCTCATTTTGGTTCTCTACATACCTAAGTAAAAAAAAAAATCTTTCCTCATCTGAAAAATATTTCGCGTCAACAAAGAGATATGTTTTATAAAAATATTTCTCATTTTAATAAATATGTTTAAAGAAATACATAATATGTGTACAATTTTAATTTTTTTATGATTTTTGTTGAAGGAATTGTTATATTTTACGCTGTTTATTTTTGTTAAAGAAATATCTTTAAATAATGCAAAATTAATGTATGATAAAACAGTAAATCTGTATTATTGTCCACTATTCTCTAATTTTGCATGCATTATCGCGGGAATCGAATTGTTTAAAAAATATTCGAGTGTGTGGCACGCTGAATTATGTTAATAGACTAGTTTGGTGACCTATGATTTAGATATAATAGAAATATGTAATACACCATCGAATAACGTTTAAAATCAATGTTTATATTTCTGATGCATAATTTTAAAGAATTAAGAATTTTTCTTGATTAGAAGGAGAATAAAAAAGAGCGATTAAAGTATCAACCATTTTTGTTCCTTGAAATGTTAATATGTAAAATTCATGGAAATATATTTTGATTAAATCAACTCAAATTTTTATTCCCCTTTGTTTGGAATCTTAATTTTTTTTCTGAAATTTTGTAAGCAGTTAAAGCATTTCCCTCGATCTGATCGATACAGTTTTCAATGAAAATGAAAATTTTTTTGATTTGTGAATTAAATTCAATAATTAATTACTTTTTAATTCATATTTTTCAAGGAACATAATTTAGTTTTTGCAATAGAGATTTATAAATTTACTATGAACTTTAAACAACGTTACTATACTCTTCGTTCTTGAAGAAATTCAATTTTAAAGATGTATTCTGGATGGAGCAGTGTCTCTCTCAAGAGAGAAGTAGCATTTTTTATTCCATAATTAGTGATAAGAAAAGTCTAGGAAATTAAAATCACTACAACACGGTTAGGGAAGGAAATCAGGGCATAGTAATTTTCTGTCCCACGATCAAAGATGTTTTTCTTAACTTTCTTAGAAGTTTTGTCTTACAGTAAATTTCATCTTTTCGAACTGTCAACGAATTTAAAAATCATGTAAATTATTTATGTCATTTTTGTTTAATTTTAAACTGTCAAGACCTTCCATCAATTTTGCTTTGTGTACAAAAAACGAACAAAAAGTCCAAAGTTCTTAAATGTCGAATACATAAAATTTAAAATCAATTTACAAATAATCATTTTAGTAGCTTTTCAAAACAAAGTCTTTCGATCTCTGCACCCTTTCTTAAAAAATAGTGTAATATTGCGTCGAAGAATACATAATGGAGGGGGAAAAAATCTGTAAATAAGTGAACGCAATCTGTAGACATTTACATAATAGATTTTCTCTTTCGCGACCCAAATGATTACTTTTCAAAACTAGATCACCTATGGCCTGTGGCGACACCTAGTATCTGAAAATGACTCCGAAAAACATTCTCTAATTCAAATCCGCAACGCGATTGGTTAATTCCAACCTTTAAGCCGTGTTGCCATCCATCAACAAATTATTCTTGATAAATGATCTTTCTTTCACAATTATTTGGGCCTGTTCTTGCCAACATGCTGTCATTTTTTTCTTTCCTTCCCTTCAAAGTAATCCTTTGCCGCGTTATTATTTATATGCTTTTTCTCTGTCGTATATTGCTCCTCTATGTATTTAAGCTGCTTTAGACGATGAACAAAGCAATAATATTAATAAAAAAAAACACTATTTATATTTCTGACTCGGAACTATTTTACGTAAAGACAATATTTAAATAGAGAGAGCTGTTTCAATCAACCTACCAGCTACTCTATGATTTAATTCATTTTCCGTCGATATATTTTTTTGTTATTTTGTTTGCACAAATATGTTAGCTGTTTTCTGCAAATATTGATAAATTGAATTATTTTCCTCGCTGGGAATAATGAGGTTTCATTTTGGACGCCATGTCCTGCCAAGACATTCTCCATGTAATGCTTAGAAGCGGCTTTAGTGAATGTTTACACTGGAATTAGGGAATGGAATCCATTTTCCTTATCTCCGACTGTTTTTAAACTTGACTTTTCGCTGAGCAATCTTAATTGAGAAAATGATACTCATTACTACATCGCCTGACTCTTTCAAACTTTTTAATTTCCGCTCTCTCAAGATGTTTTCCAGGCTTTTTAGCTCGCTGAGATTGATTCTAAAACACATCCAAGTTTATTTCACAATGAATTTTTTTTATTTTTGTTTTAAATTTTAATCTTCAATCGATTTCAACATTTAAAAATGGTTTAAATCATTCCGCGTTTGTATTTAAAATTTTTAACTTTATTCTATATAGAGGAATTTTTGAAAGGAATTACTTCATACAACTGACATTTCATCTTTTATGATCGATATATTTCCGTTATTTGTAATTTTAAGGAATGAATTGGTTAAAATTAGATGGATATATTATTTTTATTTAAACCCTTTATAGGACAAAAATGTCCCCCCACGGAAAAACACTATTTTTAAACATCACAAACATACGAAGAGAAAGATATTTTAATAGTTTTTCAATCTCTATTCGAGAGAACCAGTTTTTCCTCAGTTTGTAATATTTTCATGTTTTTTCTTCACTTAAACATAAAGTTAAAGAATAGGCCATGTTAAAGACATGTTTTAGCATAATATTAAAGAATAGGATCTAAATTCAGCAATTTTTTTTCTGATCGAAAAATGCTTCAATGCAAGTTTTATACATTGTTTTATTGAGAACCGCTTGGCTTACAACCCCAGTGTTTCTTAAGCTTTCAATCCCTCCCTTATGTATCAAACTGACGTCACGGACCCCCAAGATTTTGAACACCACTTAATGACTCCCAACACATGACTGAGTGATTTAAATGCAATTATTACCGTATTAGCACGCTATGGGTCCAATTCTTAATTTTTGCACAAATGTTTTTGCAAATTTTTGAAAATATTGCGCTGTAGTAATGGCTATGTAGTTGCAAAGAGTTAAAAAAAAATAATTTGATTTTATATTCTTGATCAAAATACATGTTCTAGTAGAGTGTTATTATTATTTTTATTTATTTATTTATTTATTGGAAGCAATTTAGTGATCTAGTTTAGAATGGACATCTTACAAATTTTCCATGAGGACTTTCAGAGTCTATACAAGAACATCTTAACATGATTTGAGAGACCTTTACGGACCCTAGGTGGTCACGGACCATAATTTAAGAACCTCTGACTTACAGGGAGGCTCATTTCTATCACAATCAATCAATTTTTTTCTTCTTGCGGGAATGAGTTTCATGTTTTGCTTCCTATACTGTAATGCTAAAAGAAGTTTAAGCTTCATATTCGCGAAAGTGTAAAAATAGTGAAGCTTTTTTATATTTCTAAATTTAAGACACAGTATAATGAAGCCATATATTTGCTACAATATCGTGAACGTATAAGAATATTAAGACATTGTTTGTCGTAAATCATGTTCCGAATTTTGTTTGGATTTGTAGGATCAATTTATGGTTAAGAAATTCAAATGTAATGTAAATAATAAATAAAGTGTGTAAGCGGGCTATCTCATAAGGTTCCTTCTTAAACTAACATAAGGTAATGTTCTTTAAGTTTTTTAAAGTTGAACTGAAACCGATTGGAAACGGATTACGTAGATTGATTTTAAGATATAAGTAAGTGAAAAAAGAGAGAAGAGCTCGCAAAAAGAGATAGTTGTTAGTTAGTTGAGAAGTGATTAGCATTACTTAATTTTTAATTTAAAAAATATATGGATGAACTGGTTAGTACATCGTTGTCTGAGCCCGGTCACTTATTTGCATAATAACGAAGCCTATTTTGGAAAGCTCTCGAATAAGTCTTGTTGATCATTGGATCTGAGACATCAACATAATCTAGGAAGATTGCCATTTTGTGGAAGCAAGCGTTCAGAACGTCTACAAACAGGACGGGATAAGAAACTGTAGGATTTAATGAAAAGGTTTTATATTTATGGAATACTCCTAATACTTAGGATTTTATGATAATTATCATAAGTATATTCGAATTTAAATTCTGAGGAGTCTTTCTGTATGCTAATTGTTTCGAATTTAAAATCTTGTTCTTCAATAAATCATTTCACATCTCCAATATAACGATAATCGAATTGATGCTTAATTATTTAACAATTGATTTGGCTTACTAGAAAATATTCTAAAATGTTTTTCGAAGGCACACATTTCTGTGACCACAAATTTTCGCAGTTGACGACTGAATGTTGAAAGCTTTCCACATTCATCCTTGTAATACGTGCTCCTCCTTTCAAATTCCTCAGATATTTTCCTGCCGCGTGCAGCAGTCCATTCAATAACAGTGGCAAACTCACTCACTTACTCTCACTTGTAGTTTATCTGCGGTCTGAAGCATTATGTCGCATAAAATGTTTGTTTAGCCGACATTTAAAATAGGCGCCTGCCGAGAAACACCCTGCGTTTTCCGAGGATTCTATGGTTTGGTCTTGACGTGTTTATGAGACGAGCACACGGCGAGCTGTCGCGCAGACTAAATAATTTTTTGCAACAACACAACTCTTCGAGAACGTGCAATAATGCTCGCGGAATTCCCCCCCCTCAACTTCCATTTCTTTTCTTATCAATGACGTAACGTGTTTGTTTGATCGATTATTGATCTAAATAATCCTTAAAGGTTTGTTATTAATCATAAGTCAAAAGAATGAATTCATATATTTAGGTATTATAAATATGTGCTATATATAGAGTAAGTACAGATTAATAGTAGTTATTGATCGCATTTTTTCAATGAGTTTTGTGAGAACAGTAACAGAGTGTTAATGGTCACGAACACCTGACTGGCGTTTCTAATTCGTGGGTTCGAATCTCGATATTACAGAAGACTCTCCATGTAGAGGAGCTAATGCGCGTTTAAACTGTCGAGTGTCAGAATCCGCGGCGTGGAAGTTTAAAGAATGGAGTGTCAGTTAAGGTGACGTTCTCGTCACTTCACTGAGACGCATTGCGAAGTCCGTCACTAACATTTCTTGCGCAGCTTCTGAGGGAGAGTGCTATTTTCCTAAGAAATCAATAAAATCTTTTTTTCTTCTAAATATCTAAAATTTTTATAATAATCGTAACATGAATATGTTCAATAGTGTTTAACTTTAATTTTTTTTTCATTTTTGGTATAACGAGCTTGCTGTAATGAGCTATTCCTCAAAAGTTAAGACACTTTTCCTCCCCATCTGTTTTATTTGATTTCATGTTATGTTTCATGGCACTAAAAACCTTGTAATATAAGGCATATGGGATCTGGCTTAGAAAAATACATATTGAAGTATTAGAACTAATGCGACAGATTGAGTTGGTGAATTTGATTGTATCTCAGAATTATAAAAGTTGGTCAGTTTCATTGTTTGAAAGACAATTGAAATTGATTAGCAATTACTTTTCTGATTGGATACATAAGAAATAAATCAAGAAGATGAATAGGGAATAATATCACAAAGTACAATTAAAGTATTATGTATGGTCACCTTGTTAGAATATGTTGCAGAAGTCACATTGGGGGAGTTATATATGAGTATATGTCACAAATTATTGCCGTTTTTTTCCTTTTGTTCATTTTATTTTCCTTGTCAGTTTTTATTTATTATTTTATGTAAAAAAGAACTAAATAGAAGCTCTCTTCGTTGTTGTCAAACCAATACTTGTTACGTGCACTTTTTTGTAGATTACGACATTTTGACTTTTATGACTTGTTTACTAACCAAATTTTTAAATTAAAAGACGTGATTCTAAGTTTTATTCTGTGAACTGCTGTTGCTAAAAAAGTATGTTATGCCAAAATAAATTCAAATAAAAAATATCTCAAAGTTATGCGTTTTGCACATAGCACATATTGGTTTGACAGCGACGCGATTTGCTTTAACTGGGTTAAAAAAATAACTTTCAAAGGAAAAGAAAAATTCCTGATAATAGAACATGTTACTTATATTATTCAGGTTAAATTAAATTACAGGAAAATATTTCATCTAAGCTAAAAGCAAGCATTATTTTTTCTCCTGGAAGGAAAAAAATTATATGCATTTCTTTTATGCATGTTGTTTAGGACGATTTTCTACGATGAAGTATAGGTTTGCTTCCTTTCTTTAAAAAAAAAGAAATTCCGAATTCTTTCTCATTTCGCAGTTTTGAAAAACTAACTAAGAAAAGAACTCATCTGATTTACCATTCAAATAATGTATTCAATAATATAACATAAATAATGCGGCAAGAGAGTTGAGTAATGGACATAAAGCGCAAAACAAGATCACAACTATGCACTTACTGCATCCATTTTCTATTCAACAAACCGGCTAATTCCTACATTAAATGACAAGTGAATAAGAATTAGCGAAATATTCCCCCATATTTCTGATCCTGACGCTAATCCCTTGACATAATCATCCAGGAACCCGCAAATGGGTAAGAAAATAAACCTCTGGGGGTATTGCAATGGTCTTACAACTGTTACCCAGAATGAATAACAATGTTGCTCAATTGTTGAAACAACACAGCTGGTTAGGATATCCAGGTCGAGAGGGTTTTGTTGAAAGATAGTCCGAAACGGCAGCTCCTGGTGTTTTCTTTCTTGGTTTTGTTTGTTTATTCTTAGAAGTAATGGGTCAGGGAAAAAAATTCGAACCAGATCATTATGGGACGTAAGATGTTACAGGATAATTTCATTGCGGTCAATGTCAGTTGATTTTTGTGGTTTAGTTAAAGAAGATAATAAGTAATTATGTCCTGAAGAGATGCAAGACACTCTCGGAAACTAATAATGACTACTTGAAAAAAATCGAGGAAAGTAAGATGAATGAAATGGTTTCAAAGTGATTTGTTGAAATGCAGGTAATATTTTTACCATATCACTCGAAAGGAAAGACAAAGTGAGAAAAAAAAATACATGCATAATCGGGAATAGTTCATTGGGTTTTATATATAAACATCCAGGATGAAACAAAACACACAACAATTCAATCAAAGAAATTTGTTAGTGTTACATAGTGCGCTTTTTTTATGATTTAAGTTTAAATTTCCTCGTTCTCAAGAATAAATATATTTAAATAGAATCTGTCTGATACTTTCAATAAAGAATCATAAAGTTTTATCTTTTTTTACTCTTTTCTCTTCTTTTTTTTTAAAAAAAGGAGCACGCATACTTTGTTTATAAAAATTCAATTTTCAGCTTGTTCCTTTTTGTTTTTAAAATTAAATTTACTATTTTTTCGCACAAAACACAGCGTTCCATTTATTGAATTAATCGACAAATAGTGTCAGTTGATGTATTGTGTTAAAAGAGCTGCTGAAGTTACACAAGAGTATGTAATCTAACATATAATTTAAAATGTTGCTTTCTTGCGTCAATTTTCATACCTGCTTTTACCAGTAATGTACTTAAGTAATTACCAGTAATTTTTCAAACTGTATTAAAAAAAGGAACTACCGTATTTAATTAGAATCCAAGCCGAACTGTTTTTCTAATGTTAACATTATTGAAAATCGGGTGCGGCTTAGAACCCAAGGCAGAAAAATTCGTTAGATGAGGGAAATTGAACATAATACTTACGGTAAGAACAACTTACGGTTCATGTATATATTTCAAGGTTTTTAATACTGGTTAAAAAAATTATTTACTTTTTTAATTTCGTTAAATGTCCCATATGAATAAACCTTTTTTACGCTGTCCTTTATTTTTTTCGCAAAACTTGTATAGAATTTGATGTGTGGCTTAAAATCAAATAAATGCGGTATTTTATTAACGCACCAATTAAAAAAACATGGATAAATATTTAATGTTTTTTATACCTCCGTTAATGCATTAACTTAATTAAAATGCTCCAAGAAATGATTTGAAATATACATACCGTAAAATCCGGCGTATAGCACGCACTGCCGTATAACGCGCACGTATACTTTCAAGCTGTAATTTTCAGTTTTTAGGTACATTCGCCGTATGACGCGCGCTCCTTTTTTTTATGAAATAACCTGAAATATACGTATACAATGTGCTCTTATGTTTTGAAGTCATTAATTCAAGGTATTATTCCATGCTTTGGAAAAAATAATATATTTCTAGAACTACAACCTTTTAAGTTCATAATGAATGTCATTTCTTTAAAAGAAACTGTATTTCTTTTTATGAAGAAGTCTAATTTTTTTTTTCTATACTCATCTTGTTTTTATTTTTAACGCTCTCATATTTATATCCGGCGTATAATGCGCATCCGTAAATTTCGACCTCATTTTTTGTGTTAAAAATGCGTGTTACACGCCGGATTTTACGGTAATTCAGAATTGTGAATCCGCCATTTTTAAGCATTCAAAGAATTTATTTTCGGTTTCGGTTATTTGTTCCTTTCTTGTCTTGTTTTTTATATGGGTTAGAGGATCTTGATATTGCAGTGAACTACAATTACTCTTTGTGTTACTTTTATTTTTTTATATTATTCAATTGAAAATCTGCTTAACTCCTTAAAAATGTAGAAGTGCTGAACACATTCTATGTTTGGAACTTTTCAGAAAGATGTCCGGAATTTTTAATTTTTTTTCCTTTTTTCATGAAATAAATTTGGTGATATGTTAATTAAATCTTTCAATATTTTACTTAAGTAATCTTTTTACCAAGAAAAATTTTTTCAAGAATTTTAAAATACTAATGCAAAAATAATTTTTGTAGAATATAAAATTTTGCTCTAAGAGTAGTAGAAAAAAGAATAGAAGTTTTGTAAAATATTAAATGGAATTAATTTAACAAATTTTTATCTATTATTTAATGTAATTCAATGCATTAATTTTTATCTAGTAATTTTAATTTCTTTTAGATCAAATTTTTTTTATTGATAATAAGAGGCAATGCTAAGATATATTAATTCATGGCGACGATAATATCAATACACTCGATACCAACTTTGTTAGTATTATTTTTTGAGAATGTATATGATAATATTTAGAAACATTTAAGTAAAATATTTAAAAAAGCGCATTTTATGTAATTTAGTTGGGGGGAAAACCCCAAATAATAGTCGATATTTTTTTTCGAGCATTAAAAATAACTTAAGAACATTTTGCCTTAGCTTAAAACATAACATATTTGAGAGAAATATGAATAAGAGATTATTATAACGCATAAATGTTATCCCCAAGTGGTCAATCAATACTGACAGCAAACTATAAAAAATAAAGAAAAATGGCCCTCCAAGACTATTAACTCTATTCTTTGTGCATACACGGTTGATTATTCCACAATTCTAACAAGATAGAGGGAAGGAAAAAACTTAATTAGCTCATAAATAATCCGAAACTGCTGTTAGACTACAACTAATCAGCATGCTAATAGGAAAAGGCGAATTCACAAGTAGCCGTTCTCCAGAGAGAGAAAAAAATAACAACACAACAAAAAAACCCCAAATAAATCTCGAGCAAAATAAAAACGACTTTATTGATGGTCAAACAAGTGGATAATTATCGTTGGCAATTGCCGCCATCGATGACATGTATCCCCACCGCATGGCACATATAGTCTGCAACTCAAAATTCGCCATTAATTTGTGGGTTCAATATGTGTCATTCTGCTGAACTGTAGCAATCACTTTCCTGGACGAGGCACGACAACTTGATTTGCTGAGAATTAATTTGCAGCGTGTGAGGTGGAGGGAGATGCAGTTGGACATTTAGAACGCGGAAAAGAGGCAAATGTTCAGTCCCAGTTTCGATTAATCTTAGCGATAGGGCCAGAATTGATCGATAGTGTGTCTGATTGACTCGATACTTTTTCATTAGTACTCTTAAGAACCATTTATTTTTCTTTTATGATCATTAAATTGTAGCATTTCTTACAGAGATCGATTTTCCCGATGAAGAATGTCCCAGGTAAGTTTTGGAGATTGATTTCGACTTAAGAAACGATGACTGGAATTTTCCATTTTGGATGTGGATGATGAAAAAATATATATATTTTTATTTTACTACCAATCAGCTTATTAAGAGATTAGATGGATCGGGAAAAATTTTCTAACGAGATGGTCTGTAGATGCACAATTGGGTTTTTATGCAATGTACAGGGTGAGTGAAAATGATGGACCCGATTTTTAAAAAATAATATTTTCGAAAGCATTGTATACATTACAATAAGTGATGCATGAAAGCAAAGAGAAATATACCAAGCCTTTTTTTCCATCAATGATCAACAGCTTATTCCAGATCGCTGTGGTAGAAATCCAAACATGGTTACAATGACAGTTTTTGCGTATTAGAGTTTGGTGCAGTCTGCATTTAGAAATTGCTACGGAAAAGCAGCATCAACCATCAAGAGACCTTCTGCTATGGTATCACAAATTTAAGAAAACAGTTTGCTCATGTAAAAAGAAAAACAGTGGCTGGCAAAGTGTCTCAGAAGAACCTATGGAGAGGATGAGGCAGAGTTTTGTTAGATGTTTACGAGAGTTGCCGTCTGTGAACTTAAAATCCCCCAGAAAACAGCACGTAAAATTTTACGAAAAATATTAAATTTCAAGCTGTAATCAGTTGCAGTTGAAACAACACATAACAGAGGACAATATGTAAGTATTTGTGCAGCATTACGAACCATTAATAGAGTGGTGCTACAAAATGCATGTAACGAACTAAATTATAGTTTGGATATACGCCGTGTAACAAGAGGGTCACACACCGAACATTTGTAACCAAAAAAATTAAAGAAATAACTTGGCATATTTCACTTTACATTGATTGTATCGTTGATATATCGTTTATTGTAATACGTGCAATAGTTAGGATAATATGATTTTTTTTAAAACCGGGACCATCATTTGTACTCCCCCTATATAATACTTTAAAAATGGTTTAATTTTGCTTATTTTTTTACGAGAAAGAAACGGAAGCATTTTAATTTAACCGCTGGTTGAAAAATATTTATTTAGAATGAAATGGCTTGTTCTTTAAAATGTTTTTTGCCCTGTAAATATTGAATGTTTCAAATACATGACTGTTCCGAAGTATATGATGGCCACGATAGACTAGTGGTTAATTCACGGACTCGTGACCGATGTGTCCTGAGTTCGAGCCCTAGTGTCACAGAAGACCCGCCTTGTAGAAGGGCTGATGCACGTTAAATCTGTCGCGTTAAACAAGAAAAATTCTGTTGGAGTGGTGTGGAAATTCAGAGAGGTGGCAGGCCAGATCAGAGTCGTCCTCATCACTTGACTGTGGCTCAAAATTACGAGTTTGTCACCAATAGTACACTCCAGAATGAGTGTACTATTGGTGACAAACTCGTTTTAAAAAAACAAGTAATTACGAATTTTTGAACTGACGCTCTGATATTTGATACTTTTGAAGATCACAAAGTATGTTTACATTCTTCAAGACATGTTGAAGTAAATAAATATATATCTATTTTTTAAAAAGCTTTAACTGATATCAAAATATTTATTACATATCTTCCTAATAGATTTTTTTCTAGAGGGATACACTTATGCTTCGCTCAAAACAAAAAATAAAAAGGGATCTCCGTTTTATTTTATAGCTCTATTCCTTTTTTTTTACACTAACAAATTAGAAAATTATCATACAATAAAAAAAATAATAACTGAAAATTACAGTAACCAAGAATTTTGATACAGACTCTTACCTTTGAAAAGCTTCGGTTCAAATGCTCTGATAGCAGTTGAAATGAAAATATCAAATCTAAACTGTACAGAGAAGCAATACTCACGATGTTAAATATCGATAAATAACCTGTATTGATCAGTAAGAAACACACAACTATTGCTAGATCATTTATTGTCCATAAATAAGTCGTTGAGTTTCATAAAGTGTCTTAACATCAGTATTGTAATAGGCATGAATAGAGGATTACATGCTCTATGGGTATGTTAACAGCTCCTCTTGAAGACTACGGGAGGGAGAACACAAACATTCCACGTGTTACCAATTCGTCCCTCCGTTTAAAAGCAATCGTAAGTCACCCTTTGAGGAGTAATTCGTGACTTTGCGAATTAGTGTGGTTCAATGGTAACGATCTGTTATTGTTTTGCTTTTCCGATATCGTGCAACTCGACGATAACGCTCTGACTCTTGGCGGTTGCTGATAGGCCATGAAATGGGGAAAAGGATGGGTGGTCCAGTATCATTTCGTTGCACTGAAAATATTTTTCCCTTTTAAATATTCGTAAACTTTCCAGTGTTTCTTGGTGATTTTAAATCTATTCTTCTCTTAGTATGGGATGTATTTTATTATTTCTTTCAAGGTAGTCCATAGGGTAGTTCTCACGAAATAGAGTAGGAAAAGCTATGGAGGATATATAGTTCTCTGAGCTAGAAGAAAGCATTTTTCTTTAATAAATGCGTTGCGTCAAAACTAAACGTTAGCTGCTTTGTTCGGATAAAGTATTTTTTGTTTTGTTTTTAAGTTGACACTGTTTTTGTGGAATTTGAAATTATAAGACATGATAAACTGCTACTTCAACAAGTTAAATAAGTTTGATCTCTTTTTTTTAACACCAGGATTCAATTCTGTTTTAAAACAAATCTGGAGAAAGTGGACGCTTTTCATCTATAGTACTAACTTTAATTTTATAACTTCTTATTATTATCCTTTTTTTTTTTTTTTTGCCTTTATTCAAAAAAATTCCACTACTTCCTTGGCTAGTATCGCCCTCTTTGCTGCTGAAAAATAATCAGAAATCGTGGAACCCATCCCGCTATCTCCGTGAGTCTCATTCACGGTAATTTGTGACGAATCTTTACGGCACATTTCCACTAATACTCTTAGGCGTCTTTGGGATATGTAAAGCAGATAAGGTATTTAAGGAGCGCGTTGTAGGTTAGCGTAGAAGAAGGCGATTGAGCCAGCAGAAGTAGTGACGAGATTTGCAGGATTCAATTGGATTAAGATATTGGAGTATTGCTATTAGCATTCAGCGAAGAAGCCTCAGGAGGATTAATCTACCTGAAGAGATCATAAGTACAACCAGGTGATATATTCTAGCTTCGCACCGCTTACCACAAGCGTTAGTTTAATAAAATTAGTTCAAGTTTAATGAAAGCTAATAATTCAAGTTGCATGTATTTCTCAGACCTCCTATTCCGGTAAACCCTTTTGATATTGAGTGTAGTTATTGATTAACGTCATATTTTGTAATTTAATTTAATATTAAAGGTAAATGCCTTTTTGACGTAGATATAGTTTATCTATTTGTCATTGGAATTTTGATATTTGAACTAAGTGAATAAATATTTATTATTATACTAATGGCGTCTGGTCATTCTTTGCCTCAAATTAATCTTAAGTGTCCAGGGTGGAACCCATAAGGGTTCTCACAAATTCATTTAATAGAATAAGGTTTTCCACTTTCTTCACTATGGCAACACCGGCATTAAGTGATAGTCTTCCGCTTCATATATCGTCTCTGGGGGACATGCGACCATTTTGAAAATTTCGTTACAATAGTGTCCTTTCCATAACTCTTCATCACTTCCTCCTAGATTTGTTGATAATCTTTCAAAAGAAATAATATTGTTTTCGTCATACTGCGGATTACTTCCCTCTACGGTTTCCTGAAACCAAACAAATCAACATTAAAAACATAAATTTTAACATTACATAAGAATACATTTGTGGAGCTGGAAGGAGGATGGTGACAGGTTTGGAATATCTATCTTACGGTTGATTGACAAATTATCTGCAAACTTTGAATTCTACAATTAATGGATTCCGTCCCATGTCGGAATTATTGGTAACGAGATAGCAGACTCACTAGAGCAAATGACCCTCCTTAGACCCTCCCCGGCCTGATAAACTTTCTACTTTCCATGAGTGAGAAAAAGCTTTCTCCGATAGTAAGAAAAAGTAAAGGGATATCTGGAGAGTTCCTCCTGAACATGTCTGGTGCCCACGGAAGCACCCTGGTGGTGCCCTAATCTTTGAAGGTCATAGAGGTCAGCAAACTTGCATATCTCGATTTACCAGTGAACACTTGAAATCTCTCACCTTTGAACAAGGGCTACAAGTTTTTAAGATCTTATACGAACAGTTATGTGCTGCTCAGCAATCACCTGAACACATTTTACAGTGCTTAAATTTTAACTCGGACGTGTTCTTAAAACCTCTTTCATTTTCCGACTTTTTGAATGCATACCGACTGATGAAGCTGGTCTAGTCTTATATAGTCCAACTAGGAATTAGAAATAACAACAACACATAAAAGGATCTATTAAAATAATAAATATAAATTTTTTCCGGATATTTCGATTATTTCCTAGTAACGATTAAAATTTTACAATGCTCCTACGTGAGCATTATAAGAATTTATACATACAGTAAGGTATTTTTTATACTTTTAAAAAGTACTAGTCGCGAAAGCTGCCCCCCCATCTAACTGTATCCACCTGAATGTTTGAAACGCACTCTGTTCGTGAAGGTTACAGTTCAAGTATTACACAGTTTTTTTCCCTGTCTTTTCCACATATTCCGCTCTTTTTCCGAAACGTCAAGCACTTTTGAACACGTCCTCGGTTTCACTTTTCCACACGCTTCTCTCCTCGGTGTAATCTTGTGCTGCACACACACAACACGAGCGTTTGTTGCCTGCTATTATTAAAAATCGCGCAGTAATGCTCTGAGCGTGCGTAAGGCGATAGTATGATAGATTCGTTTGAATTTCACGAACTGTGACACCTAGAGTACCGCACCTCGCTAAAAAGGCACCCGAACAGTCCTCTCTTGCATCGGATGGTTGATTCCTCTCCCCCCTGTACACTTATTTTTGCTGCCAAATGTGTCCCCGATTACCTTCTAGGAAGAAAGAGCCTCCCATACGAGCTGAAAAAGAAAAAAAAAAAAAAAAATTGTTGAGGCATGCACGGAAAAATCATAAATAACAGAAAAGAAACCTCTTACTCTGCAATTAGCATCTACTAAACGCCTTTTTTTATGGCAGTGTTAGTTGTGGAATGCAGTAAATTTGCTGTCCAATCTATTTATTCGTCTGTAATTCTGGATCCAACATCATTCACTTATTTTAAAAAAAGTCTTTTTACTATCTGTAATTGCTTAATTATCGAGTCGTTTGGGGTTTCTGGAGAATTTTGTTAGCATCTGTGCCGATGGAATCTATAAAAAGTATATGTGGGCTGTGTCGATACTTCACTTAGTTTTGAAGATTTGAATAACTCTCTAAACAAGACGTTATTTATTCTCTCTTAATCTCAATTTATTACTATTAATGACTATCTGAAATATTTTATATGGAGGCCAATTTAGTTATTTAGCTTGTAAGTAGAAAGTTTTGGGATTATTCAATATAAAAAGATGCCGTATAACCACTAAGCTTAATAGTTATACTATACACACTGTTGTAAATCTTTTCAAACCCCTTTCAAGAATATTTTATATTAAATTAATAAAATCCCAACAATTTTCAATTGATAATAAATGAATTCAGTTGCGCACACAAAAATTTTCAAGGGGGATCCGGGTCGATAGAAAGTCCACCATTTTGGTATCATGCTCCAATACACCGCCCAACATATTCTTTTGATTTTGTCGATTTTTGGGAACAAAAACAATACAAAATTATTGAATATGTAATTAGCATTAACTAATAAAATTAGGATTTATAACCAATCGAAAAAAAATCAAGGGCTACGGGGAGTGTCCGGACCCCTAGGACACTCCCTTGTGTGCGCCACTGAATGAATTTAATACTTTTTAAGAGTAAATTTATAAATACTTAATTTATTCAACTACTTCTATGTTTTGAATATTAATACCTAACATTAAAAATACTACTAGCAAGTGTTTCTAAACTGAGAAATAAAAAAATATGTATAAATAGCTACTGCGCAAATAGTATTCTTAACGAGCTTGTATTCCTTGAGGGGTTCAGATTTATCTACTGTTTTTCCAATTACGACAGTTCAATGACAATTCTATTCATGTTGAAAAACAACCATTGTCATTTCAAAAATAATCGTAAAGGATTTTAAATCCATTTGAGTTACATTTAAAGACTGTACTTTTATAAATATCTACCAGAGTGGTTTGAATTGAATTCAGAATTTTATTGAAACTAAACACGAAACTCCTTTTTAATATGTAAGTTTTTTTTTTTACACTGATCTATATTTGTTTGATTCAGTTAAAATATTTTTTTTTCAAGTGTGTAGCTTTCAATTTTTAAAAAAATTTGGGTTTCATTGTTGAACAGTTAACAGAAAATAATGAGCTTCTCCCGCATAAATATGAGGTTGTTTCTGTTTTTGAATTCTGTCTTATGAACCCTTATCTTCGTTTTGATGGATTTTATCAATCTTATGTATAGAACTTTTGCAGTTAAAATTGTTTATATGTAGACAGTCCATAATGCATTGGTTTGAGTCCCCATCTCAATAGCATTAAATGTAATGGGGTGTTTCTAAAACTTTAAATATGATAAAAATGCACTATAATAGGTTATAAACAAATTAATTTCTTTTAACAATTGACTGTATGAGAACATGAAAGTATTATTTATTTTCGATTAAAGTAATACAATTCTTGAGAAAAATAAAACTTAAAACACTGTTTTCTTTTCCTTCAGTTACAGAAATGCATTTGTGTTCGTTATTCCTTCATTACGCGAAAATTCTTTTTATATATAATTGATTTATTTTAAAAATTAGAAAGATCCTTGGCTATATCTTTTTATGGAGATGCCCACTTTATTGAGTTTGAAATCATTCCTGAATTTATAATAATGCGTTAGAAATGTCATTTATCTCGTTTTGCTTCAATATTCTCCATTAGTCCGTATTAGAAATTAAGCACTTCTTAAATGCAGTGACTTATTTTTCTTAACTGATAATTTTAAAAGAATTTAATAAATTTAAAATATCCCCAATATACGGAAAAAAAAAATTAGATCAGTAACCCGAAATTCTTATTAGTTTATTACTTTACTATATCAAGGTGACTTCTTTTTAATGCTGCAATCAATACGCCTCGTAATTTTTACACTGCATATAACATTATGAAATAGAAATCAAACTGATGTTATGGACAATGGGCTGTAAATTCATGACGGTGACACGATAAAGACAATCAAGTGTTCTCCGTAAAATTCAAAACATACATTATATTTGTACTTGTCATATTTATAAAATTCAGATAAAATTCCTAATTGTATAATTGGGAAAAGATGTTATAATTAGTATTAAGAAAAAAAATTCACCAAAAAGTTTTAACCCCATAACTACCACCAGCGTATATATACGTCTCACTTAACTGATGTGTTTGAAACCTGGACGTATATATACGTCTTTTCGAAAAAATGATTCTTTTATTTGCGTTTCTATCATTTAAACTATTCCGAAGGCTATGGAATGCAAAAAATGACTTTGACAGTGTTTGCGAAATATTTGCTTATTTCAGAGAAAAATTTGTTGATTTGTGGCTTTTCTTTAACCCGAATACTGCGCATGCTCGAACTTATGTGAAAAATGGTGGCACAGGGAAGAAAATTGTGTAACTTTTAATCCGCTATTAAGGGATTAATATTAAAAAAAATTCTTTTTTAAACGTGTACTTTCAAATCAAATGTGCTTTGCTTACTTAGATGTGTTACTGTTGACAAATATGTGCGTTTTAAAAGAAAGTTTCTGTAACAGCGTAGCACTCGAACTAATTGGCTAAAAACAAATGATTGTCGTCAAATAAATTTAGCCCCTTTCTACCAATGTTTGTTAATATATTAATACATAAAAATTTAACTTTTACCTATTATTAAAAAAAAAGAATATTTCTGTTGCGCCTTATATTATCTACATTAATCAATCAATATTATTGTATCACCTTCTTTTTACATTGATAAATACAATCTAAAGAATTATTAACGACGTAGAGAAAGAAATTAAAGTACGTTCTCCACTTTATTTAAATTTTCTTCAGAATGCGGAGACGGAAGAATTCCTGTGTCCTCGAAGCAAAAGAGCTTTCAGAAACCTCTGGTTGTTGCAAGTGCAAAATGTGGTGCTGACAGGCTGCCTTTCGTAACATTTAGTATTCACTGAATTCAAAATGCGCCGGTCTTTATGAAGTGAGGTGACACTGTGTCACGACCAGCGGTGGTGTCATTAAACCGACTCGTTTTCGTTTTGGATTTAATTAGTTTTTGCGTATTTTTCCGGAGACTCTTTCGTCGTTTCTGTTGTCGTGGCAGCGCTTCTGTTTTTGAAAACGGGAGCAAGTTCCACGACAGGAAGTATCTGTCAACTTCAAACCCAACTTTTTTTCTCTCCCTCCCCCTTTTCATTCTTGCTATACCCTCAAAAGATAATTTATTTTGGCTGCTGCCTGCGGTGTTGGACTGCGAATTAAAAGCAACAGCGAATCATGGAAAACGTAGTTCGCAGCAGGTTCGGCTCCTTTCGTGAGCGCGTGAATCGTTAAATTAATCAAAAGTGAATGCTTGTTTATTTAAGGAAAAGTAAATAATCAGTTCGATTTTTTTTTGTACCTACGTTAAATTACATTGTATGAAGTGAGTATAGTTATTTATAGAGTTAAGAAACCAGTTAACAAACAGGAATAGTTGGAATTTTCCTCATATTGCAATAAAAGAAAGCACAAGAAAAAGTTTTCAGCGAAGACAAAATAATTTCTTCATAAATAATTTAAAAGAAAATAAATTTTAAAAAATTGAACCAACGTATAGCTTTTAACAATACATATATCTATCTTGATGATTATTTCTTGAGAACAAAATTATATCTGAAGCAGATGTGTGAAAAAATATAAATCATTAATTTAAGTATTGACAATCTGTTATATTTTGGATGAAACAATATTTAGAATATTAAAATAGTCTTCATTATTCTTTTAGTAAAATCGCTGAAATTTGAGGATGCAGTTCCTAACTGAGAAATATTTCTTAATAAAGACTTAAAAAACCCGAATTTGTTTCAAATTTGAATATTCATGAAAAACATATTTGTGAAAATTGAATGGAAAATGTAACTTAAATGTCATTACTAAATAAAGTAAATTTTTATAGCTCTTACCATTTGAATAAATATTTATCCAAGAGGTGGTGTATAATTAAAATTCTTACTTACCAATTTTAAAGTCTTTATTTTAGTACTTAAATGCAATTTTTTTTTACCAAATCAACATTAAAATGAAGTAACAAGTAAGTAAATACTATTTTCTTGAAGTAACTTGCTTTTATCACAGAACGATAACAAAGAGAGATATTAATAAGAAAAATTTATTCAGTTAAATTGACGTCGTATTAATGTTTCTCAATGGACACTTGTTATTGTACCTCATAATAAAAAAATCACCATAAAAATGAGTACTCATATTAATATCCTATTAAAATTTTTTCCTGTTATAAATTTTAAGGCATATAGCGCTCCTGGAAGTAGTTGACTTAATTCATTGAAATTTAGAGGAATGGTACATCTGTTTCGGAGATGCGAATAATCAAGTTTTCGACTTCTTTTGAGCATGCAATGTAAACTCGGTTAATAAAAGAAAATCTAATAATACAGCATACTCATTTCGACTCGTGCTGTTGTGTTAATTACATCGTTTCGCATTGCATTATTCCTTAGATAAAAGCTTATGATTAATTTAAACAACTGGGAGAGTTTGACAGAGGCCGAACATTTGATTTATCATATCTACAACCAGACTCAGGAAAGCTCACACAAACCAGACAGAGAGGAAATTGAAGTCTTGTAAGACATGTGTACTGGACCAACAACCTCTGGTGCATGCAAGCAAAGGGTTATGGAAACCTTTGTCTATCATTTCGGGAGTAATCTCACCATTTGTCTACAGCTTTACAATGCGTTGTTAAATGTCTGTAGACTATTAAGACAGCTGCTTTCGACAGCATTTCATCTTCACCGCAGATGGACATTGGGCATCGAGTGGTTCGAGCCGCGACTATTTTGGAGGATATGACAATCAAATCCTTGTATAGAGAAAACGTGGTCAGTGCCAATATCCAAGTTTCGTTGCTCAAAATTAGTCATCTAGGAAACCCCTGGTGTTAGGGTTTGGGCTCCTCGCAATTCTGCAAGTTTCTAAATAACCTTTGATAATATTTATGGATAATTTGAAGATGTTCTATATTCATTTATGGTCCCCTTCTTGAACTAATTTCAATTATTATTCCAGCCAGATAATGCTGAATCACATATTGATGCAATTACTAGAGCTTGTCTTCAAAATGGCGATATCTTCCTCAATTTTCTTATATTTTTAAAAGTAGAAAATAATTATATGAATTATTGAAAAATTCTTTGAGAGAAGTGTTGAGTAGAAATTTTTCATTGTCACATACGCTTGAGGCACCCCCATTAAACTACCAAACTATTAAACTATTCTAACTCCGAAACATGTAAGCAGAATTTTACGAAATTTAAAAAAATTTAAGCTAATTTTAAGATAAGACATCAGATATACAAAAGAAAATCGAATGAATAAAGAAAGAAAAGGAATAGAAGAAGACGGAAAGACAACAGATAGAAAAAATTATGTTGTAGAAGTTAAACAATTATGTTTTAATTAACTCCTCTGATCCATTGACATCTAAATTGAGATCTTTTTGACAATGAAACCGATTTTGTTTTGCACGGATGAGAATTATGGAAGTTTATTGAGAACTGCTTCCTGCTTTCCCCTTTATGACTACTATACATACCACGTAACAGTACTAAAATTATATGATTAGGATCAGATTGTATAAGTACAAAGAAGAAAGTTTAAGTAGCATTCTCTAAAATTGTAAGACACTTCTTAGAAACGCCGCGATGTTGCGAAGTACATATATATATTTCTATTTATGTCACTTATGTGTTAATCATTTCCTAAACACCAAGTTCTCGAAATTGCTATTCGGACACTTTGTGTTAACACCTGAAAAAAAAATTACGTCCTTTGCCAACCTTTAGTGCGGAAATAGATGCTTATTTACTTCAGTGCAGTAATTATTGCATTGAGATGACACCCTGACTGATGCTTGAAACTCTAACTCCAGAGATAAGGACTCACAAACGCCGAAATGCACTATTTTTCAACTTCCTCCATGCCTTCACTTGCAGTTGCATGCAGAGATATGTCACCCTCGGTTCAACTCTTTATGCTTTCTCGTTCTAATGTGCAAACGACAGGCGAAAAAAAGTCTGTCCTTAATAACCTCCCCTTTCCAACTAAATAAGAATGACCTCAGACCTTTATTTTCTTCTTAGCCAGACCTTCTGTAAAGGTTGTTCACCTTTATACATATTTTTTTCGGTGCCTCTCCCTGTAAAATAACTATTTTTTTTACATCTGTCTGTTTTGGTAGTTCGTATTTACTGTTTTATTTTTGACTCCTATCCCCCCCTTTTAAACTTCTGTTTGGAACCTCTTCAGTCACAGTCAACACCTTTTTATTCTATAACGGACTTAATCATCTACGCTTGTGTTTTTCGGCTACTTATTTCCAACGGCTCCGATTATTTCCACGTAACGGTTTATTTTAGTTATGAAATTCTTGCCTACTCTCTCTCTCTCTCTCTATATATATATATATATATACGTAATACCTGTGACTTCCTGTCATCTATCAATATTACTCTTACAAGTGCTTATTTTTTTATCTTCCTTCTTTTTATGTTATCGTATTAAAACATTTCCTTATACTTTGTATTCTCTTAGATAAATGTACTCTCACTTATAAGTCAGTGATGGACATTGTAGGTAAGGGGCAAAAATTAGCAGAAAATCTTTTGACGGGCCAATGTAATCTATGTATATATATAAATGGATGTTTGTATGTATTACTTCATTTCACTGCAACACCGTTCAACCGATCACTATAAAAATTGGCATGTATATGTATTTTTTGTGGATAAGGTTTTTGTGCTATCCTCCTTTTTTCAGCTCCCTACCAGGTGGCGCTACAGTATATCAACTTCTGCACCGTTCAATCCATCGCCAAATTGCCAACATTGTCGCGAAAAATAATACCAGCTTGGCTCTATCGCCAACATTTCGCTAAGTTTCCACTGAATCGCCATTGTTGATAATGTTAGATATATACCTTATAATGTACATATCTTACGCCATTTTAATCTATATCTGGCTTAGATATCTATGTATAATCATTTATTATTTGGAAGTATCCAGAAAAAGCGGTGGGTGATGGATAGTTTCATATAAAACCCAATAAAGATACTAAAAATATTGTTTGAGTACAATTCGCACGAAGTTGCAGCTTTCTGTATAAATTGCTGTTTTTCCGGATATGTTTTTTTAATTTTTTGTTTTTCTACTCGTTAAGATATTTTAACCGCAGAAATCGTGATAAAAATGTAAATGTAATGTAATAATTTATTTGATGTTAACCCAGTGGCGTAACGGAAAACATTTGGGCTCCCCCTGCAAAGTCAGGTTTTGGGCCCCTACGTTGAATTTTACAAAGAGTAGGCACTTGCGTCAGTCAGGTTTTGGGCCCCTTAGAACCCTGGGCCCCCCGCGATGCGGGGGTGTACGTTACGCCACTGTGTTAACCCCAACACCATGACAAAGATTTTAAAAGTTGTGACGACATATTTCAGTTTGAACTTATAATCAGCCTTGAAGATATATTTTCTACCAATAATTCGTCAGAAGTCGGTTGAAACTCTCGAAAGTCACCAATAGCTATGAAGTTCATGTGTCAAAAACTTCTTTGTTCAATTCCTAATATTAGCTTACAATCTCTATATTTATTTATTTATTTATCTTAGTGGAATTTTCAATCGTTAATAAATTACATTTTAAAGCGCTCAATTGAGCTGAAAATTTTTTTCATGATTGTTTTGGATGATAATGCAATAATATTTAATTATAATTAATAAAAATTAATTACCACTTAATGTTGTGATTCTGTCATATGTATATACATATTCATATTAATTGTATTTAATTAATAAAAAGTAGTTAAAATAAAATTTTTCTTTGTTGATCTAAGTAGGAATTGACTTCAAAAAACATTTTTTTATATTACTTGTTCTATATATAAACATGTGGTTTGCCATTTTTTTTTATTTAAACAAAATAATTTTTTTGGAAATGAAATTTTAAATGTTTGAGAAATTTGTAAAGTTACTGATATAACATTCGTTTGAAAATAAGCGTTAACAGGCGAAAATGATCTTGATACCCAAGAAATGAAACCAATATTCTCATTTAATAAATAAATGTCCATGGACCTTTACAGAACCGTGAGGGGGGGGGAGAACATTAAAATTCAAGAATATAATCTCACTTATATCTATATATAATTATATAATAGTACTCATATTATATTTATTATTTTATTCATTTTCTTGATTAAAAAATCATCCCATGGACTTTATCGGTATGTTATCAAATAACTTATTCCTAAATTCCATTTTTGCTCATGCATTACGCTGACAAGATGGAAATTATACAGAATACAACTGAATTACGATGAAGATTTGCTCGGAGTGATTGTTTTTAATTTTTCAATTACTACGAGATAAAAGTCTTCTGAAGTCGATAAACTATTTGGATCGTTTCCATCAATTAATCAATCAATAACTCATTTTGAATGAACCTTATCTCTACTTTTGTGTTTCTGTTTCACCAAAAAAATATTTGCATCATGTAGTTATGTAAAAACAACCGGTGACGTAATGTTGCTGTTATGTAAATACCGCAAAGCTTAAATTGATACTCAAATGGTGATAAGGATTTTGAAGGGAACTTAATTCTTCTCTAGATACTAAATGTGTACTGGTTTTTTTTCCCTCTTTAAACTAAGAAAGTATTGCTTTTCCGTTGTGAAATACTACTTATTATTGAACAAACGTTTATTTGAATATTTTTTCTCTTCATTTTGTAGGTATAAGGGGCTCTCTCTATATATATTTATGAAGTCACATAATAAAAACAAACACGTGTTCTCCATTGAATTCAAAACAAACATTGAACTAAATGTATTTGTTGTTCTATTTGTAAAACTCGATAAATTTTCAAATTTCATATTTGGGTAAAGATGTTTAAATGTTAGGAAAAAAAATTTCTTCATAAAGATTTTTTTTAAAATTAAAAAAAAATCATATTTTATGTTTAAACTTTTAAATAAAATGCATTTTGCATAAATATGTACTTTGTAAGAGAAAGTTTCTGCAAAGAGCAAAACTTGGCAACACCGGAGCGCGTGAACTGATTAGCTGGAAACACTAGATAGTTTTTATCGTGTGACTACGACGTCGCATGAGTTTTTGAATTAATTGGCTAGAATCCCGTGGCTTTCACTATCATGTGACTTTGACGTCACATGAATTGAGCCCATTTGCCTTTCATGTATAATACACAAATCTTAAAATTTCCCTGTCTAGGACTGACTGTGAGTTGATTGTGTAGTGCGCTAATCAAAAAGACAGATAAATTAATAAATTATTTCAAAATATTTTCCACGTGATAATGATGAATAATTTATTGTTTTACAGTTTTTTAATCATAATTAAATTGGATTTGAAAAAATCACTTATTTCTCTTAAAACTTTCTTAAATGCATTTTTTGACGGCAAATTATTCGAAATTAAAGTTCAACTATCATTTTTTAAAGAAAATCATATCTATATCTGTGTTATCAAATCAAAGAATCTGTCAAATTGGCAGAATGAAGTTAAAAGTCTATTCTCACATGAAAAGACTGTTACATTTATTCGATAATTATTTTCTATCTAATGTGATTATAAAGTTTAGAAAAACACTTGAATTATTTGAAAATCATGGAACCTCTTAACAGTTTTGGAAAATAATTATAACCATTCGTAATAAAGGTGATTAGATTCTTTTTTTAATTAGAACTATTAAAAATTCAGAAGGAGCAATGTAACTTTCTATTATACATCTAATTTGTATGATTAATATTTTTACATTTACCAGGATTCATTTTGAAAAATATACAGCTATATTTTGTTCTCAAATCCTCTTGCAAAAAAAAAAAAAATGTTTTTGCTATTTAGGCATAAGCTTGAATTTTCACAGCTATTTCTTAGAAACTCAAAAAATCATCTTTTGTTGTTGTTGTTGTTGTTTGAACACTTGAGAAAAGAGAGAGAAAAATGATTATTTTTTGCTAGTAATCTGTTTGTGAAAAGCATTGATTAATCTGCAGATTAGATTAAAATTTGCATCCTCCGAATCGTTTTATTAATCCACTGACATAATTTGATTAGGTGCTTGCGAATTATACCGTTGATCCATTTTGTCAAATCAAAAAGCATCGCCAAATGGCGTGATATGCATTCAATTGTGGGAACCGTTCCACACATATTCAAATAATGGCGGCATTTAGCGACATTTTTTAAATTGGCGATGCCTTTCGTTTGGCAAAATGGGTCGATGGTATAATACGTAAGTATCGTATGTGATTTAAATTATAAAATTTCATTTATTTTTTTTGTTATATTTATCGCCTTTTCTGCATTACACTCTGCTCACACACTTGCTAAAATTCTGCCTTTATAAAGTTTCTCAAATAATTAACTTGTTTTGAATTGAGCTTTTAAGTAACATCCTTGCAAATCATTTAAGTAGATGCATTGACTAAACAATTTTTATTCAAAATTAATTGTGAAGGAAACAAATTTCATTGAGCGAAATTACTGAATGACGTATTTTTCTGCTGATGCAAAAAAAGGAATATATATATTTATTCGTTTGTTTTGATTAAATAAAATTAATTTAAATTTCCGAAGTTTTTAACTAATTTAAATCAAATCGAAGTAGGTAATACAAATAAAATTATTTTAAAAAATAAATTTTCAATGGGAATATATATCTTTCAAAAATTAATTACTCTGTTTATTTATTCGAAACCAAATTTTCATCCCTTCAAAAATCACTGATGTTTCTCTTCACTCTTTGCGACCTACTCTCTTCAGATTTGTCACAGTTTGCTCTCTTTGAAATATTACTTTAAAAAAAACTTTTCTTTTTAAAATAAAGCAGTTCTTGTTAATCGTATTTACCCTTCTCCAAAAGCAAAGCTTTCCCCGACCCAAAAAGCAAGACAACATGAAAGTGACAAGCACCCATTTGCTCCCAAGCATCACTAAGGAGGAGCCCTAGGACACTGAACCTCGAGATATTTCTCCTGAGGAAATAAATAGTGGCAATAAAATAAACTTCATTCACTGAAAAGATATCTAGCACGGAGTGTATTTCAAACACCTGCACTTTATTTTGTTTTCACAGCTCCTATAACAACACCAGGTTCATTCACTAAGAAACTCTGGAAGGGAGAGTATCGTAAACATTTCTCTTTATTTGTTTTTAGACATGCTCAGATTTCGTTTTTTTAACACATCAAAACGTCATAATTTATATTTCTGTGTATATATTCGCTTCTATGAGTTTTTTTTCTTTTTCTGGTTTTAAACAGTAGAAAATATAAAAATATGGAAGGAGCAGGTTAAGATTTCTCCAGATTTTGACGCGGAAAGGACAAGTAAGTTACAAACATTTTTCACACGTGTAGTAAAGTAAGTAAAGCTAATTGTATTTTGTAGTAAATCTATACAGTTTTGAATTAAAGTTTTAACGAAATCTGGATCATATATATATATATATATATATATTGAGAACATTCATAACTCCGTGCACCATAAACAGGCGGATTATTCACACTGAATATCACACACAGGGGGATTTTCCTGCATAGAATATTGTCGACGCGTGAAGCACACATCACAAAAAGAGAACGGGTTACAGCAAAATCAAACATCCATGTCTTACCCGGGATTCGGACCCAGACCCTACGGCATCGTAGTCAGCGTCACTAACCGCTATACTGAATGGGCGACTTTGTAGTGATATGGAAAAGTTAAATAAACGTTATTATAATCTAATTAACAGTTTTTTAAAATTTCCAATCGGCTGCAGACTGGTGTTTTACCATCGCAGATTTAATACATTCCCCGGAAGTTGGTACATCTTTTTAGTGCGGCACCACATAGGCGGATACCAATCACCGCAGGAAATATTGACGCCCAGTTTCCTCCCTAGATGGAGGCACCTGAGCTCTGAATCTAATTAATACTTGTACCAAAGATATTTGCAGCATTTTTTTGGGAAGTCGACAAAAAGGTAAGAAAAAAAAGTAATAAATATTTTAGAAGTATAGGGATAAAACGATGGCATTAACTACAGGGCATAAAAACTTTTTTAAATGTTGATTTCCTGGTAGGTTGTTAGAATTAATTTTATAATTATTTGTTATCAGGAGTTCATGTTCACAAGACTACAATATGCTTCACAGAATTTTCACTGGGCTGATACCGTATGGAAAATAATTCAAATTCCAGTGTTATCTCCTCGTCATCTTATCGTTCTTCAAGCTGACTAGACCAGTCGTTTGTATTTCGTGCAACTCTTATTCTACTTGAATTTAAAAACAAGATTATTTCACAATATGCCATTAAGAAGTATGACTTATTTATATTTGATTAACTCAATTTCATCCGGAATCCGCTGATGGCGCACGTTGTTATGGCGTGGAAGTTAGAAGAATGAAGTGCCAACTCAGGTGTCACCCTCATCACGTGACAGAGGCTCAAAATTAAGAGGATTGTTTTTTAGAAAATAATTCTGCTGAACAAGAACAAAAATTGCTGACAATTTGTATTGAGAAATGCGGCCGTAGTAACCTAGTGGTCAAGGTTGGAACCATTGTGTCGATGATGTTTTTTTTGTCAATCCCCGTGTTTCAAGTCCTGATTCCGCTGAACACCCATCACGTAACGCGAATGATGTACGGTTTTGCCTCAAATTCCTCACCCGGTGTGGTGTGGAAGAGAGTGGGGTTGCAACTTGGGTGCCATCCTTGTTTCTTGAATCATCCTTCAAAATTACACGGTATGTTGCCAGTGGCCTTCGTATTGGTTTTGAGCGTGTCATTGGAACGATGAAGGAAATGATAATATTGATTATTATTAAACAAAAGGGACTTTCACTCGGCAATTGGAAAGATCCATCAGCTTCCCAGCTGCACTAAGAATGATTTTTTAAAAACAAATTATCAGCGTACTTGATTAGCAATATTAATTTAAATAATAAGTCTCGTTTTTTTTAGGCTTGTGAATAATTCAAATTTAACATAGATATTTTCCCTTTTGATTAATGTTATATTAATAAATTCATTCAATCATAATTAACGTTTTCTTATCAATCTGTTTTGGGCGAGAAACGAATATTTTCAATTACGTTTATTTAAATAACTATCTATATTTGGCTTCTTTTGAGAACAAATTTTCCTCGAGATCCTGGAATATTATTAAACACTTACATAAAATGCAGGCTACCTCATACTCGATTGAAAATTGATCGGAGATTTTTATCATGCAGTCATCTATTAACAATCCATTGTCTGATGATGTATTCGTGTTCTTGTTTATTATATTTTTCTATTTATACCTTAATGTTTGTTCACGATAGATGTTTACGATAAAAGTTTCTGCCTAGTTTCTTATTTTACTTTGCTTTATTGTAATGCAGTGTTTTTGACGTTAAATAAAACAAAACCCGATTAAGTTGTTAAATATAATGCATAGCCATGACAGCTTAATTTTGTTCTAAATTTATCAACAATAAAGTGTTTTTAATTAAGATTTTAACTTGATCCATGTAATTATCAATAACATGTGATTAATATCTCTAAATTTTTTAAGCACTTGTATTTATCTCAGTAACTTATCTCCCTTTTTTCATTCTATTCTGAATTTCTTCAATCTGTTTCTTTGGTAAATTAACTTTTGGAAAGATAGAGGCGTATAAATAAAAATATGATTTAAGAAAAAATAATTTTTTAAATTTTTTTTCTCTTTCCTTTTATTTTTTTCCTCCATAAAATGTTTTCCCAATTGGTCTTTGCTTATTATTGTAATCATAATGAAGAAAATAAGTGTATAATTAAGTTTTTTTAAATATTACTGTTAAAGTATTTTATGAAGAAACGGAAAATGTGTGCTTGTTATTCATATGCACTAATATGCACATTATTCCGGTTTACTATTAATATCCTTTCTTTAAAATGATATATTTATGTGCGATTCATATGCACATTATACAGATAATTATTTTCACAAAACGTGTGAAATACATAAATAGTTTTCTCCCATTGAAATGTATTAGGAATAATTAATAAACACTGCTTATTTTTGGCTATTTATTTAATAAAATTATCGTTTGAAAACAAATGTAATTTGTCAATTTATTTCTGCCGTAGTACAATCGGTGAGACGAAAAACTGAATTTCAGTTGATTATTTATTAATGTAGCACACGGAATTCACTTTAGAGCTATTGGAGACGGATATAGTTCTGAGCCTCAGCCAACTGACGAGGACAACGCCTGAACCAAACTCCCACATCACCCCAATGTTAGATCATTGAGCATAATCTCTCTGCATGGAGTGAATGAATATTTACTTTGCACTTTTTGCTACACTAGGGCTTTTGATGACAGACTTCGCAATTTTGAATCTCGATCAAGTGACGAGGTCAACACCTGAGCTAGTACCTCCTTCTCCTAACTTCCACACCATACCAAAGGAAGGATGTTTGAACCTTGACAGATTTAATGTGCATCAGCCTCCTCTACACGGCGCGTCTTTAGCGGTATTAGGATCGAACTCGTGACACGCTGGCTATGAGTCCGCGACCTTGATTATTTGGCTACCGCGGCCGCCTCTCTGCACAGAAGGTCATTAGAAGCGCCAGAACTTAAAAGAAGCAACACCAGTCACGTTTCGCAACCTTGACCTTTTGGCTATCGCGAATAAAATTTGCGGAAACGTGGTCAGGAAAAGCGCGTGGACACTCTCAACTCTAAATTCCAATGTACAAAATAAGTTAGAATCCAAGTAATAATTAAATTTAATACATTGAAACAAAAGATACGATCAGTAAAAGTTTTTTTAAATACTATTTTGAATTTTATGCCTTTCTGGAAAACTTGGACATTTTTTAAAAAAGCAATTCACATGTTAAGGCTGTTTTCACCTTATGTACGACATTGTGGACTTAACGCGGAGCACATTTTCGGACAGAAAAATATGCCTCAATTTTTATTAAAAAAATTGTGACAGCGTAAGTCATGCATTTGTTTATAATACAGTGTTTTTAAAATTTCAAAATATTTTATAATCAGTTTTTTCTTTTAACATGTTGAAGGGGTAGCTCATTTAGCATTACGGTATAGGAGAAAAAATGCGAAACCACATTTTATAAAAGAAACAATGCGTCAACTCGGATAAAAATGAGTAGTACCATAAAATAAAGGATTTTCTACAGGGTAGGGAAGCCGGAATGTAATTTTAATGTTTGAGTACTTTTATATCTGAAAAAATATTCCGAATTTGGGTCCTGTTCTTTAACATTAGCCGAAGACACAGCCTTTAAAAAAAAGCAGTTAACTCAGCTATGAACAGCTAATGAAATGCAGAATATGCACACAAGAAGAAAAAGTGTCTCTTTTGTTCCTTCCCAAGAGAGGCCGAGATTTTATAACATCCGGCTCTTGTCGATCGTAATTTACCAGATTTCTCCTTACGCGCAATGCAAGCAATGGGAGCTTTCACATCTTCTGAGATATGTCCGCAAGTGTTGCTCGGCCCACAAGGCGACCGCCAGCAAAAACAACTTTTATATCCTCTTCATCGTTGTTGTTGGGGGAGTTTCCGTCCCCCTCTCAAACTTCCGTACTCCATAAATCCGCGACTCCTATCTCGCTGTTTAAAAGATAATTTACTACATAGCCGTCTTTACAAATGTTATGCATAATGTTGACGTAACCCCTGCGTCGAGTCGTCTTGTGTATTCTTTAAATAATTTTGCTAAAACAAGCTTCCGAAAAGTCGTTTTTGCTAAGTGAGTATTAAAGGAGCGTAAGTCACGTCCCCGGGGCTAAGAAAAAGTGTAAATGCTAAAAGGAGAGCACTAGTTAAGAATTCTCTCTTCTTTTTAATGCTAGTTAAGAACCGTTGCCAGTACAAATATCATCAGTGTCAACGCCGGCTAACTGAATGAAAGGACGCCAAGTTTGAAACAATGCGATTCCATCTACGCTTTCCTATTTGAACCGGCAGCCTTGAATTTGGTCAAAGTAACCAAAAAAAAGTTTGCATAGTTATTTATACTTAACTCTGGTATGAAGGGGAAAAAATTATACCTTGGAGAGAAAGTTGAATAAAAAGTTTTAACCACTGTAGAACTGTTGCCAATATTTTTTAAAAAGTAGTTAGAGGCAATTAAATTGGCGGAAGTAATAAATTGCTCAAGAAAGGATGCTTAAAACCTTTTGTAGAACAGTTTGTGTTACTTTCGACTTTTATGATAAAGTAATGTTGTACATTTTTACTCAGAGTTTATGCTTTTTACACCTTCAATAAATGTGGAGATTTTAAAAACTTGAATATATATATATATATATAATTCATTTGAATTAAGACGTGTCACTTGTAGGATCTGTTACTGTGTTGCAATCATTGAAGAATTGGGGCTTCCTGGTATTTTAAAATCCTCATTTATTTGACACAAACACAAAATGAAGCCGCGAACCACGGCAAAACAAATACACGGGGCATCTACGACATTTCACAAAAGTTTTCCTTGTTCGCTTTAGAGGGTTTCGTCAACCGCGAAAACTTTTAGAATATAATAATTTCCGGTAAATATTTTAGTGGTTGGTCACACACACACACAGAGAATACGCGGATGATGCATCATCTTGTTTTAAAAGCTAACGTAGCAGTTTCTAAGGCGATGAAGTTGTGGTTATATATTTCTCGTTAGGGGATAAACTAAGAATTAATTATCACGCGAAGTCTCTTGGAGGGCTGAAGACCATTGAAAAATAAAATACCCCGGGAGAAAATTTAAGTGAAAAATAACATATGCTCTTTCATTTATTGCCATTGATAATTTTGGCAATCGTTCAGTTTATCCTAACTAATTATACACTTAAATCTAGGTTAATTCTTTTTCAAAAATTCTAATTGAAAGTATTAGTTTTTTACATTGCAATCTCCTTCAAGCGTCCTACAAAAATGAATGTTATTCAAATAGAAAAAATAAAAGCGTCGAAATTAATATAAAAATCCTTCTGCATAATGCATGATATTTTTTTTAACTATAACATATACAACCTTCAGTAAATTTTATTCATGTAGGATGTTTTTCCTTTATGAATGCTTCTTTTAAACAAGTGTATTTTAAAACTAATTTTCAGTTTAAATATATATATATATATATATATATATATATATATGGGGTGTGTAAATTAAATAATGAGACTGATTTTTTTCACTTGTTTATTCCAATAAACTTACAATTCAACATTGTCTCCTTCAAAGTAACTGCCTTCTGAAGCCACACAGCGCTGGAGACGTTTCTTCCACTCCTCATAGCACTGGTGGAACTCGGATATTAGAATAGTCTTCAACTGATTAGTTACAGCCGTTTGAATGTTTTCCAGTGTCCCAAAATGATGTCCCTTGAGGTGATTCTTCAATTTCGGAAAGAGGAAAAGTCACAAGGACTCAAGTCGGGCGAATAAGAGGACTGAGGAGCAACAGGAATGTTCTTACTGGCCAAGAAACGGTTCACTGAAAAAGGTTTTTCGGAACCATTTTGGCGCAGATCTTTCTCATCTTCAATTCATTGGTCAAAATCTGATGAACGGTGGTGTGATTCAAATTCAACTCTTCCCTAATCATTCTGACTGTCAAGCGACGATCTGAACGCATTAGATCCCGGATTCTAACGCCATTTTCAGCGGTTTTTGAAACTGAAGGCCTTCCGCTGCGAGGTTCATCTTCAATTGACTATCTTCCTTCTGAAAATGCCTTAAACCACCGAAAAACCTGGGCCCTTGACAAAACACTGTCTCCGTAGGCTTGCTGAAGTTTTGCAACTGTTTCCGTTGAGTTGTGTCCAAGTCTGAAGCAAAACTTGATAGCACATCGTTGCTCGTTGTCACTCATTTCAGAACACACAAGAAAAACATGTTCCCCCTTAACCAACGTATAGGAAGCAATGCATTTTAATGCATAAAACATTTTACTCTGAATCATTTATTTTTTCTTGAGTACTATGCATTTCATATTTTTTTCCTAAGATTTTTCTAAATCAAATTTTAACTGAATTTTTACCAGATTGTGTTTTACCATTGGTCGGAGAACTGATAGGGGTTTGTGAGAGAACAAATCAAGAGTGAGACAGAGAAAGAATGAACAATTACTTGTTTATTAAATAATATGCAACTTAAGGACTAATTACGAAATATAAAAGAGTAATCTTGCCACATGAAATGGCCTCGGTAACCTACTGGTTACGATCCCGAACTTGTGGCCTATATGTCATGAGTTCGATTCTTAGTGCCTGTGAAGACCCGTCGTTTAGAGGGACTGATACACGTTAAATCTATCGAGGCTTCGTTTGGCATGGCGGAATTTTGGAGAGGGGTGTGCCCGTTCAGAAGTCGTCCTAGTAATTTGATCATGGTTCAAAATTATGAGATCCGTCATCAATAGCTATCGTATTGCTTCACAATGCGACGTTAGTAAACTCTCAGTTTCTCTAACCACATGAGTTTATCAAAACTAAAATATTTTTTATGGGGAAAAATATTTTTGTATATTTTAGTCTTAATTCGATTCCAGAGCTGCTCTGTTGGCTATCATTTCTGATAACAATCCCATGACACTGGACGTATTGGATTGTCGTCATGATCTTAAAAATCTGACATCAATTGAGAAAACTATAGTCTTCCAGTGGGTTCCTGCCCACCATGAAGTTCCAAGTAACGAGAAAGCTGACTTTCTGGTTAAAAAGGGTTTTCTTATCATGCAGAAAACCTTTCGTCCTATGTCCCTTCATTCCATTAAAAATCTTATTGAAAGATCTATCAACGCCCGTGCTCAGGAAGACCTCCACAATCATGTTTCCCACAAGTCTTGGAGGAATTAATGCTACCTGAATTTGCGTATTGGCCAAAGACATAGAACGGTCGCTGAATTCCGCCTAGCCATCGGACATAACTTTGTTTGAGAAATCATCTGTTCCTTCTCCGACATACACTCTATGCTCCTCTGGAGAAGTCATGGACTCCACACATCTTCTACACTGTCCTGCTCTGTTTCTTACTGGGAGACTAAAGATATGTTATATTAATGAACTGTGACGAATCTATACGCAACCTCTAACTAATCCTCTTGGGGAATCTTTGGGCAAGCATTCGCGATTAATTACCAACCATCCCTCTCAAGAAGCAACCCTCAAGTCAAAGTTTTGTAATTGCAGTAGAAGGAGCTATAAGAAGCTGTTATATTCGCTACGTAGGTGAGATTGAGTAAAGTTGATTTTCGCAGCTTAAGATTAAGAGTGGTGTTGGCCACTGTATTAAATTAGTGTATTGGGGGTTTGTAATCAACGATAGATTAGGTTTAGTTAAATTAGTTACTTACGCCTATTTGCTTAGTATTCATTGCTTTCTCCTTTGACATTCACTTAGATATTCAAGTGTTGTTGGTTAGTGTGTTTGAGTAAATAAATAATTGTTATTATGGAAGTTTCTAGTTCTCTGCTTTCGTTCCTCCTTCACATTCAGGTAGGCAAGACTGTGAGGGAGCGACTTCAGGGGTAAGTCACTCACAGAACTCTGTTTTTTTTCGTTGTATTTTTTCCCCTTCCTTTATACTTGTTCTCTGTTGTAAATGTTCATAATCTACCAGAAGAAATTTAAACAAATAAATTAAAATTTTTAAAAAAGTCCTAATTTTTATAATAAAGGCAGTCATCTGAAAAAGTGCTGTTAAAATCATTGTTGAACCATTTCTTACAACTAGTTTTGAAACGAGAAAAACTGTGGAGGAAAAGAAGAGCAAATAAATGAAGGTAGCTCACGTCGTTTGAAAAGTGGGAGCATTCCACAGCTGGGGCTCGGCTCCAGCGTTGAAAAATCGGCGGTGGTAGACTGAGTCTCGTCTCTATGTGTAGGACGCCGCATTTCGTATTTGTGAAACCTTACGTCAGATTAATGAGTGTTCCCTTATGGCTCTACTGACAGAAGAGAGACAAGATCCCCACCCCGGTACAACGTCAATTATCCTTCTTGTCAGCTGGGCCCCTAAAGGCCCCTAATAGAGGTGACGCTGGGTGATCTCGGCGTTGTCTACCCACAGGACTTGTACATCGACAGCTTTGGTTCAACAGAAGCTACCGAGGACCTTTTTCGCTGTGCATCGATCATCTACGAGAGATCGGTGACGTATCAAGAATAACCTGTAGAATTGTCAAAGAATGTTGCTGCAGCATTTTTGATTTATTTGTATGCTTCTCTTGTATGATTTCCTAAAAAGTTATATAAGTTAGGCTTTCGATTTCCGCTTTTGATTGTTATATTGCGGAACTGTGAACCTCTCTAGATACTAGGGAGTAAAATTTCCCTTTCGATTAAGATGCCTTTGTGATTGATTTATATGCTGGAGTATTGTACTGGAACTGAGTATTTCTTGATGTTGTATGAATAGGTATGTATAGACTATTGAAACCTAAGTCTTTGTATTAAGCGTTCGAAAAACTTTCTTATAACCCCCACCTCTTGATTTAAAAAAGACAGGACTTGAATTTCTAAAATTGAAGTAGAATTATCTTTTACGCTTCCCTAAACCCCTCTCCCAAAGTGGATTTTCATAAAACCCATTTTAAGTAGATCTATGTGCACCAAAAATAAACATGCATGCAAAATAAAATACCTTACTTTAACCTACTACTTATACCTACTTTTTCCGACTACGTTCGGAATCGTGATTTTCAAAGCACATAAATGGATAATTTTCATGATATTTAGTGTCACTTAGATTAGAATATATGCATAAAATTGTTTTAAGGACGTTTTGACAAAAAAAATTCATTTAAATACAATATTTTTGCAAAAAATTAACTTAGAATAATCTTTTTTCCAAATGTTCTGCTTTCGTGAAAAATGCTTCTATTAGAATAATATTTTGCCTGCATATAATATTTTGGCTCAACTAGAATTTTTGAAATATATAACTTAGAAGTGGGTTTATTCATACTTTAAGACAAATGAGGGGAGCAATTTTAAGAAAAAAACGCGAATAATTATTTCAATTGGTGGTAACTCTGAAAATAATTTGAATTTTTCAAAAATTCTCTAGTTGAGCCTCTGTAGAGAGGTCTGAGCTATATACAGGTAAAATATTATTATAATAGAACCATTTTTCACAAAAGAAGAGCATTTGGAAAAAAGATTATTCTAAGTTAATTTTTTGCCAAAATATAATATTTAAATGATTTTTTTTTGTCAAAATGTCCTTAAAACAATTTAATGCATGTATTCTAATCTAAGTGACACTAAACATCATGGAAATTATGTATTTATGCTCTTTTTTAAAATCACGGTTCCGAACGTAGTCTGATACCTTAAGGTAATTAGAAGCCCTTAAAACCCATTTCTAAATATCATTGAAACTGGGCCACGCTCATTTAAACGGCGAAAAATGTAAGCAAAGTATTTTCTTTTTGCTTAAGAGTTGAATGTGAAGGATGGAACTCAAAACATTTAATTCAGATTTGCTAAAAAAGTGTTTACATGGAAGTACATAAAATCCCAATGAAAATGTAATCAACGTAATATGGTCTGGTACACCGAAGAAAGTATTTATACAAATAGAAGTATTATCATATTGGGTACATAGGATGCAATTTCATCATTTAATATGGGAAATGAATCAAAACCGAAAATTCTGAGAAAACTTAATATTGAGCTTGGTAATTACACGGTACTGACAATGGGTGCCTCGGCAAACAGAAGCTTTTACAGGCTAAATACTCGTGTTAACAAAAAACAAAGGAAGTTAGGAACGAAAAAAGACTTAAAATGATGAGATTGAAAAAACATATAGATCACATTTGGGGTATGGGGAGGAAAGTTTTAATAAAAAAGTAATTATAGACATTAAAGTTCATTTATCTCCAATGCAAATTTTTGATGTTCGATATAACTTTTCTGGGAAAATAATGTTCACAGGTATGTAAGTTTTTTATGACATATGTATAATGATGGTTAATATATACTGACATTAGCGTTTTTGTAAAAAACTCAAAAATTTATTTCTTACCAATTTTTTTATGTAAAAAAAAGGATAAATACACCACTATGTTTGATAAAATATTTTTTTAAATTATTAAAAAAATTCAAAACTATCTATAGTTAAAAGTTCGTTTAATTTTTTAATGGGGAAGATATATTTTAATTGCATGAAAAATTTCAAGCATGTACATATTTGAGAAAAGGTACATCAAAAACAGCCAATTTAACATTGTCGGTATCGAGGTTTCCAACTCCTCTTAATCCTCAGTATATGTACGTGTGGGTGCCATTCCACACCTTGGATTACAGCTCGATGTAACATGAAATTTTTTTTGTGTGAATGTATGCATACGATTCAGGTAATAAAAAATATTCTTATTTTTCAATACAAATTTAATAAATATAAACAGTATGGAGTTTTGTGTTGAATATCAAACGGTGACACATAGTGATTGGAACATTATGTTATAATTGCACAAAAACGTGTGTGTGGAAAATATTTTAACATTTTGTTTATAAAACTGAATTATAAAATATTTATTTTTTAAAAATAATTTTTTAATCTATTGCACTGAAAAAGGCATTAAAAAAACTGGATATTTTCTTGTGAAATAAGTAATAGCGCCTCTTGTTCAGAAGTATAAATAGCAATTACGGCTCAGAGATCGGTGCTCTATCAGCTTATATCATTCGAAATAACTCTTAATAAAGTTATAAAAGTAGAAGTTACAGAATTACGAGCGGGTGATTAATGAGGATACTCCATAGAAGAGAATGGCAATTATTGTTTTTTAATTAAATTATGAAGACCTAGCCCCTAGAAAATATGCCGTTTGTGACTCAATGATGTATTTAACGCACGTGTTCTGCGCAGTGTCACTGACTCTGGCCTCAAGACAGTCTGAAAGTTGGGTATATACGACATTTATACTGGAGCACGAAAAGCACTTAAATTAATTAGAACATCATAAACATTGACTGGTGACATTTTTTTCCCCTTCTAAAAACTCTTATTTTTTCAAGTATTTCTCTGCTGGATTACATTCTTTTTGAGTGGGTGCGACACATAGCGTTAGTTTTCTTCGGAATAATTTACTGAAATATTTATGGTTGAATTGTTATAGGGCTGAATATTAATAAATTATAGTTTAAAAAAAACTTAAAAACACGCTTTTATAGTTAATCGAACTAAAAATAAAAAATAATTCTTTACATAAGATTTAAAATGATTAATGAGAAAATTTATGTCATTGTGGCAAAAGCGTGGGGTGCGTAGTACTACATTTTTACACTAACTCTGCATTTTGGAGTAGAAGTAGTAAGAAATTATAACAATTGATATCGAACACCCCATGCATTTACAACAATGATATTAATTTTCTTGTTAATAATGTTATTCTTATATTGAGAATTATTTTTTACTTTTTAGTTCGATTAACTGTAAAAGCGTGTTTTACGGGGTTTTTTTTAACATAATTTATTTTTCGTTTTTTTAGTTCGATATACAATAAAAGCGTTTTTTTTTAGTTTTTTCAGACTACCATTTATTTTGTTTGTTGTATTTATATTAACCATGAGCATTTTCGCTTCATGCTTGTAACTTAATCTTTTATTCACCACATCTGGAAATAGGATCTGGAATTAATCGCCAAATCTGGAAATGGAAAATCATTAATCCAGATGATCTTGATCAGAGCAATGGAGCACGATAAATCTGTCGAAGCTCAAACGTCCTCCCGTTGATGTGATGTAGAAGTTAGGAGATGGGGATGCCAGATCAAGTGTCGTCCTCGTGACTTTGACCGTGGTTCATAATGACGAAGTCCGTCGCCAAAAGCCCTCGAGTAGCTGAATAGTGCGATGTTATATTCACTCAATCACTCGATTCATATACCATTAGAAAACGTTTGAGCGAAAACATGATAGAAAATATTCTTCCTATTCAAAAGAAGCTAATAAGAAATATTGCAAAAATGGAATATTGTACAGTTTCTTTTAAACCTTTTTTTTGTATTATAATACAGCTACTAAGCATTCATAGAAAAAAAATCTCCAAAAAAGTTCTTTACGTAATAAATTCTATTTTCTCTTCCAATATTGTGATACATAGTCGCTTAAAACTGTCTACTTGACTAAATTTTAAGATTTCTGATAACAATACAGGAGAGTCAAAATAACAATAATAAGAGAGATCACTTTGCTTTTCCAAGAAAGTGCAGAAGAAAAAAAAAGAAAGAAAAGACTGATAAAGAGAAATGACAAGGGGGAAAAAATCCCACTGAACGGAAAATCGGGGAAGCGCGGTGGGTTTAGCAACTCCCGAGTATCAAATCAGAAGCAACGGTTGGATGATGAACCAAAATAGTCGCAAAACGCGTGCTAATTAACCGAAAAGAAAATAATGCACGCGGCCCTGCCCCGATCGTCTTCTTTTCCCCCGTCTACCGCAGGGAACCCGGAAGTGTTGGAAAATTTATAAAGACGAATGAAAAAAGAACCGAGGGAAGAGGGGGGAAAAACAAGAGATCTCAACGAGATATTCTCGAGTTATTCCCGAAATTGCTCTAATGAGAGAGGGAACTCTGAGACAGAGGGGAGAGAGATAGTGGAGGAGAGCGAAACAAACAAGCGAGAGAGGTTCGGAATAAAAGAAATCAGGCCTTTCTTTTTACACTTATGTCTCATTACCGAATGCTAAATCCGTGGAGGTCTCTGGAACCGATTCCAGGGACTCGTTCATCAAGTGTTTGAAGGCTTACCGTTGGGTGGGTGGTCAAAAGGACCACTCGATTTATAAATAACGTTGTACAAAAAACTGCATAACATTTTAAACAAGCATAACAAAAATTTCATGCTTAGTTTTCCAATCGGGCGGATTGTGAAGGGGCTTTACGGAGTTTTTCTACTAATCATCTTGGGGAATCTTTGGGACCATCAATTAAATTATTTCACAGCCATCCCTCTCAAGGAGAAACCTTGATAAGCAGATTAGTTAGCAGATAAAAAGTGGAGGTTTAGTAATCGAGGATGAAGAAGGAGGAAAGAAAGCTGAGATGCTGAACGCAGTAAGATCTGAACTTCGACGCGTAATTATAGAACGGGCTTTAACTATTCAAATAAATTAAGAAAGTTAGGATTTTTAGGATAACTATACTTAAAGTTAAGCGGTTAGGATTGCATGCGTTTATTCACATAAGATTTTGGGTTACGATGTATCACTCTTGATTTTCCCTCTATAGTAAAATTGTCTTTGATTATTATATTTGATAATAATAAATTGGATTACTTATGGCTAGCTTGAGTTATCAATCTTTAACCCAAACAGAATTAGGTCGAGTAGATGAAGAGATGGCTTCCTCAGGTGGGAGTCTACCACAGGGCTACCACAGGGATTACCCTTTGACGTGATGTGATTGTTTGGTGAGGGGTGAGTGAGTGAATATTAACGTCGCGCTGTTTAGCTACACGAGGGCTTTTGGCGACGGTCCACGTAATTTTGATCCATGATCAAGTGACGTGGACGACACCTGAACTGGCACCCCCTCTCCTAACTAGTACACCAACGGGAAGACATTTCAGCTCTCGACAGATTTAGCGTGCATCACTGCCCTACACGGCGGGTCTTTTGTGGTACTGGGCTCGAACTCATGACATACCTGCCATGATCCGATACCTTGACCACTGGGCTACCGCAACCCTATTTGGTGAGGGAAGTTCTCCTTACTTGACGAGGTCCTTCGTCTATTGCCCTTTTTCTGCTTTATAGTGCCATGTTAATAAAATCAATTCCAGCAGTTGGTGGTAGATTGGGGGTGACAACCCGCGGCCCAGTTATTACTATTATGCCGATTTGGAAAAATTGATGAGTAGCTGTAGTAAGAAATTAGTAGAAGTCAGTGGCGCACAGAAGGGGGTTGTCCTCGGGTCCGGACCTCCCAAAGCTCTAGATTTTATTTCGATTGATTATAATTCTATGTATATAGTACGTAAAATTTACTTGCTATTATAATTAATTTTATTAATTATTGCTAATTATTCCTTCAATAATTTTTTACTGTTTTTTGTTCCCAAAATCAACAAAATCAAAAGAATATGTTGAGCGGCATGATACGAGAATAGTGGACTTTTGACCCTGGAACCCCCTAAAAAAGTTTCTGTGTGCTCTACTAGTAGCACAAGTAGAAGTAAAAAATCAAATTTTTACTTTACTACTTCTACAGCTATTAATTACAATATTAAAATTTAGATACAAGTTAATCAAACTATAGACTATTTCCATTTTGTGGAACGTACTATTTATGAAGGAGGAGGCAACCATAGCCTTCTTTTCATTCGAGTGTTTCAAACGGAATGTCACTCCTCTCTTGAGGTAGGGGTGGTCCTTTCTTACACCTCGAATCACACTCGGTGTTCTGACTCACAGGTGTAGAATCCCGCCGTTCGGTTTCGCATGGCCATCGGTTTCTAGTATGATGTCAGATGAAAAGACCCCGCTGTATTTTAGGGGTGCACGTGTGGGTATGAACGGCTTAAGAGTATCTGCATGAGGAAGCCGCTTTTGCAACTGCATGGCGGCAAAACGTTACAATGCACATTATGCCTACCAAGAATAAAAATTATCATTTTTGCGTTGTGTGAAAGTTTGGAAAATGGGAGCGACCTCAAGTATCGTTCCCGGTACTAGACTTGGTTAAAAAATTACGAGGCCTGTTGCCAATAGTTTTCGTGTTGCATAAAGGGGCTAAGCTATTCAGCACTCTATCGATGAGTGTTTGAGTTTGTTTTTAGTCGATAAACGAATGCAATGATCTATATACATATACATCAAGTTCCTTGTTAATTTATTTCCGTCTATGTTACTTTTTATCGAAGTGATGTTCAATGAATCTCTACCATTTTATACCTCAAAGACTTTATACTTAGTAATTTTGTGTTTTTCGTGTGGTGACTAATATAAAACAAAATTAAATAAACCCACTTTTAATTAGCACTGATAATTTCCAATTTTTAATATTCAGTTTCAAACCAGTCATTAATGTTATAATTTTTTTACTCAATGAGATTATTAACATTAAAAAAATTATCAGAAACATAGTATATTGGCATCAATTGTATATTTCAATGTATGTGCCAAATTTATTTAAAATATTTTTCTAAATCAGTGTTAATATTATTAGTTATTATTATTTGAATATAATTTTCATTTATTTATTTCTTTTGCAGATATTTGTGTAAATGCCCACCATCTTAGTCATGGATTTCATCTTCCCCAAAATTTTGTAAGTACAGTTGCATTATTTTGTTATTTATAGTTGCCATAGCATGTAATCAACTATTAAATGGTTTTAAATTCTGTTCTAATGAAAAAGAAGTTGATACTGAAATTTTATGATCTAATCCAAAATTATGTATTGAACAGAAATATCTTATATTAATCTTTTTATAATTAATATACGTGGTATATTTCATGTACAGTATAAAATTGATATTAGGGTCAACATAAAAAACGTAAATAATGTTCTATTAAAACGATTTTATATCGTATTAGGTTCCTGTAACCATTTTCCAAAACCTATTTTCTCCATAAAATGTCTGTATGCAATAATTATATGTTATTATTATTGAATTACAAGATACTGAATAATTTAATCTTATTTAATACTTCTGAATCAGTATTTTTGTACTTTAATTTTTTTTATCTTTAGAAGCCTGCATTTTTAATTTTTATTGCCTTCTTTTTAAACAAAAGAAAGAGAGCCGTTGAAAGAAGTAACATAAAAAAATATTTGATATGTGAAGCAGAATAAATATTTGTCGTCACCTTCCAATAATTAAAGTGTCTTAACGAAGTCGAACTTTGTTTGAGAAACTAAATTGGCTTGTCGAATATGTCAAAAACATTCTCCTTTTGAGCAAACGCGTTATTTTAAAAGAATAATAATTGACTGAATACGTGTCGACATTAATTAGAAACTCATTTCCCCACGAAATGGCGTCATGTAAGCTCTTTTTATTTCTGTAATAAGTTCGTGCGAATTTTCTTCATAAAACTCTTTATCATCAGTGAAACAAGTTACCTTTCTAGTTCTTGTCCTCTTAGCTTGGTTGGATTGTTTTAGCAACGGAGTCATACTTATTTGATACTTTGTCTTTCTTTCCTTATCAGAAAAAGAATTTGATTCCTTTATTTAAAAAAATGCTTCGTGAGAGCAACGGAAAAATGAAGGCTCCAATCGACTTCAAAGATTGGCCCTTCCGGAAAAGGTTAACATTTCTACTCTTAGAATTTCTATTCGGTATGCACGGCCTACCGATCCCACTTAATAAGCCATCGCTTTGTCGATTCTCAGTCTATCGCATTCTTAGGCTGTCCGCACTGTTATTTGTGAACTTCTACGTTGGGTATCGCTTATACAAACTGATCAACCAAAGAAATGTCACTTACGATATTTTCCCGTTGATAAATGCAGGTGTGAGTGCTTGCATTGTGGATTCTGTGGCACTGTATAGCCACAAATTCGAAAAGTTATCTAACCAAATGTGCACTTTTCTCGATAAGTACGACGTTTACCTATCATCCTCTGCACTATGCAAACTCTTGAACTACTACATATTGTTCTTCTCTTACGTCTTGACCTGCGCCATTGTGTTTCCCATACATGCGAATCACTGGTTCGACGCTGGAAGAAGAAACGACACTCCACCAGATTTCCTGCACCAAAAATCGGTCCAGCCTTGCGCCCATATCACGATATTCATCATGTGTTCTGGAAATGTCGTGTCACACCTGATGTTGTATTGCTTCATGTGCTGTATTCTCCAGCAAATATTGATATCTTTACTCGATGATTTAAAGTCTCGGTTCAAATCCGATTCCCTCCAGGAATTCCAGACCAGGTTTATCGAAGCTGCCGATATCGTGAAGAACGTGGACAACATTTTTTCATTGTTTGGTCTTGTGGGCTTGGGCTGCGGTTTCTCCAGGGCTTGCTCCTGCATTCACTTTTATCTCAACATGAAAGCACCTTTCAAAGATTCTTGGTTGTTCATAATAATTCAGATCGCCTTTGACTTCTGTGCTTTGACAGCGGTGTCTTGCTTAGCCGCTACGGTTTTGGAAGAGGGTAAGAAGATACCTCCAGCGATTTTGCAAGTCAGCCAGACGGTGTCGGTTCGAAACACCGACTTCCATGTCCGGTGCCTGCGGTTTGGAAAGATAGCAGTATCTTCTGAAATTAACCTCAGCGCATGGAAACTGTTTCCCTTTAGTAGACGGATTCTACCGACGGTAATCGGAGTGACAATCAGCTACGTTGTGGTGATCATACAAATGCACCATGCTGTATCTTTGAACCCAAGCATTTTCTTAAAACCGATAGCTACGCTAAATGCGAATATGACTTCAGAACTATAAATTTTAAACAAGTTTCAAGGCATCTTTCAGGATTAGTTTTACGCGATTGTTGTGATTTAGTTGATTCCATGTATAGTTCCTTTCTGAGTCTTATAAAGCCATTGAGTTATTTAATATGTAGTGAGTGTAGAAGCATAGTTAATAAATCAAGTGACGTTTTAATAATTAGTAGTTTTATTTTCTTTTTAAATGATATGTAAATTTATGAGTATTCCTTTTTTTAAAGTAATTAAACTGAATCTGTATTCTGTGAGTTAAATGAGTTGTTTTAAGAAATTATATTGAAAATTCTTTACAATTATTTTCGTGGTATCTTGTTATAAATACTATAGATATACTAAAATATCATAAGGCTGTCTAATAAACAATTTATAATGAATATTATGCAGATATGAGAAGGAAATTTGTGATTTTATTTTACTGGTTGTGTACAAACAGAGAGAGAGAGAGAGAGAGAATAAAAATGCTAAACTTTTAAATTTCCTTAGAGAAATGTATCTCTTTAAATGCGAATTTTTCAACCGCTGTGGATTTACAGATTCCAAACCCTTATTTTCTTACAATGAAAATAGTTTGAAGTTTTATTATAATAAATTTACTTCGTATACATAAAGCACATACATTAAAGACAAATGCATTATTGTGTATATTTTCCATTAATTATAAATTATTAAAATCTTATTTACTGAATCAATTTTTAAAAACATTTAAAAATTAATTCAAAACAATTTATACTGAATAAATTTCAAGTAAATCTCGTAAGTTTTTATTTGTTTACACAATCGTTTTTTCCCTCTTATTCATTACAAGGCAATACAATGAAAAATTAACCTAAAAGTAACCTTTCATCCTAATATTGCTATAGACAAAAATAGACATTTAAAATTCTCTTTAAAGAATCTTCAAAACACTTGTGCTCGGCACTTCCATCCTTCTACTTAATGGAAGGAACACCAACAAGGTGCCAAAGGTCAAAAAGCCATCGAAAACGAAAGCTATTGGAGGGACATTGATAATACCCACTCTACCTCTTGAAGCTATCTCGAAACAAAAAGCCATTCTTAACAGCTCGAATCACTGTATTTAAGAGCCACCTCTGGCGAACCCTGGATGTCTTTTCATGTCACTGAAAAACCTGCTCGGTCAAAGAAAACATGCAGTGAATACCTTTTGGAATCTTTAGAGCACGCATATCACGCGATGGTGCCCTTTCATAGAATCCTGACTCGAACCACTCCGCTGAACTTTTCCTGCAAAGGATTTTTCCAGCCATACTGATTAATAGCTTGGTGGCGAAATAAATTTATTGTTATTGCGGGTTTCGATACAACGAAATGGATGGGTTAGTCACCCAAGTCAAGCATCCAGCATTGGTTCCAGTTCCTTTAGGGGATATTTCTTTTTTGACATTTTGTAATCTGCCCATTGAATGTTCGTGATCAAATGCTGATTTTTATTAAGATGATCGGTATTCGTGTTTTTTTGCTAGAAATTACTAGTTCGGGTGATGCCAATTCATAATGGTGGCAATATGTTATTCACGTTTGGATATTTGTTGTGTAATTTTTCACTTGGAGATGCCTTTTCGAGATTAAAATATCTTCTATAAAATTGGGACATTTCTTTTCCCAAGCGAGAGTTTTGGTCAATTTCGTGATCTCTGTTGATGGAGGGGAAGTTTTCGAAAATCATAAATTCAGTTCTCCTTCTGCAATTTATTAAAAAAAATAACGTGTTTGTAAAAATTTGAGGCTGTTGCACTTAATTCTAGGTTACTGTATTTGAAAAAGACATAAGTTCCGTGTTATGCATGCATGCCTTTTTTCATGAAAATGTTATCAATGAGGGAAAAAGCAAACATATTGATATATTTTATAATATATTTCGATACTAAAAAGTATTGTACAAATATCCATGAATTGATTGCCTTATAACAACGTGATTATAAATATGATGTGCAAAACTGCTTAAACAGAGGAATAGAAAAGGAAACTGAAACTCGGACATGTTTGATTTATTTCTGAACAAGGTGACACGGGAAACAGTTCCAAAGTTAGCTCTGGTATTTTCTTATGTACTTGCCGATTATTTGACACATTTATGCTTCGTCCTGAATACCATAGAATTTGATGTTTAATCAAAAAATTAGTCATATTACAGAATTAATATGACTAATTTAATTTGTCATATTAATTTGATTTATGTCAACCGAAAATGACCTTTTGAGTTATATGCATATTTAACTTGTGCTGTAACTTAAGATATTTATTGAATAATTCACTGTTAATGCTTGATTTTGATGCTTGGGAAATGTTAAGTAATGTAGTTCTAAGACTTTGTATTCCTTGTTTAGAAAATGCATTCTACGCAATGGGACTGTGATAAGCTATTAGATCTATATATAAAATATTGAATCTATAACATTAGATCTGTAAAATCTTATTAGATCTATAAAATATTGAAGAATTTGTTTAATTTGGGTTCATATTTAGAATGAATTTTTAAAAAACATTAAAAACAATTTAAAAATCGTTAAGTTATTTATTTATTTTAGTATGAAGTTATATTCATGACTACAAAAACGAGTGTTTTTTTAAGCTCTTAATAAAAAGTAATTTAAAGTTAGAACAACTTGCCACTAATTTAGACCACTAATATTCATCAATTAGAAGCACGTTTTGTGCCATTAAATGAAAATAAACTTCTTGGATTTAAAATTTGATGAAAATATGCTTAATGCCTGTGTGCAGATAAATACAGAAGAAATAAATTTTACTTTATCACAATTATCTCAAGAAAACAGTTTTTGGTGTATATTTGCTCTTTTATATATTTACAAATCAATTAATATTTTGAAGATATTGCAAATTGATATAAAAAAACGACTACAATCATAAATGAAATGAAAAAAATAACACCATGAAATAAGTAAAGTTCTATTTTTGATGATATAATTAATTACAAAATTTTAAATAAATTAAAATAAAATGAAATTTCAACTCAATTAATTTTACAAAAATAGAAGTTTCTATTTCTTATTGCATTTCAATCAAGCTTCATTTTCAAAAGCACACACACACATAAGTAAAACTGAAAAAAATATTTCCAAATTCAAAATCAGTTTTTACATACTAGATTATTAAAAACGTTCACCTCAGCGTCCCAGGGAACTTAGATAATACGAAAAATTAATATATAATTCTATTAATATTCAAGGTGCACCTTGTCTAATGGATGACAAAGTCCAGTGCTCACTACACACCGCTATGCAATTAGTAATTTATCCGTAGTTGTAAGAGGACTTAATTATTTTGTCTGTACGAGTCCAAAACTTGTCTTCTTGGACATAAACACAAGAAGAGGCATTCTTCATTTATTCCCTCCATAATTTTCCGCCTAATTCATCGTCACGGAGTGCTAGGAATCCAGATTTAATTCATTAATTTGTGTGCTATTACCAACGGGTGATTTTTCTTGCTCCACTTGTTGGCTATCTCACTTTCGTAATGAAAGGGGCGTGGTTGCCTTATTTTATTTTATTTTGATTTTCTTTAGCGCTTTGATCATTGGTTCCGGGTACACGTGGCATGATCCATAGCTCAAAAGTAACTTTAAGGGTAATAGAATTTAACGATACTCTTTTAAGAGGACGTTGGGTTTCAGAATATTTATTTATTTATATATATTGGATTTCTTCCTTTTTTAATATGAATATTAAAAAAAATGTTAAGTATTTTCATTATAAATAAACGCCAATTTTTAAAAAATTTTTTGATTACGCTATAGGATAGTGATAATAATGTAAAAGAATTTTATGTCACCTTTAGGAAAAATTGAGCGAGACTTATATTTGAAACTATTAGACAGTGGCGTAACGGTAAGGTGAACAACCGTCCTCCTTTTTTAGGTTCTATCCTTCCTCGAAAAGTGTCCTGCTACTTGTCCTCCTTTTTAATATTTTAATATTGATCGGTTAATTTTTGTATTCAGAGACGTACCAAACATGTTTCCAATATGTCAAAGTGGTCTGAAACAAATACCACAGAAAATAACAGTTTTTAATAGTATTTTTTGACTTCATCGCAAGTAAATTGGGGAGATATAGAAAATTATGTTGAGTTTTTATCGAAAGAAATGCCTGATATTAAAATCGATGACAATGGTCTGTTTGAAGAAGAATGCATATTTAAAATCCAATAAATTAGAACAATTAGAAAATCAGCATGCTGAAATTGATAAAAGATGGGTGAAAATACTTAAACCATTTAAAAAATGAACACATTCTGAATGAAAATTTAGTTAATCTTGTTGTGAATTTACGTAGTATTTATTGCCCTGGAACTAATGCACTAGTTGAAAGAGGTTTTTCAGTTGGTAATGATTTTTGGACAAGTGAGAAATCAAGGTCGAATGTTGATACATTAGCTACAGTGCTTACCGTAAAATTCAGTATGAAGGATATTTTTTGCTCCGAAATTTCCAATATATTAGAAAATGATATGTCGACAAAAAAAAAATCATTCAACGGAAAAATACACGTTAAAGTAGATAATTAAAAGCGTAATTAGCGTAATTTTGCTTGAATTAGTGAATTGTTCCATACATTTTCGATGTAATTTTTTCTTAAATTTTTCGTCCTCCTTTTCATTGTAAAAAAACTGGTCACCTTAGTAACGGAGAATAGTTGGGCCCCCTGCAAAACCAGATTAAGCGGTACTTGGTGTCAGTCAGGCTTGCCCCCTCACAATTTAGGGTTGCGGGGGTGAACGTTGCGCCATTGCGTAATCCCGTCAAATACTTTATGTTGTTGTTTCTAATGCCACCTGTCTGTCGTAGACAGATCGAGGCCCACGAAATTCATCGTGGCATGTGGCTAGAGGTACACCTGTCGTTGGCCTTGAGCACCATACAGGTGACAGTACAATTTAGCTCAGCGAAATTCCCCGAAGGGACGATAGATGGCGACACCCCCTATCTCCACCTCCACAATTTCTGCATGGCAACTGAAGGGGAGGGAAATATTCTCCTGTCCCTGCACTCGTGACTCAGCCCACAAGACTACGGACCCACTGATTTAACGAGCACGTACTCCGTGTGTACTCGGAGGGGTATTTGGTGACATCGGGCATCGAACCCAGGCCTTCCGGTCTGGAGTCCGATGCTCTAACCACTAGGCTACGCACGGCCCAAATACTTTATGGTTGGAGTGAGCAAACAGCGGCATGCAAAGATGGTCAGAATACCAAATAGACACACAGAAAATGTTCTCTATACTTGGGTCGTCAGAGAAAAGTTTTTGTAACATGAAGATCAACAGGAGTTAATATGGAGGTTTAATCCGGTTGGCATTAATTTGCAGGTTGTGATGAGAATTTCAACAAGCTATCTCATTCATGTTTTCATAAATTTTGTAGAAAAGTTTGCCCAATATTAAAATTCCTTCAAGGCCTTATTTTAGATGTGAAAGCCCTATTAGTGGGATTGTAGTTACAGCTCCTGTAGCTTGTATCATTGGTACGGTTGATGCGGCGGTAATTACGCCCCTGTTGCAGATATAGGTATTAAATTAGCACAAATAAATAAGTTTAATAAAACTGCTACTACGATGTTTAACTTGTATTTATTTATTTTTATGATACAATTTACACATTTTCTGAAATGTAACGTTAGTTAATCAATGGAATCATTTTAAAAGTGTGTTGCGCTCCAGTATTGCCCACTTCCATAATGTGGCCTATTCAAGTCTTAAGCTCGCTAAATTTGTGTTATTATTATACTTTCCACTCTCTGACGAATTTTCTATCTTGTTATTTATTTTAATCATGCAACACCGGTAATTTTACTTCCCATTTAAAAAAGAGAAAGCTACTCAGAAAAACACAAGGGTAAAAAACAGTATGAAAAACCTACAACCACTAATGGGCAATTATAATTTCATCTCCCTCTTCCTGAACCTAAAAGTAGAAAACGAGCCTCTTTCCCGCCACCTCTCTTGCTTCACCCCCGTTCAAAAATTCTTCTACTACAAACCATTTTTCATAGGAAATAAAGCCCTTTAGAATAACAACGCCGTTTCTCGAATTCATAAATTCTGAAAATGATAAATTTTCTTGAAAAAATGGAACGTTGGTGAGTTCCGGTTGTCTCAGAAGTCCTTTCACCCCCTAGAACAAAACAGAAGGGGGTGAGGAAGGGATGGGTTTCAATAAAGAGCAACGCATCGTTAGTTATCATTTGTCGCAAGGCTTGTTGGGGGCGGTGGAGGAAAGAAAAAAAGTAATTACGTCTCATCTCTGTTTTTAACGAGGTACGCGTGCCCACCCACCTCTTTTCACCTTAACTGCTGAGCAACCGATTTACACCTCTCTCCTCCCTTCCGGAATTTTCCAGTTGCACACAAAATGTCGTTGACCCCCCACCCCACCCTGCCTCGCAGGCTGGAATGCCGAGCACAGACTCATCAAGTCGCTGCCTCTGTCTCATCAGCTATTTGTCCTGCACTAAGGGATGGCTCCGCACATAAATTTCAACATCCGAGGAACCAGCAAACCAGGAAGTGATGGCATTCCTCTGGGGAAATAACCCTAGAGAAAGACACTAATTTCGTGGTTCCGTTTTGTTCTGACATTACAAAGAACGCAGGCATGCTTAGAGTGCCTAAAAATGCGAAAGGTATCACAGAATGATGGGTGAAAAGCCAAACTCGTTTCGTTCTTTGTTGTTGCTATGGTCTTAGCTGTGCTGTGTCAATTATCATGGTTGCATTCCTTGTTGTAAAACTCTAATCGTGAAGTAAAATCGTCAATAACGATAAGGAATAAGTCAAAAGTAGTTACCATTATTAAATTATTATTGATATTATTCTATGAACTTATTGTATGCTAATAGTGGCTTGTTGTATAACTTCCATGGCTTACGGTGTTTGAGTCCTAATTCCCCCATAATGCATCATGTGGGATTCTCAAAATCATTTGGCGATATGAAAATGTAGTAAGGGAGACCCATCTCGGATATCATCCTGGTTCACTGAAGATTGTCTCACTGTGTTGTACAACATAAACACAAATGTAAAGAAGTTTTGACATATACAAAAAAGATACCATCGTATATTTCCGAATGTAATCCTGTCTTTGCATAAGCCAAAAGTGCTTATTTTCTTTACAAAAAGTTACCCTAATTTTGACGCTCATATCTAAAACGAATTGGGAAGGGAGAAAATTCCAGATTGCTGTAAGGTAAAACACCAGACGTTAACAATGATAGTTTTATTTTCTGGTTAACCTTTCTTAAACTAACGCATTTTTTCTGTTCTTTTTTTTCATGTACACTATCTGCGCTAAGCATACTTTCTACGCCGATATCTTTTTCTTTCTTTATTATTATTTTTTTTTTGTTTCGAAAAATTAGTGAAAGAGAAATTTATAAATGGCTCGTGAGCGTCGACCTCAGTTACATGCATTGGAGGATATACTCGCTGCATTGATGATCATATACATTTAAGTATCTTAATGAGAGAATGAATCCGATTTCCGAACAATTTGGAAACTCAAATTCCCACTCTGATTTTGAAAACTTTTTTGACATTTTCTTTTATTTTTAGAATAAAACTTCTATTCAAAATATTACAGAAAGTAAAGGATTAAAATCTCTTGCTAACGGAAAATGTTTTTTTTTAATGTTTTCCCTGGATTACTTTTTTCCCGACATTAGCGGGTCCATATAGAAGCCGACACCCTAACTTTTTACTTTAAAAATGTTCTTAAAATTCTCGTCTCTTACGGAAAAATATGGTAATTATATACATATAAGACAAAAATAAAAAAGAAAGATTTTGTAAGAAAATTGGTTGTGCTTTTTAAAAAAACATAAGACATTAGTATAAGGATATTCTGTTGAAGGAGATGTTTATAGAATGCTGAAAAAATGTCACTAACCTAACCGCTTAAAATGAAAACTGAGAAATATCGTAATCTTTTCTCCCTATCATTGCTTTCATTAATAAAAAATATTTAAATTAATCATTAGAATTCTGATACTTCGTTTTTTAATGTCTTTGTGTTGGATTTACGATCAATTTAGTCAGAATTTGAGTTTAGTTAGACATGGATGATTACAATGTTAAATTTTTATTGTTTAGAGAGCATTTCACATTTTCTCCGCTTAACTTTTTCAGAGCAAATATCTCTCACAGGATAATCTTTAGTTGTAAAGAACTATACAAAATGTGATAGTTTATGCTCTTTATTTACAAAAGATTGACAGTTAATCTCCTTAAGAGACATTATTGTAAGATACGTTTTTGCCAATATTTTAAGGGTTTTATATCGTCGGCCTAATTATCAAAATGCGTAACTCCACAAATTGAAATAAGACTTTTAATGCCTTCTAGTGGAGTATTTTGAAGCATATCCATTGGATTATTTCACACATATGTCTTACAAAAATATCCTCATTCATAATTGCATTGAAATAATTCCCGTGCATAGTAAAAATAAAGTTTTTTTTCCCTTGCTTCTGGAAAGTTCATCCAGAAGGAGTTACGCATTTTGATAATTAGGCCGACGATATGAGAAAAATTTGAACATTAAACTATTTGGTCCGAAGAACAGCTTCTATTATATGGAAGGCCAGCAAACAAAAAAGTAGTATTTTTTGGTAAAACTAATTCTAACTTCTAATTTATTCTATAGTTAAAAATGAATATTTTCAATAAAAAATTAAATGATATAAATGAAAATTTTAAAAAATGTATATATTTAAAGAAGTGATTTCCATTTTCTGTAATACCTGTGTTCTGAAATAAAATTTCATGTAATAGATAGAATAACGATCCCCAATCTCAAGCAATACGCTATTTTTATGTAACAGTAATGTTATATTTTCTTATGTTCGAAAAATCTTGTTGCAATTTGTTTAACAAGCCGTTATTTATGTTTATTACGTTTTTCGTTTAGTTAACGCAATTTCCTGTTATAATGCATTCAAAGAAATTAGTACATTTTTCCGGCATCAGCCCCTCTTTAAAACACAAATTAGAATTTCCGACAATTATCTGTCTCGACATTCCAGCGTTTTCTAAAAAGTTATTTCTTGGCACGATGTCTAACTGTCTGCCTTGTGAATCCTCTGCATTTTTTTACCTAATCTATTACTTACAGAGAAGGGAAAAAGAGGCTTTTCTGTGTTTTCATTTTCTTTTACTTCTCATTCCAGCTTCCTTAAAGTTAGGAATTCCTCCTCGTCTGTATGGCATATGCCATTTTCCTCTTCATCCCGCAGACAGTGATAAGCAATAAATCAAAAAGTACCGTTAACTGCACACTTCTCTGGCGTTTGCTTGTACTGCTTTGACAAGCAGGGATTTTTTTCTCTCCGTTTTCCCATTTTCAGAGTGAACTGTGTTTTTCTATTCTGCTCTGAAGTCGATGATCCGTGGAGGGTACATTCCGGTTTCGTATTTGTACCAACATTGTTTTCTAGAAGGTTCTGAGGAGGGGGTGGGCATTTTTTTACGATCTTGGTTGTTTTTGTTTTCTTAAGAGGCATTTCCACGAAAAGACAATAACCGGAAAATAAAGCTATCATTTTCAACTTTTCTTGTTTACTTGCTTGTGTCTTTGGTGCCCCACATATCAATCAAGTGCTCCAGATCTTCTTGCTTTCTTCAAAGTGTCTACTTTAATGGTAATTGGCTTGGCATAAAATTCTTAACTTTCAGTTTAGGATTCAAAAGTCTTGTCGCTAAAGTAGCAATAACATTTTCGTATTTCGGAATCACTGAATCATGTATACTCCACTTACTATATATATATAGGGTCTTTTTTTAGAGGTATAGAACTTTAAATTGCAATAAAACAACGATGTATTATTCGATTGACATGAATTTTTTTTAATTCGAAATATAATCTTGTGGCATTACATTTTAAATATGATTTCTGGCATATGACTGCCACGGCTGGCTCGGATGCAGTCCAATCTGGACGTCCAATTTTCGATAACTTTTTCCAACATTTGTGGCCGTATATCGGCAATAACACGGCGAATGTTGTCTTCCAAATGGTCAAGCGTTTGTGGCTTATCCGCATAGACCAATGACTTTACATAGTCCCACAGAAAATAGTCTAGCGGTGTTAAATCACAAGATCTTGGAGGCCAATTCACAGGTCCAAAACGTGAAATTAGGTGGTCACCAAACGTGTCTTTCAATAAATCGATTGTGGCACGAGCTGTGTGACATGTTGCGCCGTCTTGTTGGAACCACAACTCCTGAACATCATGATTGTTCAATTCAGGAATGAAAAAGTTAGTAACCATGGCTCTATACCGATCACCATTGACTGTAACGTTGTGTCCTTCATCGTTTTTGAAGAAGTACGGACCAATGATTCCACCAGCCCATAAAGCGCACCAAACAGTCAGTTTTTCTGGATGTAACGGTGTTTCCACATACACTTGTGGATTAGCTTCACTCCAAATGCGGCAGTTTTGTTTGCTGACGTAGCCATTCAACCAGAAGTGCGCTTCATCGCTAAACAAAATTCGCTTATGAAAATCGGGAACAACGGCAATCTCGTTTTGGGCCCATTCGACGAATCTATGCCTTGCTTGATGATCGTTTTGATGAATTGCCAAACCAAACTGAGAATAAATCACTTGACAGCTGTTAAATCGGTCGCCATCTTGGAAAGTAATGCCAACTTAAAGTTCTATACCTGGAAAAAAACACTCTTTATATATCCAGTTTGGGTTGGATATCCAACGGTTGAGGTTGCGAACTTTGTAGTTGAGGGTAGTTAAGCCGATTTGCAGGTTCAAGCTCACCCAAAATTTATTTAAAATATAATGGGGATGCTATATAGTAAAGGGAACTTGGTTGGTGGGGCAGTTCAGAGTAATTTATAATCTCAAATGCCCTTCTAATAATTTGAGCACTGCTCAAAATTACAAAATCTTTTCCCTGTAGCCCTTGTATAGTTCTTAAGCATTAACCGTTTAATTATCTGAATTTTTTTTTTTTTTGGAATACGAAGTTAATTTAAATCTTCCAATGCATGAATACATTACTGACAAATGTAACACTACAAATGCGTATCTAGAAAAAGTTGAAAATGTGCAAAAAGAGAGAAACATCGAACGTTAAATGGTGTTTATACGATCCAGTGAAGGACTTGGGATCAATCGGTTTTAGACTAACGAAAGGCGATACTATGTCATTGAATGGAACCAATGACCTTGTTAATTGTGTCCTGAAAAATCAAACAGCTTGTCTGCTTTCTCAATCTTTTACTACAGTTCTTCCGCTAAACTTAAATGAATGACGTTCAAACGACGACCAATCATGTTCCAGATGTGCTCGTTTAGGGGGAAAAGGGGGCAGGGGGGCACTGATAGCCAAGGAAGCATCTAGGTACCGTGTAAGGTTTGTTGAATGATAAGTGTGCGGTCGGCCGTAATCCTGCTGATTAACCCTTTCAGAACCATAATCACACATATATGATCAAGAGTTTTTCCCTCTAGGGCTCACGGTATCATATATTATGTGATTGCACTTTCTCTGCTCTGAGGTCCATGATCACATCGGCGGGATCTGAGTTTGGAAAGTTTTTTCATATTAATATTTACAAGCAATAGATTGAGGTTAAAGTCCAATTTTTTTCGAATGTTTTACAAAACTTTTGAACTTTAATATGTGCTTTCGGATCCAAGTTATTTAAATTAGATCCGCAATATAATGGTTAGCTAAAAATAAAAAACGATGTATTAGCTTTTATTTAAAAGATTTGTATCAGTTGAAGCCACAAAAAGTTTATGTGAGAGTAAATTTATCGTTTGGGATTTGAAAAATAGTAATTTGTAAGTTTTGCGTCTATTTTATTTTAATCATCGTGCCGAAAAAAATATTTAAAAAAAAACATTTTTCTTTTAACTTCACAATTTGTTTCAAATATTGCGAAAATTTTTGTACTGTATTTTTTCTGGTATTATTATGATAGTAAATTGCAAATTGTAGATTTGATAGCATTAAAGGTTTTATGTGATTTTTTAAATAAAATTAGGCTTAGCGGGGAAATTTGTCTGGTCCCGCGCATGCGGATCTGGGGAAAGGCTTCTTTCTCCTACCGCCTTCTTTCTCCTCCATCCTGAAGGGGTTAATGACAAACTGTGTGTTATACGCCATCGACCACATCTTGCCATTCCCATATATGAATAGGTTTTTATAACACCAGCAATTGGACACAGTGGGATTGGCTACCTTAGGTAATTATGCCTCAAGTTATGATACCGCGTCGTTGCGTGGCATTCCACATTTGCAATCGAATTTCAGGTACCCAGAGTCGTATGCAGCGATTTTCATTTTTGAGAAAGAAGCATGATTTGTCAAAAAAAAAAAACGACTCTCTGACATTCCGTCTGTGCTGTCGTATCTGTTCGAGCCTGCATAACTGTCTTATTGGTGTAAGATGCCGGTGGCCATTCAGCGGATAGCGATCTTTGTCGATATATAACCGTGCAAAACATTCTGCAGATGCTGCATCAGATTGACGGTCGTGGATTACTTAACCTTCAAAGCTGCATTGATCTACTGGTACTGTCACTCTCTGACCGTGCTGGTATCCCTAGAACAAGGCAGATTCTCTTCTTCCAGCCATCTTCACTCCAGTTGAAATCCCATGGACTTAATAAATGGCTATCTGTGGCAACATGACGAACGAAATGGCATACCCATCTGTATCCAACCACGTAAACTCTTGTCTTTTTACTTCAACTGCCTCAACTGGCGGCATCATGGCATTTTTACTATGAAAGGCTTTCCTTCATTGTATGACTATTGTGGAATCTCCTGGTCCCTTCCCTTACATCATGTGTTTAGGCAGAGCGAAGCAACTGCATATTCTAAATGATTTGCAAGAATTATGCATAAATCTTAAGCTCTCTGTCTAAAGTTTTAAGTCAAGAAATTTCAATACATTTATTTTAAAAATTTAACTTACTGCAATTCCATATTTCCTTTTTTTAAAATTTTTTTGTGTTCTACTAAATAGAAGGTTTGAAATTGTGTCCACAAGAATTCTGAATGTTTGGAGAAAAATTGAATAAGAATAAGAAGGGAAAAAACCATGTAAAAATTTTAAATAAAAATGCATATTATATAATTTTGTACAAGTATATTAGTAATAAATCTTTCACTTACTTTTTCGAATGGATAGCAAAATTTCCTCAACTATACTGTTTTGAATGATTATAAGTTTATGTATGTTTCAAAATGTGAAATGTTTGCAATGTTTATTATACTTTAGGAATTTAACTTCTAAAAACTTAAAAAATTTTCGAAAAAAATATTTTTTAAATTTAATGTAGATATCTGTTGAATTGTTATATTATTTGAAAATTATACCGCGTAATGAGAAATCGCGTTTTTTTTCATTCATTTTCTCTTAAATAAGTTTTTCATATTTTTCTTTGAGTTTTGAATTCTGAAGAACTAAAATACATTCTTAAAGAATTTTAATTTTTCAAAAAATATTTGTGGCACACTTATTATTGTGCAAGTATTCTCTACAAAAAAACACTCTTAATTTGTTAAAAAGGTGGAATACATATTTTCATTTTTCTCTTAGATGCTCCCAATTAAAAATATTATTTTTTAAAAGAATTTGAATTAAAATTGTTTAAGTGACTATTAGATATGCCAAGCGAATTTATTTTTTTATTGACAAAATTATTAAATTATTATTTTTAGTCTATTTAAGGTATGTGTCTAAAGAATTATATGCATTTTATACTGCAAATGACGCTTGAAGGCAAGTTGAATGTAAGTTAGGTATTATTTTATATAATATTGCTTAAATTCGGTTCAATTTGATTGTGAAAAAGTCTGTAGTAGCAATAAATACTTTTATTAACATTTTCTTTATGGAATGGCAAACTGTTTAGCGAGTCTCTTTAAAAGTATTTTCTTAATATAGTCATTCAATAGCGCACACAAAAATTTTTCAAGGAAACTCCACCATTTTGGTATCATGCTGCAATACGCCGGCCAACATATTCTTTTGATTTTGTCAATTTTTGGGATCAAAAACAATATACAAAATTAATTATTTACTAAATAACTAGCATTAATTAATAAAAATAATTATTAATAACAAAAACATAATCAAATTTTACGTAATATATTCATAGGATTATAACCAATCGAAAAAAAATCAAGGGGGTGTCCGGACCCTTAGGACACCCCCTTCGTGTGCTCCACTGTAGTTATTAATATATTGTTATTTTCCATTAAATTCAAAAGAAATTCATAATTATTCAGAAAAATAACTGTTGTTTGGTTTGATAATTTTTTTTTACAAAATTGCACGAGAACTGATAATAATATAGATCCAGTAATTTTGAGTTAAGGTCAAGTGACGAGGACAGTACATGAGCTGATTAATTGATTGCTCATTAACGTCGTACTTGTGATAATTAAAACTGAAGCGAAAGTCACTTACTCGCTGAAAACATTCGGAAAAAAAATGTTACTTTTGCAATTTTTTTTTTTCGAAAAAATTGCTAAATTTGCTTACATAACTGCAAACATTTTTTTTTTCACCCAGTCCGATTACATAAAACCAGCGGAATTCGAAAGTAAGAAGATCTGTGTGTGTGTGTTCTGAGTCGCTGCACGATCCAAATAGATCCTCCTTTTCCATCTGCGATTACCGCTGAGTCCTAATTCTACGGATAACTTGCAAAAGAAAGATAAAGAAAAAAAACTTCCCAAAAGTACTATTTTTATATGGATTCCCCCTCTGGGGCAAATGACAAAGAAAAAAAAAGTTCCTATATTAATAATAATGTGTCAAAACACTTCCTGCTTATATTGAGGAGAGAGTGGAGAAAATTTATTCGCTTAGAGAGCAACAAGGCATTTAAGAAGGAGCTACTGGGAACTTGCCTGTTATTTACCTAGAAAACGGCCGGAATCCTCCACATAAAATAGGACTACAGCTCTAGAAACTCCTGTCCGTGTTAAAGTGAATAATATGCGGGTGAATGTGTTTTAAGGTTGTGTATCGTTCGTCACGAAGTGTTTAAAGTAAAAACAAAACGTTTTGGAAAGAAAAAGAAAGTGGCAAAAACGTTAAATGTGCCCTCGAAATAGACCGTGATTCCTGAAAAAAATTTTTGGGGGAAGACTGACGTGGCTTTTTTTCTGTGTACGTTGGAATTCCAATAAAAAATCGAGAAACGTGTAAATACATTTTAAAGAATTACCTTTTCCCATTAACATTTCGTGGAAGTGTCTAAATAATTTTTGGTACGGTCATGCGAGACTGAAAGAAAAACAAAATATTTCCTTTTTTTTAGAAAAATATAGTAAAAGGAGTACAGATAAGTTTCCTCCTGGTTTTTTTTTAAAATTAAAAAATTCGGCGTTTGTTGGGAAAGAGCGGTATATTATGTTTTATCCAAAGTATTGTCAATTTCTTACACAGGGACTTCTTAAGGCATGAGCCTTCTAAGGTCGAGGCCTGGGTCCAGGGCCTCCACTCAGCCTGAAGAAGATCATAATTCGAATAATTTCAAAGGTCAAATCTTAGTTTCGGTAGTATTCCCCGAAAAGCTGGGAATTTCAGACGATATGTCAAATGGCTATGTGTGATAACCGTCGTCCATGTACAGGCCTTGGCCTACCACCAATACCATCATTACTCATTTAGTCAAAAGGCGGAAGTCAGTCGAACTGATATGTGCGACTGTAAATCATGCACATTTATTTGTTCAGGTTATTGTTTGTACGAGTATTTGACATTGTATGCTATATACTGTTTACTTTAAAGAGTCATATTTGAGACCTTCATTTATGTAGGTGCCCAGGGTCTACTTTTGAGTAGGGGTCCAGTACCTCAATTCTTAAGACGTCCCTGCTCTCGCCCCTACTTTTTCCTATCTTTATGACGACATACGGATACCGTGTCGCAAAAAATACACTATGAAAGTAAAAAAATATATATTTGTAACTCATATCTATACATATAGATAAAATAATAAAAATATGAAGGCCAGCACACATCAGAATACAAAACTACACTCAAAATTCGATCAAACCTTTCCAAACTGTGATGCATTAGTTGTACAGGGATGGGGGTAAGGAATTATATGCCATTACCTCCTTTTTATGATACAATTTTCTATGGCATTAATTCCTAAATTTTATTTTAGGTATGAGATATTTCACGTCACCTGAGCCCTTTATCTCATGACTCACATAAAATATTTGCTCACTAACTCGCATTTGTGACAGATTGAATGACTAATTTGACAAAGGGTTTGAATTGCCCAGAAGCAATTTGGGCGAGCCATATCTACTGGCTAAAAGCTTAGGGGGCGATGTTGTCACACAAGAATAAAGGCAAATGATGATGTTTTGAGAAGGATAATAAAAACGCAATCACCGAGATCAAAATATCGTGGGAGTTTTATAGTTACATGCAGGTCTATACTAAAAAAATGCTTGCTGTTATTTATTTATCCAACGCCCGTGCTTGGCTTCTTGACCATTTGACGCCAAGCCTCCCAGTACCGACTGACGATGTCGTCAGCCGTGTATTCATCGAGCTCAGTGCATTGGAGCAAGTGGTCGCCATCCATTATGGCATGGCCGCAGATTGGACAGGTTTCGTTAGCAGCCACGCCAAGCCCCAGTGGAGGTATACTCTCAAAAAGTCATGTCCGTTAGTTAGGCGAAAGCGGGCAACAGCCTCGGCTCTCTCCAGTTGCCTCAGGATTCTGCCTACCGTGGCCAGTTTCCCATGGCTTTCCAAAATGCCTGTTGTAAGAAATAATATTCCTCTGCTTAGGAGAGCTCTTTCACACACGCATTCAATGGTCATCTGCCTTTAGATAGAAGCGGGATCATCTGTATACCATGTGATACCGATTTGTTTTGATGGTTGATGCAACCGTATGAATTAATAAACCTAACAATTTCACTCCTTGAAAAAGGTCGATAATGATATATTTAATGAAACATCTTCAGTTACATTTTCTTCCGTTTGTATGAATTACACATCAGTGACATCCATTTTCAACGTGTACTCTTGTTTACAACAGCGATCGCTAGCCTTTAGTCCTTCATGGATCACTCAAAATATAATTTTATGTCTGGTGGACCGAAAATTTGATTGATCACTGAATGGCGGACCACTACAACTGTATTGTCGCTTAGTGTTACGTCTCTATTTACATTTCTATAGCACTGAAAAGGAACTTTAAGAAAAACAATAACAAACCAGAAAAACAAAAAAAACCCAATATTTATAAAGTTAAGTATTATGCCGCCAATTTACGGTGTAGTTGCCAACTTTTACTTTCAAATATCTCTTGTTACACCCGCAAAAGTTGCCCACTAGTCGTTAAATTGAGAAAGAATTTCGTTAAAATTAGTAGCTAGGGAAAAAAAGTATAACCCATATTTCCAAAATACGGCTTGTCATTCATCATTTTTGCATCTAAAACTACATATAATTATAAATGATGTCCTAATTTTTCTTAAATTTTTTTTTATTTTTAATAAAAAAATTTTCACGAACCAACGGTTGGCAATTGTTGGATTACAATACCATTCCTTTTTAATACTTTCTAACAGCATGTATAAATATTTTCATAATTACAGATAAGCGGTTTATAATTAATAATTTTAAAAAGTTTTAGGAGATGTTGAAACCAGCATTTACAGTTCCTTTGAATTATCGAGGCTATTAATATCTTTGAGTAATTATTGTTGATGCCTCACATAATTGTACATCTAGCACGTGTGGATAAATCTGCCACGTGTGGATATATTCTCCCACGTGTGGATACAATCTGGCACGTGTCGATACAATCGGCCACGTGTGGATATATTCTCCCACGTGTGGATACATTCTCCCCTCCCCCTCTAGCCCGGGAAAGGTTACCTACTTGCGGAGTGTTTCAAATTTACCTCCGCCTCCAGATCTACGCGGAAGATTGTTGACGACTCCAGACACATCCGGACTTGCCTACAAATAAACACTCGTCACAGGTTGAAGACGTTTTTTCTTTTTTTTCTTTTACCCTTCCGAAATAGAGAAAAAAGCACCAAGTGAAGTGTAACACTGTGTTGGCAGAAATCCGTATCATTCGGGAATTTCGAGATCGGGAAACCGGGATTATGTATATTTTTTTCTTCGGACTTTTTTCATTTTCATTCTTTTCTCTTCTAGAGAGACTGCTGCCTCTGTCTTGTCATCTCTCGTATCTCTTGTTGTGACAGGTTGTGATAGTCGCCAAGTTTCTCGCCACGAGCTGCTGTTTTCATTTCTCTATTTTAATGTACGGTCTGATTGGCTCGGAAGATGTCGGCAACTCGCTCACTGCGAAAAGGCTTACGGAGATCATATACTCGGAAATGACTAAATCCCTCCAAGATCCGCGGCGTTTCAAGAGGATCAAATGTTCTTACGAGAAGTTTTGGACGACGTTAAGAGGAAGGGAATCTTTGAAAATAAATGTATAAATATAATAACAGTTGGGAAAGCTTTTGCATAATTAAATATTACTATTTAATAAAGGGGTAAAAAAGAAAAAGAAAATTGAAGGGGGGGTCAATAAGTTGCCATGGTAACCACAATGACTGTCAAGAAAGTTAACGAGGCTTAAAACAAATGGTAAACATTTAAGGCTGTCTTCGGATAATGTTAAAGAATAGGCTCCCGAATTCGGAATATCTTTTCAGATATAAAAGTACTCAAACATTAATATTATATATTCTAGTTTCACTATCCTGTAGAGAGAATCCCTTATTTTATCATATTATTCATTTTTATTCGAGTTGACACATTTTTTCTGTTATAAAATGTTTCTCATTTTTTTTTCGTATACCGTAATGCTAAATGAACTATCCTTTTAAATGTTAAAAGGAAAAACTTATTATTTATAAAATATTTTGAAATTTTAAAAACACTAAAAAATGAACAAATATATGTGAGTTATAGAATGTCACATATTTTTATAAAAGTTGAGACATTTTTTTTTCTGTCCGAAAATGTGCTCCGCGGTAAGTCCACATTGTCGTACACATGGCGAAAACAGCCTTAAATATAATGCGTCAAAAGATATCCGAAAAATCTGCAAAATAGTCATGATATTATTAACTCACAATAAATAAGTAACATTTTTAATTGTTTGAATGATTATTTTAACTCAAACAGTAAAAGCTATTTTTAAACGAATTCCAGGCAAAAAATAATACACAGTACAATCATTGTGTCATTTTCTGTTCAGACTTTATTGAAAAGAAATATATTTTATGTTTTATTTCATGCGTGAGTGGTTTGAATTAGTTTCACGGTAGGAGCAACATGATGGTTTTTGGTGACGGATTTGTGATCGCCGTAGCTTTCTGCTTATGGTGGCTGTACTCGCTACCGGAGTGTCACAGGTTCGAGTCCTGATGTCTCTAAAGAACCACCGCGTAGAAGGAGGTTTATGCAAGTTAAATATGTTGAGGCTCAATGTCCTCCCGTTGGCGTAGTGTGGTAGTTGGAAGAGGGGCTGCTCAGGTGTCGTAATTTTGACCGAGGGTCAAAATTACACAAGAGATCAACCCTTGTGTTGCTTCTTAGTGTGAAATTATAAACTCTCACTTTTAGAGACGGGTCCTCGATCTCTTGAACTCAAGAAGTTTTTGAGTTAGAAAAAAATTAGATAAAAATATTACATATATACAGTTCGGGCCGTATACATGGTCCTTGAAGATGACATTACGCTTTAATAGCTGCTTTAGTTTGTAGTAGGGAGTTCGAATCCTGTTGCCCCTAAAGACCCACCATGTAAGGAGATTGATGCTCGTTAAATGTGTCGAGGTCTAAAGACCTCACGTTTTTGTTGTGCGGAAGTTTCGACATTTTTAACCTCAACTTAAAATTTTTGATTTATTACTTGGTAACGATTTGAAGGGACGTAGAAACCCATTCATATGTAGAGCGAAATGTTATTGAGCCCCTGTACAAGTCACCAGGATGGATTTTGAAAATTCGAAAGGGGAAACAATAACTTAAGACATCTCCCGAGGATGGATCAAAATCACGAGGTATGCTGCCACTGAAGTAAAGTGCAAGTCTGACAAGACGTTGATGGAAATAATTTCAAAAAATTGATTATGAGTGGTTAAACTTTCGAAACCATCATCTCTGAAACTCGTCACGTTCGTCAAAAAATCAATAGTCTTACTTTTATCTTTTGCTTCTTTTCCACCTATTCCAGTTACACGTCGGCGTAGTTAACATTTCAACAATTCATCACCTCGTGTGACCCCTAGTTAAATAATCAGTTTTAGCGATGGATGGATAATAATGATGATGGATTGGACAGGTTGAATAAGTCACAATTCTCTGTAAACAAAAGAAGCAGTCACGATTTGAAGTGAATTAATTTAAATACAATTTCAGACGAGTTGTTGCGTTCACTTTTTAGTACTTTTCCGTGCAATTCAAATTCTTTATAGTTCAGATTGAATATTTTACTAATTTTTTTCCCATTATTTTCCTCCTCTTTGAGTTTATTATCATTTTCTCTAGAATCATTGTAAATTTTCAACATTTCAGCTGGATCCTGTCTTCTCTCTCGGATATCTGAACTCGGTATCCAAATGGTCATGGTCACGAACTCAATGCGGGTGTTGTTTCTGTCGAGTCATGGGTAATTGTACCCATGACCATCGTGTTGTTGCTAAATAATCGTAGTGTATAAGAACTGATGCATGCTAAATCTGTCGAACTCAAAGATCTCACGTTGGCGTTGGCGCCTGTTCGAGTCCTGGTTCCACTGAAGACCAACCCTGTAGAGGGGAGCCAGTGCACATTAAAACTGTTGAGACTTAAGTCGTGTGGTAGTTAGGAGAAGGAGGGTGAGTGAATGAATATTAACGTCGCTCTATTCAGCTTGTGACGTTTGAGGTAAACAACGGTAGCGTGATATTGAGCAATTTAAATATTTAGTTTATTTATACGTCACAGCTATTATTTACAGATTATACATTGAACTTATTAAACTTATTAAAAATGATTTGAGTTCAAATGGTGTGGTTTGTGCGGGAGGAGTTTCTCTGATGTCCGTTCACAGCGAAGTTTTCAGACCATCTCCCGTTCTCTCTCTCTCTCTGCCCTCTCTAGCTTCGGGGATGACAGAGGCCGGCATCTTTTGCTTCCAGTTACATTCGGCTAGAGGGCAGAAAGAGGTCCCTCGTGGTGTCAAAGGCTTCCGGGACGAATCAAGACAACATCGCGCAATAATTTTAAAGGTGCCAATGCCCGTGTGGTGATCCACAAAGAAGCCGATTCTCAGCTGTGTGGTGGGAATCGTTACAAGCTACTAGAGGGCTTTTGGCGACGGACATCGTCATTTTGAACCATGGTCAAGTGACGAAGACAGACGACACTTAAGCTGACGCCCCCTTCTTCTAACTTCCATACTATACCAACGGGAGGACGTTTAAACCTTAGCGTGCATCGCCACCATACACGGTGGGTCTTCAGCGGAACAAAGCTCGAACTCACGGCATGCCGGTGGCGAGTTCGTTACCTTGACCTCCAGCTCAGGTGTCATTCCCGTTACTTTAACGAGGCTTAAAATCTCCAGGTCCATCGTCAATAGCCTTCGTGCAGCTTTATAGCTAAGCGTTAATGTAACTTTCCTTCACTCATGTTGGCGTCTGGTGGAAGTTTGGTGAATGAGGTATCTACTCGGGGCCTTATCTTCGTCACTTATCGAGGTTCAAAATTATGAGGTACTTGATGAATAGCCTTCGCGAAGTGCGATGCAAACAAATCATTGGTTGATCAATCCTTTTGGAAATTCTCGTCGTTTTCGTCTCTTGACCATGTTTCAAAATCCAATTTTTTCCAATAGACCTTTTGTAGCTTTACAGTGCATCGTTAATATTCACTCATTGACTTCAATTTACCTTTCAAGTACTTTGTATTTTTCATATTTAGTTAAAACGAACTCTTAATCAATTGTACCCTTTGTACTAAATGATATTATTTGCCTGAGCTTGCCTTATGTTAATTGAACCCGTAACTCGAAAGTTGTGTATTTTTCATTCTTAATCACGTTTTCAAAAAAATGTCGATTTCTGCGAATTTTTTTCTAGATAATCAGTGGAAGTCTTATCAGTTTCTAATGCGTATGTGCTAATTTTGTTATCAATCTATTCCCTGTGAAAAAAGCAGTTTCGTCGATAAAATTCTGATCAGATACACGAGTTTCGAAGCACGCGATCTACACTAATTTCTCCGAATGCTGACCTTTACAAATCCAATACTTTATCAAGTTGGTTTGATATTCAGATAAATGTGAGTTGCATTTCTAAATTTTTACTCGGTACTTGGAACTGCAAGTTTCCTTACTTACTTTCGAGAAATAAAGAGTAGTTTTTATCATTGAAAAAAATTACAATAGAAAAAAATTGAATATTAAACTGTTGTAATTGATTCAATTTGTATTTATTTGTCAATTATGTTGTCAATGTTTAATTTCGCTTCTCAGCAATAATCAAGAGTGTCGCTACCGCTGTATCATCCGTATCAATGGAACGACATGAGCCCCAACATACGAGGTGTCACCTTCAAAGTGCAAGATTTAACTTTACGAATAAAAAAAAAAAGACAAATGGTGCCAAATCAAGCGAATAAGGAGGATACCCCATCACAGTAATGTTTTTGCTGCTCAGAAACTGCTTTAAAGATAGGGCCATGTGAGCGGATGCATTGTCTTGGTGCAACATCCACCCATCACTCCCCAATTCTGGCCTTTTATACTTCAATATAATGTTGATTAACAATCTGATCACTGATGTGAGTGGGAACCCACTCATATCACGAATTTTGGCTAGGTTTTGGTCTGTAATCTCTGACCTTGGGTGCCCAGCAAGTTCATCATCTTCCACACTAACCCTTCATGAAAACCTCTTATGCCCGGGGTGGGCATTAAGTCGATCGCGATCGACCGGTGAACCGTCAAGGCATTTTGGAGTGACCGCCTTCACATAAAAACGTTAGACGCGCGCATACTAAAAGAAACGCAGGTGGTTATCAAGATAATGGAAACAACCGTGAATGGAAGAACCGTGAATAAAACTGCAACCCAAATTTGAGAGACGTTTTCAAGAATTCTCTAGACTAGAATCAAAAGTTGCATTCATGGGTTACCCATTTGGCAATGCTGATGTGAAAAATATAACTAAAAATGTTATTTGTTCTCGAGGAAAACGAAGCTTTTTTTCTCCTTCAAAAGGACGTAACTTGTAAGGAATATCTTCTGAAATCTAATAGACGAAGTAAAGTATCCCACAATTTTAAAAAAAAGTTACAATTCATTTAACATCTTTCTTTTGCTCTACCTATCTGTGTAAATCTCCATTTTGAACGAAGAATATAATTAAGACAACATTCGCGTTTCACAGACGCCCACTTATAATCCAGTGCAAGATTAGCAGTTAGTAATTATATACCGAGTTATTCAAGATTGGGGCTGACAATATGAAGACTAAGTCTTCTACTGAGACTATAGCTACGAGAACTACTCATAATTTTAAGGGGAAAATTATTATTATTTTTTATGTATTGTGAATTGTTTGAAAATGCATCATTTGATACTATTAAATTTATGGGTATAATTATGTTTGTATTTTGCGTTTTTCTTAAAACGTAGTTTTAAGAGAGTAAGTTTTTCTACTGTGGTTATGTAGGTAAGTACACATGTTCTGTATTTACTATTGTTAAAATTTAAATAATGTTGAGTATTGTTTTTTTTTTCGCTCATCACACTTACGTCACAAGGTGGACCGCAACATCTTGAAAAAATTGAAAGTAGACCGTGCCATGTAAAAGTCTGCCCACCCTTGTCTTATACCATTCAAACACATGTGCACGAGACTAAGTTTCCTCTTTATGAACCTCGGTTAATGTTTGAAATGTTTTCGTGGCTGACCTCTTAAGTTTCACATGAAACTTGATGTTGATTCGACATTTTTCTGGCAGAATGTAGTTGCGCGTTTTCACTCTATGACGCAGCTGGATGACCCAACTGGCGGGATGTATTATGGTGAAACTAGCCACATGGATAAAGAAAGGGCTTGGACTGACGTCACCGAAAAAGTTGTGAACTCCACTGTTTTTTTCAAGATACACACTTAGTCTCGTTTTTGTGTGTGTGTGTGCAGTGGCGTAACGGAGAACACTTGGGCCCCCCTGCAAAGTCAGGTTTTGGGCCCTCTAGAGCCCTGGGCCCCCCGCGACGCGGGGGTTGCGGGGGTATACGTTACGCCACTGTGTGTGTGTCACACCTCGTATGTAAGAAAATAGTAAAATGTTATCAATAATCCCATTAACAGAGCACCCATTTCGAAAAAAGTCCCCAAAAGAATTTTGATGCAATGCCCCCTCAGCTACGACAGAGGCAATGTGCCATTTTAAGGGAAGTATTTGTTTTATAAATGGTTAAATGGTTTAAAAACAAACTCGGATAAATTGTACTGGATAGGTTTTCAATACAGTGGAATTTAAGCATTTTCATCTGGAATTCTCAAATATTAATTAGAGTCCTAGAATTTCTGATTTCCTTCTCAATTCGAGATTTGCAGTTTTTTTTTTTTTTTTTTTTTTTTTTTTTGAATTCAATAAAGTGTATTCGGTAATGATTAGAGAGAAAAAAGTAATTTCAGAGTAATCCTAAACTAAAGTGAAAAGATGAGTGAACAATTGAAGAATCTGTGGTTTAAGTATCTAATGATGTGATGCAGGTTGTCAACAAAGGTGTTTTTAAAATGAAGCTTTTTGCAAATAAAAATTGTTATGGGAAGAAAGAACAAGAGTTTTACCAATTTGGAATCTTAACTAAATAGGCCACTTTTTGAAAAAAATTGCCTGAGATTGTACGTAATATTTTTCTTTTTATGGCGAGTCAGAGTTACCTGTCGTTATTTTCTCAAACCCAATCAAATAACGTTAATTTTAACTAAACCAGCAAAATTTTGTTGTAGATTTGTGACTGACTAATAGCAAGGCTATAAAGATAAGGTTAAGGCAAAAAATCATCGTAAAATTGTGAAATTTGGAGTCACACAGATTAGAAGGATTGTGTCAATTTTCTACATTTTCAAAAATATGCTAGTCATCACTTAATTAAGTAGTATGAATTTTTATTTTTTTATTTTTCCCAGAACTGATATAATTCTCACTTTCACTCAGTGAACCCTTGACTTTGAATTTCGGGACACCCTGTTTAATAATAATTATGTATATCTAATAATGAAAGAAATTTAAAAACACAATAATAGCCTAAAATACTAATACGAAAAAAAGTTTTGAAATCAATTTTTATTTGAAAACACCTGTAATAGAATATTTTTATAATAAACAGCAGATTTATACTCGCGTTGATTTAACTATCTAAATGTATAAGGAAAAAAAATACAGCATATAGTATTTCTCTCTTAAAATTAGAAGTGAATTTTTCTTGTCGCATTTCCAGTCCGTGGACCATTGGTAAAGAACCCTCTATTCTAATTTAAGTATTTAATTTAATAAAAAAATTACCCTGAAACTATTTTTCATACATATCGTTTGTCTTCCAAATTTCTGTCAAGAAGGCGACTTCCCAAGTGTGAAAAGTTCTCTTTTACACCCCCATCCCCCCCGCTTTGAGTACGTCACCTGTCACGTCCCCCCTCCACAATTACACGAGCCGAGGAAAAATTGAAATTTGTGTTCTGCTCAGTGACTGATATCTGGCAAAATATTATCCCAGACGTTCTCTGCGCCCGCGCCAGTGACGAAGTTTTAAGTAGATGTTGGAGCACAATGCAAATAGGCAATAAACAAGCAAGTTTAAATAAATCCTATTTTATTCCGTTTCTCTTTGCTTTTTGAATGAGTAATAACTTAATTTTAGCTTCCGTGTGATATAGCGGCGATAGTAAAAACAGTGTAAATGACGCGTTTCTGGAATTATTTACCGCATTTTGTTCTATGCTGGAATGAATAAAGGGCTTTTATTTATTTTTATTAATCCGTTGATGTGAGGTTATATAGTGATTGGCTTAACTCTTATTTGATTTTTTATATTATCGAAATGCTATCTTATACATGATAATTTTTATAGTAAACATTGCCTTTTTTTTTTTTGAGAAATTCAGGAAAATGGAACGCGGAGAAGATCAATTTTGGAACTCTATTACTCATATAAAGAATCTGACATCGTTAACTTAATCAAAATACAAAAAATTAAATGGACACACCACGTTGCCAGAATGGATGCACCACTAAAAAAAAGTCTTCAATGCCCAACCAAATAGTACATGAATGTAGCAAAAAGCAGGTCAAATCTAAGATGGATTGATGGCCTAGAAAAAGATCTCCTAGTTTTGAGAACTAAAAATTGGAGAACACTTACAGGAAGAAGGCTGGCCAGGGAAAGGCTTCTTTGGAAGGCCAAGGATCTGCCAGCGATGTCTAGCCACTGAGGAAGGAAAGATAAGGATTTACGGTGTTTAACATCTTTCCTCTCGGTTGCTGGTTGCTCGGTTGCTCGGTTGTGAGTGATTTCGTGAAAAGGGACGGATGTGTACAACAGGATGTGACGGCGTGCTACTTGATTTGACCAATGAGAGTGCGTGGCTGTGTCTTTTGACTACCCTCGCATGGGGGTCCTACCAAAGTTATATAGACTTGGTCCAACTCTAGTAGCAATCAAGCACTCGAGCGCTTGACTCTAGATCCGTTAGTAACGATATTGGGGGACATAAGTGAGGCAGAATGCTTATTTGAAAATGGACAAACAGTGATTTCGGTGGTCGTATACATTTCTTCGAATCAAGCGGTTAAAAAAATGTGTGTGCTTATGACAACGCGATAGAAGTGATAACTTCAAATTTTGTAATGTTATTTCAGGGATTAGTTAGGTGAATAAAAAAAACAAGGGGATATTATATTAGTATTATCATATAAAATTATTTATTCATATGTCTGAACACTTAAAGTAATATTTTTTGCTAAATATACATATTTGTTAATTGTGTTCTAAGAAAGAAACAATAGGTTTATGTTAGCTGAAATAGGTTATAAATACTTTAGGTTCAAAATTATTTAAATATCTAAAAAAACTCCGTCAAACGTTGTTCCGTACTTTGTCATGCTTTCATTTGGATCATTGTTTTTCTTGTTTGAGTTGGGCTAGGAAAACTTATGCACTGAGAGGAACAGGGCATGGCAGCTTTTTGATGACGTGACGAAAGGAAGGAATACTGCACTACTCGCAATAATATAAGGCTTATGACACATTTATTTCTTTTTAGGTCATAGACTAATATTTCCACATTTATATTAATTTTTCTGATGTGTAACATTTTTCCTCTCGGTTGCTGGATATTTGTTGGGAGTGATTTCGTGAAAAGGGACGGATGTGTGTAACAGGATGAGACGTAAGCGCGCTACTTGATTTGACCAATGAGAGTGCTTGGCTCTGTGTCTTTTCACTCGCATGGGAGTCCAACTCTAGTAGACATCAAGCACTCGAGTGCTTGACTCTAAATCCGTTAGTCATGATATTGGGGGACATAAGTGTGGCAGAATGCTTATTTGAAAATGGACAGTGATTTCGGTGGTCGTATACATTTCTTCAAATCAAACGGTAAAAAAAAAAAAAAAATTAAAGATTTCCTTCATTTTGTACTTTTACCATATAACGAAGGTGGTTCTGTTTTTTTAAAAAAATTATCACTCGCTTCCCCTGATTTTGAGTGGTGATTTTAACTTTAACTTCAGTTTGCCAAAAGCTTAGCCGCTCATAGCTTTTATGACTCAAGCTCGAAATGATCATAAATTAGAATGTTTCGATTGCTAACAGTGGTTCTGTCATTGGCGCTGTTTTTCAACAGTTTTTAAATACTTTGAAATCACAAGTATATGTGTCATATTTTAGTTATAAGTCTATTGTCTCCGCTCTTCCCCAAATTGAACAAGAATAATTATTTATAAAATATTGCATTTTTTTACTCCTTTTGTTATTTAAATACAATTTTTATTAAAGATATAATTATTCGATAGAAAATTATATCCAATCACACCCGATTCATATTTTTTTCAGGAAAAAAGTTAATATTGCGTATTTACCACGATAACATGTCAGATGTTACACATCATATGCGACTACTGTAAGACTAGTTTCTTTTTTTATATAGAGAATGCTCTTTTCAGTTATTCTAAAAATTCCCCTGTTTCATACAATAATTTATAACCAAATGTTAAGATCTCATTTCACGCCTTTTCGTTTGCACTCGTTTTTAAAATACTTCTCCAAACCCTTTCACGTTTAAAATATATTACGTTTATCTTCGTATTAACGTCAATTTTAGTTCTGATGTTTCACTTTATGCGTTTTCCATCCCGTTTTTAACGCACGTGTTTAGTACGAATTCAACCATTTCATCTAAAAATACTTCTCCGTTTTGCTACTTTTTGCGTTTCATTCTTCCTTTTATTGATTATTTGAAGGAAGAAAAAAACCGGTTACCGGTCTTTTATAGTGTGTACTTTTACGCAACAGTGCCAAACGTTACTCATGCGTTTATTTTGAGAGAACTCGTATATCTGAAATTTATCATTCTTTTCTTTTTTAGAAGCGGCGAATTCGTTGAGCAAAAGAAATCTTATTGTCTTTGGCCTCTGCGGAGTTTGAGTTCTGTGCTTTGGCATCGGCATTGATGAAATGTTTTCTGTATGTAGAGGCTCCATGCCAAGGCCAACTCTAATTCCACTCCATTTGTCCTAATCTGACATTTTTACCGATTTATTTGCCAATTATCCTTTGGGTAATATTTTATAAACCGTTGTCAACATGGCATTCAACGGGAGCTACAGAAAAAATTAATTTTTTTCCAGTCTTTTGCAACGGACAAAAGAAAGAAGACAACTTTTCTGAATTAGCCCCGCTTGAATTTAAAAAAAAATCAGACTATTTTAAGGCCAAGTTGAAGGTATTTGAGTAAATATTATTTTAAAGAATTAATGCCTTTATTTATTTATATTTTTTTATGAGAATGTTTTTGGTACTTTCTGATAACTAACGATGCCAGCTCAGGTGTTTTTACATCATGTGTGTCGTGTTGCTTCTGAGCCCTGCTTTAAACAAACAATCAATTTTACGATTTGAGATCAACAAATCAATCAATCAAAAAATAACTAACAAAAAGCGGTGAACAATTTTAAAAATTTATTTTTCAAAATAATTTGAGTGGTTGATTATTACTAAAAGATTTGACGTTTTGTGAATCGTATAAAACTTTTTTTATGAAGAGAAATGTGCAAATATTTCTACTATCATGCATTTAAAGCGTTTTTTAGCTTAAATTTGCATTATTATCTAAGGGCAGATGGGGAATAGGCGGCTTTGGGCATCAGAGCAAATATTTTGGAAAGAATTTGTATTTTACAACGAACAAATGATTTTATTTTCAATTATCAGTTAAGACATTTAGATATGTCATCCATCCGGTATAGTGGTTAGCGACGCTGACTGCTGTGGACTGGGTTCGAATCCCGGAGAAGACATCTTCGCGGCATGGGGGTACTCTAAATAGCCGTCGAGCCGCAAGTCCTCTCGTGAGGTTGGTGGAAGGCCCTGACCCTCCCTCAGTGTGTTCTCCCTCAAAATTGGGGGGGGGGAGCTAAATCGTACTTTCACTTGTATGGTGCTCATGCCTATGGCCAACGACAGCCGTATATCAAGCCCCTTGCCATGATGAATTTCATGGGCCTGAATCTGACGCAGTCGAGATCAGGTGGCATACGAAACAACAAACAACAGAAACAGACATTTAGATATGACTTTTGTAAATTAATTACAATTTTTCTATAGTTGATTTATTAATAAAATATGCAACAATCGGTAAAATCTGTAATAAAATCTAAGCATTCATTTTTAAGGTACTTGTAGGCCTAAAATGTATAGCATCTTCTGTTATTATGTCAGTTAAGTAGATGTGGTAAAGTTGAAAATATTAACTATTCCTCTTGTCTTAAGCATTGTCATCCTTAACTTAAATTGAAGAACAGTCAAAATCGAACTCAAAGTAGGGAGATATTTATATTTCCGAGAATAATTAGTTGAACTTTAATGACTTCGTTAAACGATAAACAAATTAATATTGTCGTATTAGACGTTAGATTGATCAGTGCGGCTTTATCAGATGCTAGATTGATTAGTAAGGCGTTATTAAAAAATAGGCCGATTAGTTTGCGATTTTGTTAAATGATAGATGGATTAGTAAGGCATTGTCAAAAATAGACCGATTAGTTTGCAATCTTATTAAATGATAGATCGATTAGTACGGCTTTATTAGACAAAAGATGGATTATACCATTTTATCAGACTGCAGATAAATTCTATTAATTGTAGATCATAATATAATGTCGCTTTGACCAAAAAAATTGATATTTCTGTTTTAGAAGCAAGTTGGATTCTGTGAGTATTAGTTGCTCGAATTTAAGGCTTTGATCACGAAAATGTTGGATAGATAGGACCTTACGAAGGACTGTTAACTTAAGTTTGAGAACTTCTAGAGTTGTTAATTTATGTTTGACTTGAATGAACATATTAGCTGAAGTACTGGTTGTAAAGACGGACTTGATTTTGAATCATAATAAATTTTTCAAATATGTGCGTATAAACTGGCAGGTATCAGAATACATACACCGATGGACCAAATTATTACGACCCCCTTCAATACAAGATTGGACAACCTTTTGAACCTTCATACTACAAGGATTCTTTTTGTCATGAATTCTATCAGCTGGTGGTAGGTGATACGAGAAATATGAGACCATATCAAGTAAAATGTACTTTTCAATGCCAGATTTGATGGTCCTGGATCCAATGTCCCATACCCAGTTTGATCTTATCCAAGAAATTCTCAATTGGATTGAAATCTGATGATCGCACAGGTAACTAAGCAAAGTAAAGCTTCTGTCATGCTCCTTGAGCTATCTGGGGACAATGCCAGCTATATAACAGGGAGCACTGTCCTGCAGAAAGTATACATCTCTGGCAGGGTACTTTATTAATAGAAATGGATATACTCTTAATATGCGACAATAAATACAATTGAGCATTCAGACGTTCTTCTACACGAGTTTTGGAACTCCTGAAATGCAAAGTAAACACACCCCCAGACTATAATATTGCCACCACCAGCTTGAAGAGATGTGGCAATGCAAATATGGGGCTCGTATTTTCATTATTCGTGCCCTGCCATCTATATGATGTTATTGAAAATGTGATTCCTCGAACTACATCACCCCTTTTCCAGTCATTTACAGTTAAATAATCCTTGTGCTCCTTTACGAACTAGACATGTGTTCTAGTTCAAGGTGAAAAGTAAAGGCTTTTTCGAACAGGTCGAAGTTTACCATAGCTTAATATGCGGCAAAGAGTTCGTTTAGTTTCACAGTTGTTCAAATTCCCTGCTATTTGAAGAAATGTTTCTCTTCTGTTCGAGTGAATAACTTTCACAGTTCTCCTTTTCAAACGAACTTTCAGTAACTTGTAATGACCACAAGCTTGGGAATCCACTCTCTATAAACATTAATAACTGCTGTCTTCGAACACTCCACTACTGCAGCCGTTTTACTGATACCGGTTCCGACTCTTCGAGCACCTACAATCATCTCACGTTGAAAGACAGCTAAAATCCCTTTGTATTCTCTATTTCTGCACAAGCAACACAGTACAATTGATGTCTCACTGTTCTTATTTTCCGTATTAATAGCTACCTCGCTCTCTTGTGGCAACTACGTGAAGTTATTACTGATTTCCGTACAAGCATCAAGTGGTCATAAAAATTTGGCCACTCAACGTATAATCAAATATATATAGTGTACAATATAATCACAAATGCATACTATATACATATACTGCATAAATACATATACTGCACAGTGAAAATCAAATAAATATAATCAAATATATATAGTATACAATATAATAAAATATATGTAACGTATTAGATACATATTTATAGATTGACCATCTATTTCAAAGTTCGTAACATACTTATGATTTAATAAAATTATCTATGTAGCTAACTATCAGACATGATTAAGTTACTGAAGTGTGTGTCAAAAAGACTAACAAGAGGACGGCATGACTAAGGAAATTCATTTGGGGTCGAGACTTGGTGTACTAGTAGTACTCCTTTAGGGTGTTCAACCCTCGATGTAATTGCGCCGAATGGCCAGTCAATTCGGAGAAAATAGCCTTTGAAATTCATGCTTAGCTTTTATACAATTAAGTTTCAATTTCCTCCAACGATTCCGTAGCCTGGTTGTATTATCGTCTGCATACTTTGCGTGAGGCCAGGGTTCGATTCATCGATCAACTTTTTTTTTCATTACACATTTAATTATTTTTAAAATTAAATAAATTTATTTTTGAAAGGTTTATTTGATATTAAAGGATATTTTATGTAATTATTTTGATTTTGTGAATTAAAAAATACTGTATAATTATATAAATATTTATATTAAATTTTATATAAATATATTTTTATATTAATAAATAATATTTATAATAAAATATAAATAAATATTAAATGATATTATACATAAAAATTAGTTACAAATAGTTTTATAATGGGAGATACAATATATACCATAAATAAAATATTATTTATAATATAAAACAATTTATGAATTATATTATTATTATTAAATTAATTATTTTATAATTAATGTAATAAAAAATGTCTTTTTTAAATATTATTAATTTAATTATTTTATAATTTTATAAAATATTTAATAAGTCCTTTTTAAATAAATTAAAATTTTAATAAATTTTTAAAATAATTTTAATAATAAATTAATAATAATTTCAATAATAAATAATAAATTTAATAATAAATTAATAATTTTTATAATAAATTAATAATTTTTATAATAAATTAATAACTTTTTATATTAAATTAATAATTTTAATATTAAATTAATAATTTTAATAATAAAATAATAATAATTTCAATAATAAATTAATAATTTCAATAATTTTAATAATAAATTAATAATTCAATAATTTTAATTATAAATTAATTCAATAATTTTAATAATAAATTAATTCAATAATTTTAATAATAAATTAATAATTCAATAATTTTAATAATAACTTAATAATTCATTAATTTTAATAATAAATTAATAATTCAATAATTTTAATAATAAATTAATAATTCAATAATTTTAATAATAAATTAATAATTCAATAATTTTAATAATAAATTAATTATTTCAATAATTTTAATAATAAAGTAGTTATAATTCTTGGTAATAATAATTCTTATTAATTATTAATTTTAATTATTAATTATTTTAAGTAACTTTTATTAATAATAATTTTAAATAATTTTATTTAATAAAATTTTTAAATAATTTTAATAATAAATAATTTAAGTAATAAAATTTATTTAATTTTTTTACTCTATAAAATACAAAATAACTATATAAAATATCATTTAATATCAAATAAACCTTTCAAAAATAAATTTATTTAATTTTAAGAATAATTAAATTAAATGAAAAAAAAAGTTGACTGATGAGAATCGAATCCTGACCTCGTGCATAGTATGCAGACGATAATCCAACCAGGTTACAGAATTGTTGGAGGAAATTGAAACTTAATTGTATAAAAGCTAAGCATGAATTTCGAAAGTTATTTTCTCCGAATTCACTGGCCATTCAGCGCAATTACATTGAGGGTTGAGCACCCTAAAGGACTGCTACTATTACACCAAGTCTCGACCCCAAATAAATTTCCTTAGTCCCCTCCCCTTGTAAGATAAATGAGTAATTATGAATGTATCCATTCTATAAAAATAATTAAATTTCATTATGGACAAAGCTTTCGATGTCTTAGAGTCTAAAATGCAACTGATGATTACAGATTACATTTCCTCGCTTTTCACGTGCCTACATCTACCTCAAAAATACATAATTTTTTCCCCAATTTAAACATGAAATGAATTAATTTGAAGCATCTTTTTATAACTTCCCATGTTTCATCGGCTTCCTCTTTCACTTTTTAAAACAAGTCACTGCGATAGGAATCCGAAAAAAAGAAAAGAAAATGGTTACAACGTATAAAATTTGACATTTTATCCATTCCTTCAAATTTAGAAAGTCATTGAACACAAACCAGTTTGTTAAAAAGATTCTTTTTCCGAGCCCAAACTGGCAAATTGTGCCAGCCATGCACACGCAAAGGCAAGTGTAGCGTTAAAGAGCCCTTACATTCACCTGGATTTAAATTGAAATGTAGGCCATTCCGACACATAAACAAACCTCCCGGTTGCATATTCTTTTTTTAATGCCTTCTGTCGCCTTGGCAGAAGACAGGTAGGGCGCTCACGTGATCTTAATTAGTAATGGTTCCAATTTTAGTTTTCCCAAAGATCGCTACAATCTTGAGTAAATAGAGTGGAAGGCCGCATAACTCTCGGGAAAATTTCAAGGGATTTATTCCTGGAAATTGAATGTTGAATTCTGTCATCTTTTAATTCAAGAAAGAGAAAAATAACGTCTTTTGATTGACGTATTTATCCTTATCTATTCTCACTCAAACTCTTTCAGACGTAAATGGAATAAACAGTGTTGCAAAGTTGCTTATTGTATGTTATCGCTGTTTCGAAAGATGACCATTTTGATGACTTGGTCATTAAGTAATCGGGAACTTATGGAAAAATATTATTTGTATTATTTGAAAAAACCTTACGTTTTTCACTTCTTGAATATTTACAATAGCAAATGGTCATTTAATCGTATTTTATAGTTAAGAATTTTTAACCAATCAGATTTTACGAAAATTAAATAGTTATCTTTTCCCCCAATACTTCTGAAAATGGAAATTTTTAAGGTATCCGACTACGTTCGGAACCGTGATTTTAAAAAAGCGCATAAATAGATAATTTTCATGATATTTACTGTCAATAAGATTAGAATACGTGTATAAAATGTTTTTAAGGACATTTTGCAAAAAAATTTATTTAAATACAATATTTTGGCAAAAAATTAACTTAGAATAATCTTTTTTTTTCAAAATGTTCTCCTTTTATAAAAAATGCTTCTAAAATAATAATATTTTGCTTATATAAAGTAAAGACTCCTCCAGAGAGTCTGAACAAGGATTTTTGAAAATTTCACATTTTCAGAGTTACCACCAATTGAAATAATATCGGCATGTTTTTTTTCTTAAAATTGCTCCCCTCTGTTGTCGTAAAATATAGATAAACCCACTTCTAAGTTATATATTTCAAAAATTCTAGTTGAACCTCTGTAGAGAGGTCTGAGCTATATACAGGCAAAATATTATTATAATAGAAGCATTTTTCACAAAAGGAGAATATTTTGAAAATTGGTCATTCTATGTTCATTTTTTGTCAAAACATTGTACTTAAATAATTTTTTATTTTAATAATATTCTTAAAATAATTTTATATACATTTTCTAATCTAAGTGACACTAAATATTATAAATGTTATCCTTTTATAATTTTTTTGCATAATCACGGATCTGAACGTAGCCGGATACCTTAATATTAACTGAAATCACTTTATCAAATTAAAGCAACAAGTGAGCAGATATTTTATTAGTATTTATAATTTATTTGTAACGTATAAATGGATATAAACCAATTTCTCTTTATAGCAGGGAAATATGACTTATTTTCTCTTGTCAAAAATTAAATTCATTTTAATTTATATACGTTTTGAGTTTTAAATGAGGGAAAGTATAAAGCTCCATCTCTATTTACATACTATTTTAGTAATTTATTTTTAAAATTAAGTATATTCACCTAATAAGGTACAGCTGTACTTAATGGTCGTTTCCCATTCGTATAGAAGACGTGATGTGGAAGTTTGGAGAGTGAGGTACCAGTAGGGGTGTCCATGTCGTGGTTTTCAAAATTACAAAGTCCGTCACTAGCAGATCCCGTGTAGTTTCTGAATAAACAATCAATTAATGACATATTATAAAGAGGATTGTCCTTTTGAACCACAACATAAGGAAAATACTTTATCTAGGCTCAAAATCTGTTCAATTGATCAATTTCTCTGTTTTTATTATTTTATTCCGCTTAAATTAGATAAAATACATGGGAAAAGTCAAATTCGTACTGAATCATTTGCTGCATATATTTAATTTTTACTATAAATTACTAAACTACTATGTAAATGTTTATGAAACTTCCGTGTTTTATTTTTCAATTCCTGCTATTAGTTCACTCTCTACTAGTATTTATTTATTTATAGAAAAATATAACTTGTTCAAATTTTCAATCGTTAATAACATACTTTCGCTTCGTCTATTCAAGTTCAAATACACATTTTAAATTTGTAGGGGACGACACTTGATGTTAACACAGTTTTTTCAAATATTAATTCATTAATTAAATTAAAAAAGGAATAATTAGTAACAAACAAAAATAATAATCCAACAGTATATATAGAAAGGAAAATCGCGTTCGTTGTGTCCCTGTAGCTGAATGGATAGCATGTTGGACTTCTAGTCCAAAGATCGTGGGTTCGAATCCCATCTGAGATGGCCTAATTTCTGAGAATATTATTTCTTTTTTACTATACTATTTTATTAGAATAATTAAATTTAACTAATGAATAAATAGTGACAAACGAAAAAAAATCCAATACCACATATAGAAAGGAAAATGGAAAATTGCTTTCTATTTTGCAACTTAATATTGTGATTCTGTCATGCGTATATAGTATTTATATTAATTGTAAATATTTAATAAAAAGTAGCTAAAATAAAATTTTTCTTTGTTGACCTAAGTAGGAGTTGACTTATTTTTTTATTACTCGTTTGTTTACTTAAATTAAGAGAGAAAAATATTACTACATGTGTTAGTTTCTTTTTTACCTGTCTTAGAAAATGTTTGATCCATTTCAGCTTTCCATTTCTTGATGATTAAAAATATTTAAATATTCTTGATATGTTTAGATAGAAATAAACAAATAAACATGTCCATTCCTTTCATATACGGTCGAATATAATTAGAGCAAACAAAATTGTGCCTAGATATGCAAGGGGTCTTTAAAAAATCCAGATTTATATATAACACTACGTCTATGAATGCTATTTAATGTGCAATTGGGAGATTTTATATTCATATAAAATCCCCCAATTGGACATTAAATAGCATTTTTTTACATTTAATTAGATAGGGATATCCTTACAAATTCACGAATTATGTGAATATTATAATTAGAATTATTTGAGATCCACAGCCTCGGTGTTCAGAACATCTGATAGATTCATAGCTCGTTTTTAATCAAATAACAAAAGGAGTCTTTTTATAATAGTAATATATTATAATAATGCCCGAAAATGCACATAACTAAGATTTATTATTTGAAATATTTTTCTGAAATTTAACAATCCAAGTTGAACTTTTGCGAACTTCTGAAGTCTATTCATTAACTTTTTTCTTAGTAAATACAAAGGGCTTATGAAAAAAATCTTTGTTTACATCATTTATCCCCCTGTATAAACAATTCGCTTGCAAAAAAAGCACTCATCGGGACATGCGACCTTTTTTTTTACTTATTGTTTTCTCTTCTTATCTCTCATAACACCCTCTTCAATAATCCTCCCGCGGAAGCGATGCTCGGGCCAGTATTCCGGAAGTCATTTAGCCTCCTCTGTCCTCGCTGGGATGCGTCTCTTTTTTCTTCTTCTTCCATCACTCCCTTTTGTTTTTAATTTTAGTTTCGCAAACCTCCTTTTTACCTCCCCGTCACCTTCTGAAGGAGAGAAAAAAAACCGAATCTTTTAAAAACTTAAATACTCTCACAGGAGAGAATTGCCGAACCCTAACTCCTTCCGACATGCCTTTTCTTCGGATGGATCAGTTTTTATTTTTCGCCTCCTTCGCCGAAGGAGTAGAAGGAGAAAAAAAATCGTCTGTCTTTTTTGTCCTTTTTTTCTCCATCTCACTTTTTTGCAAAAATTCGGGGTGTTGAACAAAAGGTGTTAGTGCTGAAATGGGAAGCAAAAGAAGAGTCCGACGACCGTCCCCCTTTTGGATCCTGCTCGTGATGATTTGGAGCGTGAAAGAGTGGGGTTGGGATACCTTTTTTTTTTTTCTCTACTCTCCTTCACTTGTGAGTTCAAAATTCTCCAAACTGATATTTCTTTGTGATTGTTTTTAGATCACACAAAGCAAAGATTAAAAAAAAGGAAGATTTAAAGCTGTTATAAATAACGGGTGTTAGGTGCATCGGAAGTACAGTGAACTTCTGAGTCTAAATTAGAAATGAAAAAAATGAGTAAATGATGTCTTCAAAATGTAGGGAATTGGTTATTAGATATCCAGTCATTATAGTTTCCAGCCACATCTTAATCGTGTTAATCACTCTGTTAAAAATATATTCTTTCTTCTTTTCTCATTCTAAATTTATATTTGAAATTTTTTTTAAAAAAATTCTTGCGAAAAATGTGTGGAAGTGTATTCAATACTCTTTGTTTATTGTGGTTTTTGTGATAATTTTGCCAATCATATTTTATTACCTATTATTTGTATTAATTGTAACAATCACTATATTAATACAGTTTGGGATTCTAGTTTAAAAATTTTTTCTAGATCTGAATTTCCTTATTGGGTGTAACAGTCACGAGGGAGTAAGAAAGCATCGTAGGTACTTTCACCTGACTGATGTTTTAAATTTAGAGATTCATATCCAATGGTATCACCGATTGTGGCCAAGGTAGCCTAGTGGTCATGGTCACGGACTCGTGGCTGGCGTGTCATGAGTTCAAGTCCTAGTGCCACTGAAGACCTACCTTGACAGTGGCGTGACGTAAACCCCTGCAACCCACCACATCGCGGTGGGGTCCAAAGTCTGACTGCCACCAAGTACGTATTTGGGTTTGGGGCCCAAAACCTGGCTTTGCAGGGGCCTTAATATTCTCCGTTTCGCCCCTGCACCGTGGAAAAGGGCTGGTGCACGCTAAATCTATATCGTGGCTGAAAGCCCTCACGTTCACATTGCGTGGAAGTTTGGGGACTAAGATGCCATCTCAGGTTGTCGTCCTGTTGCCGCGGTAGCCAAGTGGTCAAGGTAACGAACTCGAGGCCGGCGTGTCATGAGTTCGAGCCCAGTGCTGCTAAAGATCCACCGTGCTCACGCATGCGGGTTACCGTCCTCGTCACTTTATATGGTTCAAAATTACGAGCTCCGTCGCCATTACGTTTGGCTTTACCTTAGAGAGTAGCGTTCATAAGCACTCACTAATTATTATTCTCAATTTATTTTGAACTTAAAAAAAATTCACACGAAGGTTGTAATAAAGTGTATTGAAAACTTTTTGTTGCTAGATATTTTGCCATAATTTTGGAAATCATATTTTTTGTGCATTATGAGTATTATTAATGATGCTTGATAATGCTTCTAGTAGTACAGTGGGCAAATGCCGCTCTTAAATTGTATCTAAATTTGGAATTCCTTATGTTGTGTGGTGTGGCAGTCAAGAGTGGGGGTGATAACGTTTCAGGTGCGGTCACCTTACCGGGAAGTGAATTTTAAAGCCTGCATTCATTCGCTATTTCTGCACAGTTCTGGAATAAGTTTAATTCAAATCAGCGATCCATTGCACTGAGAGATAAATACAACTCAGAGTATGCGCACATAAACGTAACAAGCATTAATCTTATAGTAATCTTGTAAGCAAAGGAAAAAAAAATCAGAATTTAAAATTATTATTTTGCATAATATCTCAACGTATGTGGCAACAAAAACAAAATATAGAAGCAAATTAATGCAGAATATGAAATGCGACTGCAGATAGCATCAATAGACCTAAACTTCGACAGTTTGTGTGTAAAAAAAATAAAAACATATAACTCAGCTAATAAAAATAGTGTAAATGTAGTTGACAACTGGAACACAGGATTTCATGCAATTCATGAGTAAATTACATTAAAATTATGTTAAAATTTTTTAATAAAAACACAGCATTTTTCTTAAATTATCTACTTAAAGTAGCTATAAGACGTTGATCTATCATAAATATTATTTTAAGGTACATCCTTCTTAGGGCACCCGCGTGCGCTTGGATGGGGTTCCCCTGATCCACCTTATAGTTCTATGAGTTCCGTGAGTCGATAAAATTTGAAGACCACTGCTTCCAAGTTTTGTAACTTTATCTAAGCATGCAATTTTCTTTCATTACATGTTTCCACCTCTTGATGCTTGGCGTTGTAGATTAGCGGGCTCTAGTTCTTATACCACTTAACACCTGTCGTGCAGAGCAATTGCTGTACTTTAAAATCTGTCGAGGCTGAAAACCATCATGTTATTGTGGTGTGGCAGTTTGGAAGACTTATTCAAGTGTCTTCCTCACCACTTGGCAGTGGTTTAAAAATATATGGTCCTTCGGCAATAGTGCTTGTGAGGGGTTTTAGTGCGATGTTAAGTAAATTAAGCTGTACTATATGTTTCTAGTTAATGAAACCATCATAAACAATTTTTGTAAAAATTCTTAAGAAACCAAACAGGAAGAAAATTACCTAGAGAGGTATTCTTAATACTTAGTTACCTGCTTAGCAATTTAAGTAATCCTGTTTAATCTCTGAACTCACTCCGGCGTAAATATCCATCTCGCTCAACCGTATACATACGTCGCCCCGGACGTATATATACGTTTTTCCGAAATAGATCCTTTCTTTGAGCTGCTACCAGTAAAACTATTCAGAAGAGGCTTTAGAATGTAATAAAACTACCTTGACAGTGTGTGAATTATTTACTTATTTCTGAAAAAAATTTGCTTTTTTGCCTTTTCTTTTCCCTCTAAAACACTGAACACTGCATACGCGTGCCTATGAGAAAAAAGGTGGCATTAGAGAGCGAATCGCGTAACTTTTAATCGGCAGTTAAGGAATTGATAAAAACGGATAATAATGTAATGGAATGTCGTAACTGAACCCAAGTATCTGTTAACTACTCGATTCCGAATTGCATATGAAATGTTTTGTAAAATGAAAATTTTAAAAATGTCTCCATTCAAGCTTAGAGTAATTAAATACAATTAAGTGTTTTAATTACCGTAATAATTTGAAAAGAAATATCTGGCTATTAATAGTTGTGAATGTTTTAGATCAAGAATATTAAGAAATGAGGTGGCCGTGGTAGTCTAGTGGTCAAGGTAACGGACTTGTGGCCAACGTGTCAGGAGTTCGAGTGTAGTACCGCTGAAGAACCCGCGTGTAAAGGGGAAGGGGATGCACGTTAAATCTATCATAGTTCAAATGCTCCCGTCCCCGTCGGGGAGGAGTGGAAGTTGGAGAAGGGGAGGGCAGCTTAGGCGTTGTCCTCGTCGCTTGACTATGGTTCAAAATGAGGTCCGTCGCCAAAATCCCTCGAGGAGCTGAATGATGTGACGTCAATATTCACTCATTCACTTACCAAACCTAAAAATGAGAGAGAATATCTTTGCAGGAGTTTTTGTTTACTTAGGTCAAAAAATAAGAAACCACTTAAATTCGCAGTTGACTTTTAAGTGGATGCTTTAAAGGCAATAAATTACCATTTTAAACTAATGTATATTGACATTACCATCTTTCAGCAAACCTATTTTCTTGTTGAAACAAAGAAACGAAAGGAAAGCTAATTCAAAGAAATCTTTTTTTTTCCTTTTCTTTTTGAAAAGTGTGATGAGCGAAATGCTTTGTAACATACCCCTTGTTTTCCAAATGGTAACAACTAACTCTCCTGAGTGCAACTAAGCATGCCGTCCAGATGAAAATGAGAAATTTCTCCATTTGAGTTACAGTCAAGTCACTCTAGAGACTAAACACACTTACGAAAGAAAGAACCTGCTTCATTCCAAAGTAAAATAGTAAAGAAAACAGCAGCTTTGTAGTACGTGACTAACTCCCTCACTAACCCTCTGGGATTTCTACAACTAATATTTGAAAAAAGACGACGCTGCTTTCGTCCCCCTATTCTTAGTACACCAGAGAGTAAAAAATGCTCCAATAAAATATCCTAAACCAGCTGTCTAGTATCTGGATGTTGGGATTTTCATGTTGTCTATCAACGTCTCTTGTCTGTTTCTGCGCTGAAGTCTTAATTAATTTTGACGGATTCTGGGGGATAGCTTCTTTCCTATTCCTACATAAGTCTTATTCCATATTTCATCCCAAATTGAAAGCTTTTAACGTGAAAAGAAATGTTCTTGCGGAAAACAGCATGAGGTGAATTTAACTAGTTGTTAAAATGTTACGTTCTGTCCTTTTAAAAATTGTGCTTTTAAGACAATTCTGGGGCCGCGGCAGTGGCGTAACGTGCACTTCCGCAACCCCCACATCGTGGGAGGCGCTAGGATTCTAGAGGGCCCAAAGCCTGACTGATGCCAAGAACGCAATCCTTTGAAAGATCCATCTTGGGGCCCAGTACCTGACTTTGCAGAGGGGCCCTATTCATTATGCCATTGGGCCGTGGTGAATCGCAATTATGAGTATCGAATCCTGGTTTCATCAACTCAAAATGCACTTTAGGAAATATGTGGTTACGAGAGGGATAAGTGGCGTAACGGAGAGAATTAGGGTCCTCATGCAGAGTCAGGTTTGGGGCCCAAGTCGTAATTAGCGTCAATCAGGCATTAGGAGTCCTGGGACCCTTTCCACGATGCGAGGGGGATTGCATGTCCCGCTACTAAAATCTTTGTCATTTGACCACGGTTCAAAAACGCGAGATCCTTTGCCCTCGTGAGATCGAAAGTTTTATTAAAAAAAAGTTAAATTTCTCTTTAACTCTCGAGGGATTGAAATATAAATGGGAACGTTTAATGAATGAATAAATAAAATTTATTTTAACTGTGATACATAGTTAGAAACAAGAAGTAAAATGATAGTATCAAATATTCAGCAGATTTTAATGGTCGCGATACCTGAGCGTTCATGTTCGCGAACTCGTGACCAGCTTTGATAAATCGCGCGTTCAAGTCCTGGTGACACTTAAGATCCGTCGCATAAAAGGGCTGATGCACGTTAAATTTATGGAAGCTCAGTCCTCACCTAGGAGTAATGTGAAAGCAGTTTGTGGTGAGCGGGGCGACATCTCAGGTGTCTTTTTCTTCACTTTACCAAGGTTCAAATTTTTGAGGTTCGTCGCCAATAGCTCTTGTGTAGCTTCAAACTGTGACGTTAAAAATACTCTCGAGTACTAGTTCCATTTAAAACCCACCGTGTTGAGCGGCTGATACACATTAAATCTGGTGAGTTTCAATGTTCTAACGGTAGCGTAGCATGGGAGCTTCTCAGATGTTCTCGTCACTTGACTACATTCGTGGTTTAAAAACATAAAATCCGTCACCAATAGCTCCAGTGTAAATTCGTTAATAACCTATCAATAGATTTTTAATATAAATTTTAATTCTGAAAACTGATAAGAAAGCACAAATTATATCAAGTTAAATAATAAAACGCGATTTATAAAAATTTTCCTGAATGAATATTTAAAGAAATAAGTGAAGTTCAGGGATATGATTGTTTTTTCCTTAAAGAAAACTTGTAGGAAAGTAAAAATTCAAAAGAATTGCGCAATACCACGCAGAGCCATTTATATTTAACCAGTTATCTTAAAATAGTGAGTATTCTAGTGTGCAGTGGAGTGGCAGATTTAATTAATTCCTTTGATGGTGCAGTCAGTTAGGGGAAAGTTTTACTGAGCGCGCTTAATATTGAACAATGGAAACAGGAAAAATATGCGAACAGTTCAAAAATAGATTTGTCGTCTTTTTCATTTGGAATGTATTTTGAATGAGGTTATTTAAATGCATCGACTTTTAAAAAGTAGAAAATATCAAAAGAGATAGTAAGGAATGTTTCTTTTCTGTATTTGCTAATAATATTCTTCCATCATATTTTTTAAACGGATTTAAAAACACTTTACTTTTACCAAACATTAACTTTATCTCAGATTGATGATTACTCGTAACTAAAACACTGCCAATAAAGAAACTCTTTCGTAATTGCAAATCTACTTAAAGCATGAAGAATAAATGTTATATTTACAGTCGTATGAATGAAGATAAGTTTGTTTGAATATTTCAGCAATGCGCGGGTTTATATTTATTTATTTATCAACGTTACTGTTCGAAACTACACGGGAGCTTCAGAGAAGAAAGATAACAGTCAGAGGAGTATGAATCTTGTCTTGTTTTTATCACTAAATACTTATAAACATTACATTGCTTGTAAATGAATTTTTTTTCTTTGTCTGGCATCTAACTTTCAAATATCACTACAGAAAACGATATTTTTGAATCTGAAGATTTCGAAATTCGATCAAGCTTCTTTCTCTTTATTTAACGTAAAATCCGGCGTATATAATTCGCACCTATATTTTCAAGCTGATTTTTTTAATTTTAAGGTACACTCGCCGTAAAACGTTCACCCCCCTTTTTTACGAATGAACTTGAAATGTACGTATACAATACAATTGTGTTCTGAAGTCATTTATTCGAAGTATTATCCTAGAATTTTGAAAGAATAGTGCACTTCTAGAATTACAAGCCTTAAAGTCCATTAGGAATGTCATTTCTTTTAAATGAACAGTATTCCGATGCATGTAGCAATCTAATTGTCTTTTTTATACTCGTTCTTTTTTTTTATTTTTGTATCTGTTATTTTTATACCCGGCATATAACGCATACCTATGATTTTTAGTTTTTTGTGTTGAAAGTACGTGTAATACGCAGGACTTTAAGGTAATTATATTATAGAACATTTCGTACTCCATTGTTATAATTGAAATCGCATCCTAAATCTACATCCTGTGAATATTGAAATTAGGAGCATATGGTGAAACTCCATGATATTTTTCTGACAAAAATAAGCTTAAGATATCTCTCCGACTACCCTGAAATCCTGATTTTTTTAAAAAAAATTGACAGTTTTTTTAATGATTTTATTTTATAGCTCATCTTATTAGCATTATAAAAATACCAATTTTTTTATTTTCCATTCAGTAGAACAAAAACCACAAGTGTTTTAGTAAAAGCAGATGCCATAACTTTACATAAGATGTAAAACTTTAAAATGCGTTTTACTCGAAATGTGATTTTTTTTTCGAAAAGCTCAAACGGGGACAGTGATTGCTCAAAAAGTTTTTAAAATAATTTGCTGACATTTTTTGTGTATGTTCTGTATAACAGTAGAAGTGTTTTAACCTTCAAATGTATCAATCACTGTTTAATTACAAAAGTTACAGTTCTTTATGTGAGTATAATAACTTTTTTATGCAATTTCATACAATAACCAAGATAAAATGCTCTAGTTTTTGTAAAAATTAAAATATCTCTTATCCTGAAGATCACTTCAAAAGGAATAGCAAATTAATACATCAAAATTGAATTATTGAGAATTTATTCATTTACTATTTGAACAGAGTGGGCCTCGTTCATGTAAATTTTTGTCAATTTTTACCCATTTTTGTAGTAATAATTTATTTTTCTCATCTTAATTTTAGCATTTTTTTTTTCTTAAAATGTACTAAATAAATCTAAAAGTCACAAAAAAAAATCTCCATTTTTTTTTTTTTTAAATTGTCGCAAGTAGTCGGATACCTTAACAGTCTGAAAGCATATCCCTCAACATCCTGACTCTTAATGTTTTTATCTTTTACGATCTCACAGAGAAAAAACATGAACACTCTTTTAACCCCATTGATATGTCTACTTTATCTCGTGAATGAATTCATCATCTGTGGTCACAGGATTGAATGCAAAACCTCTCAGCATAGCATCTCCACACCGCACGAGTCTTCTATTGCGGAGAGTCGAGGAGGAGTTGTTCCCAAAATACTCGTTTTTCTGTCCCACGACAATCAGAGCGCAAACATCTCTTCTAGTTCACGGTAGCTAAGGCAGGAGAAAAAACAAAAATGACATCTCTCTCTTTTTCCTCCGTTTGCTCTCTTTTACTTCACTTTTCTTCAGCCCCCAACCCCTTCGCAGCCCCACCCTCAGCCGATAATTACCGGATTTGGGGCACATAGTACTTGAGGTTTTGTTATAACACAGCTGTTCACGGCCGTTCTTTTACCTTATGTTTGTTATTAGCGATTTTCTGTGGAACGGTGGGTATCACACTGATTCTCTCAACCACAGCGCTTTCTTTGTAATTTTGGACCTTGTCCCATTGTTATTTTATGGAGTACTTTCGTAGCGTGTAATGCAAATTATTATACCTTTAGAGCATCGATTCTTTAACTTTCGATCACCATGGTCTTCCTTTATGTATCAGTCTGACATCGCGGAACCCCAAGATTTTGAACATCCCTCTTCGACTTAATATTCTTGATCAAAATACATGTTCTAGCAGAGTTTTTTCATTTGGGGATAGTGTAGTGATTTAGTGTAGTATGGTACACTTTTCAATTTTTCCACGAGGCCTTTCAGAGTCTGTAAAATAGAAAAATCGCAATGTTAATGAGACTCCACAGACCCCCTAGAGAGGAGATGCGGACCCCATGGGTCCACGGACCACAGTTTAAGAACCACTGCTCTAGGGGGTAAACGTTTTTGAAGGGATACGAATTCGTCATCGTATACCTTTTCAGAATAAAGCAGTTCGTAAACTCTCATGGTGAATTTATTATATTTTATAATTTGTTTACTACCTAGTCATGCCATAAGTCCTGATACAATTAAAAGGAATTAAAATATGAATAAATTTGAAATGAAGCTCACAAAATTAAATCTTTTAAAACTTTGTCGCGTTATCCTCTTGGGGTTGCTTGAGGTAAAGATCTTGCTGATCGTTGAGGTTCCTACGGGGATCCGAACGCAGTGGATGCTGTCTGAGACGTCATTAAATCGGATTTAAAAGGAAAGAAACTAATAACAAAAAGTTCCACTTAGTATTCTAAAGTTAAACATGATTATGAAGTTTGTAGACAGGACGATAAAAGAGTGATAAATAATGGGTACTTAAACTAAACTAAACTCAGTAACGTCACAAAGGGCCAAAGCCTATTCTGCCCATCTCAGTTTTCATGACCTTGGACACTGAGGTGCATGAGAAGATGTTCCAGTCATGTGGTCTGTCTGACGAGAAATCCCAAGTGTTCAGTTTCCAAGCCAGTTTGGTACTCATTTATTGATTCACTGTTGGGATGAATAATTGAATCTTCCTTTCCCTGCTTAGGGTTTTAGCCCCGGAACTGTGACGTGGAAGAGTGATATTCTACCAAAATGGGTACTTATCTTCAATGAAATACAACCTCTGAAACTTGCCAAAGAAAAATCTTCTTATATCTTTAAGCAACTAAGCAGCTATAATTCCGGACTCCAATTCAGGAATAAGTGACAGCAATTCAGTCACTACTTGCGTAGCAATATTGTCCGCATAATATCCGTTACTGTTACTTATGCCACCTGATTGACAGTAAGATCAGATCAAGGCCCACGAAATTCATCGCGACTAAGGGCTAGATTTTTACACCTGTCGTTTGCCTTATTTGGCTATCTCATTGAATGTTTATGTTCTTTTTAGTTATGGCATTGAGTTGTTCTATCTCAAAGTGCCAATTTGGGTGGATAGAAGAAAACCGAGTTAAAGAGGACAGATTTTACTTGTTACAAGCTTTAATTTTTGTTTGAATTTAACATTATGCACCTTTCATTCAAATTTATCACCTTTTAACTTCATACAAGATTTAAGTCTGCTTGACCACTCGTCTATGTAGCACGCGTTACCTTTATGGGAATTTCCTTGGATGTTTAAGACCGTTTGAATTGGGATGCCTGATGGACACATGTTGTCATGTGTTATCACGCTTTCATAGGCTTATTTCTCTAATTTTTCAACTTTTGCTTGAGATATTTTATTTTATTAATAAGTTATTTTTATTAAGTTATTCATTATTTATTTACTTAGGTTCGGAAATTAACCGTAGAATTGATTGTACTACAGAAATCCAAAAGAGAATTACTATGGCTAATAAGATGTCTTAATGGAATACGAAAATATATGAAATCGAATTTAATCAAAAGAAGAAAAAAAAAGAGTTTCTATTAATATAAAAGTCTTTAAAGATCAGTATTAAAAAAAAAAACTTATGTGAAACTTGGTCCATGTCTCGAACATATGAGATCATGATAAGTGTCTGCAAAAGGAAGACTTTAATTTTTATTTTTGGAGGAATTCAGGAAAATGCAACATGGCGAAGAAGATCAAATTTAGAGTTCTATCAATCATATAAAGAATCTGGCATTGTTAATTTCATCAAAATACAAAGAATTAAATGGGCAGGTCGTTTTGTCAGAATGGACGAAAACCGCACTACTAAAAATGTTTTCAATGCCCAACCAATTGGCACTCGAAGAAAAGTAAAGCCAAATCTTAGATGTATTGACGGCCTAGGAAAAGATCTCCTAGTTTTGAGAAATAAGAATTGGAGAACACTAGCAAGAAGAAGGCTTACCTGGAAAAGGCTTCTTGAGAAAGCCAAGGCCCACCCTGAGCTATCAAGTCACTGAGGAAGGAATAAGAAAACAGAAAATTTTGCTCTTACATTTACACTCTAATTATGTTAATACTTTAAAACTTTACTTTATTAATTTTATTCTAATACACACACACATAAAATTCCTGAAGTAAACACCACATTAATTGATAACGTAACGCTTTAGGTGTGACATTAAGTTTATTATGAGTATATACATACACAATCAATATAGATGCTCTTTTTTCACTTAAGGCATCCGACTACGTTCAGAACCGTGATTTTAGAAAAGCGCATAAATGGATAATTTCCATGATATTTAGTGTCACTTAAATTAGAATACATGAATTAAATGGTTTGAAGAACATTATGACAAAAAAACTTATTTAAATACAATATTTTGGCAAAAAATTAAATTAAAATCTTTTTTCAAAACGTTCTCCTTTTATAAAACGTGCTTCTATAAAAATAATATTTTGCTTATATAAAGTAAAGACTTCTCTCCAGAGAGTCTGAATTAGGATTTTTGAAAAATTCACATTATTTTCAGAGTTACCACCAATTGAAATATTTATCGACCTTTTGTCTTAAAATTTCTCCCCTCTGTTGTAATAAAATATGGATAAATCCACTTCAAAAATTCTAGCTCAGCCTCTGTACAGAGGTCTGAGCTATATACAGGTAAAATATTATTATAATAGAAGCATGTTTCATAAAAGGACAATTTTTTAAAAATGGGTCATTCTATGTTCATTTTTTGTCAAAATATTGTACTTAAATAATTTTTATTGTATTAATATTCTTAAAACAATTTTGAATACGTTTTCTAATCTAAGTGACACTAAATATCATAAATATTATCCATTTATACGCTTTTGTAATATCACGGTTCCGAACGAAGTCGGATACCTTCATAAAAACCTGACTATAAGCTCTCTCTCTCTCTCTCTCTCTCTCTTTTAAAGATATTCCTCCGATGAATCAAAAAGTAAATTAGTACGAAATAAAGCAGGAGCCTTCCGCCTCGATCTAATCATCGATCACTGTACTATCAATCAATTTTAACTGTCATTTGTGTCTCATTCATTTTGATAAACCAATTAATAACTTACGGGCGAACTTTTTCCCTCCCCATTTGATTTGGGGAACGGTAGCCAATTCCCTATTCTCTTTTTTCCCCCTCTGTTACTCTTTCAATATACTTCGGCGGATGGCTCCCTACATTAAGTATACGAAATCAACAAGTTCTTGTCAACCCGGTAGGTAATTACACGGAATTAGCTTTTTAATCACTTTTATTTTGATCGTTTAGCGTGGTTCGTGATTTCAACGCCCCGCGGCGCTTGGGTGCCGAGGAACACGGACCTTTTCGGTTTTAATCAGGGAATTACTAATTGGAGTAATCAATACATGAAGGGTGCTTGAACTCTTCGGTACCTCTTGATGAGATTTTCATTGGCTCTTGATGAATACGGGATTTCTTTTTTTTTTTTTTTTTTTTTTTTTTTTTGTTGTGCGGATTCCAAATGAGTGGGTTTTTATGGGATGTCAATTAATTCTTCAAATGGAGTTTCGGGTGGCTTTCTATAAAATATAAAAATAAAAATATTTCGCTTGCTTGATTAAAAAAAGGTTGTACATCAGTATGCTAATAAGAATTAAAATGGTGATTATCTTTTATTATTATTCTTATTCTTATTACTTATTAGCTCGTGTGAGTTGGGTAAAACCTGTGACGAGCATTTTGTTTCGTCGGCTGAAATTTCAAAAGATTTCGAACTGTAAAGCAATCTTTTACTTTGTTTTCAAATTTTTTTATCGTATTTATCGACAAAAGTTCCATCCCAAAAATTAACATTATATGTATAATTCTGGAACAGCTTTCGATCCGAAATAACAAATGGATGGCAGTAAATGTAATAGCTTTTGATAACGAACTTAAATTGAAACACAATTTAGTTGTTGCTAATGCCACGTAGTCAGATCGAGGTTCACGAAATTCATCATGGCAAGCGGCTAGATGTATGTCTTTCGTTGGCCGTAGCCTTGATCACCATATAGGTAACAGTACGATTTAGTTCGGTTCCACCCCAATTTTGAGGGAGAACACCTTGGGGGAGGGTCAAGGACCTCCCACCTCTCATCCTCTACCACCAACCCCACGAGAGGACTTGCGACTCGACAGCTATTTAGAGTACTCCCATTCCGCGAAGGCATTATACACTTACAAACATCCGTGTCTTCTCCGGGATTCGAACCTATGCCCAACGGCACAGTAGTCAGCATCGCTGACCACTATACCGGATGGGCGACGAAACAATCTTACGAAGAGGAACAAATTGATATCGACATAATCTTTATTTCAAGGGGGTTTATTTGTTCTATTTTTTAAGAATAGCAACATTGAATTCTTTACGAAGAAAATTGAATTGTGTGGTGAAAAAGCAATGCGAATTCTCTGGTTCCAAAATATGCGAAAACAGTTAAAAAATGATCCCGAAATGAACTTCATTCCCACAAATGGATTTATTCAAAAATTTACTTCGATATGTCGAAATTGTTTATGGTATCACAATTAGAAGAAATGTAGTCAAACACTCTTTTCCAGCAGGACGGGATCCCTTTCATTGGGCAACACATTTGAGTGATTTCGTAGACGAAATTTTTCTAAATCGTAGAACTGATAGAGATAGATTAATTTCAAAGCCATCCTATTCTGCTTGCGTCACATCACTTGATTTCTTTTTCTAGGAATACCTGAAGCATATAAGTTTATGCTGCAGAAATTTACAGCATAGAAGAATTTAAAAAAAAAACTCGAATTATTTAAAGAACAGCCAATGGGGCTCAACAAATTGTGAAGAAAAGTCAAGAAACGACTTGATATTCTCCAAGTAGAGTTCATGTTGAAATGTAGGAAAATAAAATTATTCGAAATTCTCTTTATGAGATGCATTCAGTTTCTTACACCCTCTCATTCTATTGATTATGCATTTGCTTATATTATTCGCATGCATCACAGCTCCTTAAGGTATCCGACTACCCTAAAATCATGATTTTTTTCAAAAATTGACAATTTTTTTTAATGATTTTATTTTATAGATCATCTTATTAGCTTGATAAAAATACCAAGCATTTTAACGTCTATTCACTAGAACAAAAACTACAAGCGTTTTAATAAAAGAAGATGACATAACTTTACACAAGATGCCAAACTTTAAAATGCGTTTTACTCGAAATGTGGTTTTTTCGAAAAACTCAAACGGGGACAGCGATTGCTCAAAAAGTTTTGACTATAATTTGCTGAAATTTTTTGTAAATGTTTCGTATAACACAATAGAAGTGTTTTGATCTTCAGACTTATCAATAACTACTTTATTCCAAAATTTACTGTCCTTTATGTGAATATAATCACTGTTTTTTTAAGCAATTTCATATAGTCACTAAGATAGAGTGCTCTAGTTTTTGTAAAAATTAAAATATCTATTATCCTGAAGGGTCATTTCAAACATGAATAACGAAGTAACACATTAAAACTGAAGAATTGAAAATTTGTTCAAAACATTTTTGTACAGAGAGGGCCCCGTTTATGTAATTTTTTGTACATTTTCACCAGTTTTTTCCCATTTTAATAATAATAAACTTTTTTTCTAATTTCAAATTTACGACTTTTTCCTTAAAATATACTAAATAAACCTAAAAATCACAAAAAAAATTCCCCATATCTTCAATTTTTCAAAAAAAAGTTGTCGCAAGTAGTCGGATACCTTAACAAGACCATATTTGGGTGACAAACAATGCATCAATAGCCCATGAGGTAATTCAAGGGAAATGTGCGAGAACCTGTTGTAATTTTTGCGGATACCAATTCTTGAAAATTTATATCGAGTTTTTTAATAAGGTTTTTTTTTCAAAGCTGCTCTCTTTCTCTCCTTTTTTTATTGATACATCGATCTCTATATGTAAACAGGAATCCAAAAAATATAATTGTTAAGTATTTTTAAGCAACTATATGTAGCAGCTATTTTTATCTTAAATTCCTTAAAATTTGGAGAATGTTTCAAAAAGTAGTCAAAAGTATATTTGGATTTTCGAAACGTTTGACATTTTCTCAGTAAAATACACAGAAAATTAATAATAAGTATGATTGTTAGAAGTATGGAATTATGACTTAAAAGTATGCATGTTAAAATATGACCGTTAAGAGTAATTATCAGAACTATTGGTTGTTTCCTTCAAATTATACAAGGGGGAAAAAATCCCATTTTTATGTTGATCTTAAGTTTAGCATAACGTATCATTATAGAAAAGGAATCAAATAACGATTTGACTCGGATAGTAACGTATTCATTAAGGTGGGCGTAGAACAGAACTTTTTCTTCCGCGGCTTTCCCGTTTTAGTCGAATGATCGCGATCGAAAACTCGTGGCCGGTTTTATTTCTAACCAGTTGTAGATTCGTATCCTGATTCCACTAAAGACCACCATGTAGAGTGTATAATGTATGTTAGATCTGTCGAGGCTTGGCGAGTAAGTTCAGAGAGCGGAGTGTATAATCAAGTATCGACTTCAAGCAATATAACAACGACGCTTAATACAATCAATTAAGGCAGTTTTCGCCATATGCAAGACAGTGGAAACTTAACGCGGAACACATTTTCGAACAGGAAAAATGCCTAAATTTTTAAAAAATTTGTGGCAATGTAACTTATGCATTTGCTTATAAAATAGTGCTTTTAAAATTTCAAAAAATTTCATAAATTAGCCGTGTTTTCTTTTAACATGTAAAGGGACAGCTCTTTTAGAATTACGGTACAGGAGAAAAACGGCGAAACACATTTTACAAAAGAAAAAAATGTATCAACTCTGATAAAAACGAGTAGTATGATAAAATAAGTGATTCCCTACAGGATAGTGTAGCCAGAATATAGTATAGGGTGTTTTTTAGAGGTATAGAACTTTAAATTGCAATAAAACAACGATGTATTATTCGATTGACATGAATTTTTTTTATTCGAAAGATAATCTTGTGGCATTACATTTTAAATATGATTTCTGGCATAGGACTGCCACGGCTGGCTTGGATGTAGTCCAATCTGGACGTCCAATTTGCGATGACTTTTTCCAACATTTGTGGCCGTATATCAGCAATAACACGACGAATGTTGTCTTCCAAATGGTCAAGCGTTTGTGGCTTATCCGCATAGACCAATGACTTTACATAGCCCCACAGAAAATAGTCTAGCGGTGTTAAATCACAAGATCTTGGAGGCCAATTCACATTTCCAAAACGTGAAATTAGGCGGTCACCAAACGTCTTTCAATAAATCGATTGTGGCACGAGCTGTGTGACATGTTGCGCCGTCTTGTTGGAACCACAGCTCCTGGTCATCAGGATTGTTCAATTCAGGAATGAAAAAGTTAGTAATCATGGCTCTATACCGATCACCATTGACTGTAACGTTGTGGCCTTCATCGTTTTTGAAGAAGTACGGACCAATGATTCCACCAGCCCAAAAAGCGCACCAAGCAGTCAGTTTTTCTGGATGTAACGGTGTTTCGACATACACTTGTGGATTAGCTTCACTCCAAATGCGGCCATTTTGTTTGTTGACGTAGCCATTCAACCAGAAGTGCGCTTCATCGCTAAACAAAATTCGCTTATGAAAATCGGGAACAACGGCAATCTCGTTTTGGGCCCATTCGACGAATCTACGCCTTGCTTGATCATATTTAAAATGTAATGCCACAAGATTATCTTTCGAATAAAAAAAATTCATGTCAATCGAATAATACATCGTTGTTTTATTGCAATTTAAAGTTCTATACCTCTAAAAAAACACCCTATATTAATGTTTGAGTACTTTTTTTATGTGAAAAAATAGTCCGCGAATTTGGCTTCTATTCTTTAACATTAGCCAAAGACAGTCTTAATGAAAAGTAAATTTGTTACTGGAAGAAAAATATTTCAATAATATTTTATTGAGTACGTTTCTTTAACCAAAAATCAATAAAAGTTGAAGATCTTGAGTATATATCTATCGTCCTCATTATGTATATATCATGAAATGTCTTATCTCATTCGATTCGATCCTCGGTATGATCAGTGGCATTGACGTCTAGCAAGGAGAGTGGTCGTTGAACTTTTAAAAAAGTTCATTGTCATGCTCCCCAAATTGTTTATTTTTAAGCTCCCATATCTTAACCAGAACAAAGAAATGTCTCTGTTTAGATAAAGTTTGTAATGAAACAAGACATATCGCTACCGTTTGTAAATAGGGTGAAGCACTTAACTTTTGGTTTTTCATTGAACCGTGTTCTCTTTAATAGCCTCATAATCCGAGAATGACAATTGATAATTTACGAGATTTCAGGTATCTACTTTTATTTATATTGCCGGCTACTCAAAGATAAGAAATTTTGGAGTACAACTCTGTAATTCTTACGTTAACTATATATATATATATAGAAACTGAAAATGTGTTTAGATATTAGAAAGATTACGGTAATTTGGTAAATTATATATAAAATTGGCTGAACTAAAGATTCTGAAGAAGTTAAGTAATTATTTTTATTTTTGTACAAGGAATCAACGAAAATTATTAACAGTGTCTAATTTTTATATTATCTATAATAACGATTATAATTCATTTTTTTCTCTTTACATTTAAATATATTTATCTATTAATTTAATTCAGATAATGTTTTTCATAAAATAATCAATTATAAATGAATTTAAAGACTTTCACAGATTTTGTTTCAATTATATTTACTGTATAGTTGGAAATGAGTGTATTAGGTCTACATTTTGTATTCAGTGGAATTGCATTTTAAAGTTCTCTCTTTGTGTAATGGGAGAAATGAAATATGAGGAACTAATTTTTCTATGTCGCTTGATCACTACTTAGAATTTTGAAGAGAAGTGATAGAAAAAGAGCCAAATTCGGTACTTTATTGAACTAACCATCCACGACACTCAATTGACAGATTTCTTACAACATAAATATAAATTGCAGTTACTCCTTATATTGTACACATTTTATTTTGGAGAACTTATAAATCATGAACACATATTTTCCTACAACTAATATGTGTTATAAAAATAAATCCTAGAAGCAGGTTTCTTAGTCAATTCACTTATGTTTTACAATTCCTACTATTATAGTTTACACTTTCCCTACATGTATTTATTTATATATTGTATATCTTGTTCAAATTTTCAATCTTTAATAAAATATTTTCTATTCATCCAATCAAGTTCAAATAAATTTTTTTAAACTTGTAGTGGGTGACACTTGATGTTAATACACCTTTTTTAAACATTAATTAATTAATTAAATTAAATTAAATTAAATACCGGGTTTTGACGCCAACTTAGAATCGTCTCTATTGTTGTAACTGTTAAAACAAAGACAAAAGTTGGCGTCGAAAACCTGTTTTTCAGCCAAATTGGGTGTGCATTGTTACAACAATGCAGACAAATCACATGCTCGTTTTTCAATTCCTACTATTAGTTCACTCTCTCCCTATATATATATATCTTATTTAGATTTTCAATCGTTCACACATAGAATACTTTCTATTCATCCATTCAAAGTAGAAATTGACTCAAATTTTTTTTTTTTATATTACTTGGTTTCCCATATAACACATCTACAAATGTTAGAAAAATAGCATTGCGCATGGCGCTCAAGGGAAAAAAAAAGATAATGCTAATATTACATTTCTTGCCATGCGAAGAATTTGAAAGGTTTTAATTTTTTCAAACGTTGGAAACACACAAGCACAATTTCATTTTAGAGTGCGACACATTTCAATAGTTACGTTGAAAAAATAAATATTTTTTTAAAATAATGTGTGTTTTTTACGACGTAATTATCTCGACGTAGTGTTAACTTTAAACGCCTCAGCTATTTTTTTTCTAACTCCCTCCGGTAACAGTTTTTTAAAACTCCTGTGTCACTTACTTAGGAGGGTGAACGAACACCTCGAGTCTAGACCAGACATTCTCGTTCTCTTTTTTTTTTTCGAAACCACATACATTAAATTAAATTACGCCCAACATAAAAAGTTCTGAAGAGCGAAATGGAAGGGGGCGAAAAATGTGTGGCTGTTGGCAGAACCGATGCTAGAATAGCACCTTCTTCTGCTGGCAGCATGCCCCTAACAATTTTTGAAGGTCAATCCCTCCCCTACTCCCCCTTTCTCTCCTGGTCTTTATGTTTGTTTGTTTGTTCAAAATGTTTTATTTTAAGGTGTGCGTGTGTGTGAGTACCGGGTTGAAAGAGGAAGAGTTTTTCTTTAGGGAAGAGAAAACGGCGTTTTAATTTTTTATCTTTTTTTTTTCGGAAAAGTTCTTGTTTTTCTCTTCGCTGTTCTTTTCGTGCTTGTTTATTTAAGAGCCGTGAGGAATAATAATAATAATAAAAAAATATACTTCAAATAAAATCTTTTTGGCGATAAAAAAATGATCCGGAATCCGTTTGGGAGTAGCTGCCAAGGAAGATGAGATACGACAGGGCATAAGCGTGTCAATCATCGTCTTAAAAATGAATATTAATTCTGAGTTTTCACGATTTTTGTTGTCGTTGGCGGAAGTCTGCGATGGGTGGGGAGATTTAAATGAAACCCAAAGAAGTGTAAAAAGTAGAACACGCATAAATCCCTTCGCTTACTGCATATGTATTTATGAAACAAGAAATATATTTGGACTAAAGGAATTTTTGTAACAATTATTTTAACTCGGTTTTTAACCTTTTCATTTAAGACAAACTAACACTAAAAGTAATATAAAATTTATTAAATGATAAATGTGTGTGTTTCTTGCACTCATTCTTGAGGGATGGTTCGCCTGGTGGAATGATGGAACTTTCAGTCTGAATCGAGGTGAATGACCGGAGAATGACATATTTTTGATTTTGTATCCTGTCCAAGAATATGGTACTGATTGACTTAGATGCTGTGTGTTAGAACCTAAGAAACTTCAGAGTCATAATCTAATATAGTCCAGGAATTGGAAAATGGGCAAGGTTAAGTTTTAGGTGGTCTTTTTTTTTTTCCGAAATCCCTTTATTTCCGTCAAATAAAACAAAATCTTCACCTGAAGCCTTGAGAGCTTCGTTAATATTATAAAGTTAAAATTAATTCAACTTTTTACAATGTGTTATTGTTTATTTTATTTCTCTTTTAAATATCTATTAGGCTATCTAAATTAGTTTCCCAATAAATGGAATTCTCAGATATAACTATAGATGTTTTTATGTATTTTCTATTGTAACTGCGAAGAAATATTTAAAATTTAAGTAATAATTTGACATCGTTCTATTCATCAAATGTCCATTTATTTCTTTTTCTATATGGTAAGATTAGTCGTCGTAGCCTAGTGGCCATGTTCAAGGACTTGTGGATGGCGTGTCATGAAGTTGAGCCCCTGTGCTTCTGAAGACCTGCGGTGTGGAGGGGCTGATACACATTACATATGACGTGATTCAAAGTTCTTGCGTTGGCGTGGTGTGGTAGTTCAGAAAGAAAAGGAATGCCAGCTCAGGTGTTAACCTTGTCACATGACCATGGTTCAAAACTACGAGGTTCGTCGCCAATAACTATCTTGTTGCCTTAGAGTGCGACGTAAATCAACATTCTCTCACTCACTCAACATCAGGGATGAGCATTAAACGATCGCGATCAACCGGTAGACCGCCAAGACATTTTTGGGTGACCGCCATTACTAAGATCTAAGAAGCGCATACTATAAAAGAAACATATTTGTGGGACACCAACGCCATCTAGACTGGAGAATCGTCTTTTCACAATCAGTGCGACTGTATTTACGTAAACAAATGGTTCGATGAATGTGTAGACGGCACATGTACCTTCATTAGAAGTGCACGATGACGCCTAGAGCGTTCACTGCCACTGTAGTCTGCGTTGCCAGCCGTAGAAATGAATTTTTTCCACGCGTTGACTGAAGTGGAGAATGAATGTTGATGATCAGCACTTCCCACAATATCACGGGATTCGCTGTTGAGACATCATCCCACACCCCCACGCTTCTACGGGATTGGGTACTTCCGGGCGCGGGACCCGGCCGCGAACAAATATAAGTACATACGTCGGATTCAGATTTATCGGATCGCGTATGTTTTCTGCTCGCTGCATTGAATACGTCCACGCTCCATGGTGTAGCAGTTGCTCAAGCATTCAACTTAAACATTTTGTGTTACCAGTGTTTTGTGTAGTAAAAATAGTAATCTGTCGTATTTTAAAACAGGGGTATATCGTCGAAAATAAGTTTTAAGAAACGAAAACATACAATTTTAATACAGAATAGCCACGCCTGAGCTACTGGGTTGACCGCAGCACCTTAAAAACATTAAAAGTAGCCCGTATCCTGGAAAAGTCAGTCCACCCCTGCTCTACTTGATGAGTAAGCACAAATTACCTACTGTAGTCACACAGCGGATTATTAAACTTTTAACAAATGAAAAATATCGAATGTATTAAAGTTTGGCATAGACTAAATGCTCATCTCAGCAATAGATTTTTCCATGCTTGAAGTATGCAAATGAATGATCTAACTAAATGGACTTGTTCCAGTAACTATATAATGATGTACAAAAAGTAAAAATTTCACGCAAAAGTAAAAATCTGTTTACCTGAGGGAGAAGATCTCGCTACTGTTTTCATGGATTCGCAGAGTACTTTGTACCTCAATTTTTTTCCTAACCTATGAATAATTAATGGAAATTTTTTTAAGGAGATGAAAGCAGTATATCATTCCCAAAAATTGCTCCATTTTACTTTATAATGCTGTCTCTCTCCAGATTAATGCAAGACCTCTCACCGTTAGTGTAACATAAGACAAATTAAATGAACTTCTCTTGACAACACAGTCCAGCACACTTCAGATTACCATTTGCTTAAAGTATTCATAGAATCTTCAAGAGAAGAAAGGTCCTCACCACTTTTTTACTCAGTTGCAAGGGCCGCTCTAGGGTCGGATAAACCGGACCCCTGCCCGGGATGGCAAATTTTAAGGGTGGCATTTGAATCGAATTAGAGAAATATATATATATGTGACATGCAGCCAAAAGCAAAACAGTCTTCGCGCGCAGGCGCAGCTAAGTGAAACAAAAACTGAAACTAATGAGAAAAGAAACCTGTGAACTTTTAAGAGAGGAGAAGGGAGAACGAGAGAGGTGCGCGAGCAGGCGTTACCTTCTGCATATCATCGTCAAACTTATCTGTTAAAATAGCTACCTTTTTAATTAATTTTTGTTTAAGTTTTAAAATAAAATAGAAGAAAGACAAACGTCTTGGACCCCTTGTTGTCTCCCACAAATTATGGGGGCTCGGCCGGGATCGATAAAATTTCGATTTTGAACCAAAGTCTGGACAATGAACAAAAGCGTCCGTGAAGGAGACGCTCCGCCATTTTTCGGAAACTTCGTTCAACCTGTGTAGAGGTTTGAACTCAGCATGAATACTCCGCCTGTGTAGAGGCCGGGATTTGGAAACTTCGTTCAACCTGTGTAGAGGTTTGAACTCAGCATGAATACTCCGCCTGTGTAGAGGCCGGGATTGAAAAAATTTCGATTTTGATCAAAGTTTGAAACGTGAACAAAAGCCGTTCGTGGAGGAGACGCTCCGCCATTTTTCGAAAACTTCGTTCCGCCTGTGTAGAGGTTGGAACCACTCACAAACACCTGCGAAGAGGTGTCAATTCGAACAATTTCAACTATATTACCTGCGAAGAGGTGAAATCAGTGGAATCGAAATTTTTCTTCAATTATTGGATACATCGTACGTGCGAGCAACAAGGGAGCTAGAAAAAAAAAAAGGTAGGATCTTTCCATATTTTTCTAAAATGTATAAAAACGCTCTTAAAGAGGATCTCATAAGAGTTGTTGAGGATCTAGACGGTACTGTGGAGAGTACGGACACCATAGTTAAACTAAAGACTAAAATTGATAACAGTAGTACATTTGAAAGTGATCCAGATTTCGTTAAAACTTTAATTCAAAACTGTATAGATGAGAGAGTATCGCGAAACGAAAAGAGAGGTAACTTTTAGAAAAAACAGAAAATTGAGCTCACAAAACTACAGTTAGCACAGTTAGAAAAAGAAGTCGAACTTCAAAGGGCTAAAAATAAAGCATTAAGTTTAAATCCTGCAGCTAAAGTCGAAGAGAAACAGTTCGAAACTTTAAATAAGGAAACCACAACTCATATTGGCATTCGAGAAGCAGAAGATTGGTTCAGGCCTATTGATTTAGCTAAAGAGTGTGATATTTATATTTCATCTAGAAGTGGATCACATAAAGAAATTCCTATTACTTATGGATATACCCAAGACCCCTTTAAAAATAGATCACAAAACTTTAAACCAAAGATTAAAGAGAACTATCCCCAATATCTTGAAAGAGAAAATAAAAATTGCTTTATATGCGGTGATTCATCTCATTACACAAGAGACTGTGAGAAGCGTTTTAAACCTAAAGAATCTAACAGCCACATCCATAATAGAATAAACGTGAATACTTTGAAAGTCGAGAGCGAAAAACAAAACGATGAATTTGCTCATCTGCAATATGTAAACATTTTTGTGGAAAATCAGCCCGTAACAGCCTTGATCGATTCAAGTTGCCAGATCCCAGTTTTAAATTCTTCACTAATTAGAGTGCAAACACCTTCCGAAGAAATAATAACATTAAGTTCATGTTTTGGCGAACAGCGAATGGTAGAAGTTAAACCCATAAATATTTCTCTTAATCAACACTCTCCCGGTCTAAGTGTTCGAACGGCAATATCACCGACCTTGACCGAAGAATTTATTATACATCCCAGTGTATATGCTGAAATAAAGAAACTAGGCCACGCAAAGAGCGATGTTTTATTGAGTGAAAGTGGATCCTCTTTGAGTGCAGATTCTGGTGTTTCTTTTCCAAATGTTTCTGTTTCAAATGTGATAGAAAACTCTAGTTATGATTTGCCACATGTTAAAAACTTTAATACTAGAAATGATTCGAGTTCTCTAATTAAGGATTATAAATGTAATAAAATTACGATTACTAAGTTAAAATTGAGTATTATAAGAGAAAAATGTTCTGATATAGTATTGTGTAAGAAAGTAAATGGTGCCATGAAAACGAGTTCCGTGAACTTCAACGCCCCTTCACCTGTGGAGAGTAAGCATCGACGGTTTGCGTTGCTCCGGAAAATCTTCCAGCCCTGGCAGTGGAAACGGAGGAAAAAGAGAAATCGTTTTGAACAGACGTCCAGAACTCTACAGAGGAAAATATAGTTGCGTTCAACCAAAGATCAACTTGTTAAAAAGACGTTCTTATGCCTGTGAAACACAATGTTTTCCTGTGGAACCTTCCGGATGTCGAAGAGGTGCCTTCACATGATGGAGAAACTGTCTAGTTCAGAAAAATTATGATATGTTAAATCTCTATATATTTGTCGTATAGTCCTTGTCTGTTCCGTTTTTTTTGTATTTTTCAGATTCTCCTCTGGTATCCATGGAAAGGAAAAAAGGTATACGTACCGCTGCGGACAGCGTACAGTCAGGCTGGCCGTTGTGGCATGCAGCCAAAAGCAAAACAGTCTTCGCGCGCAGGCGCAGCTAAGTGAAACAAAAACTGAAACTAATGAGAACTGAAACCTGTGAACTTTTAAGAGAGGAGAAGGGAGAACGAGAGAGGTGCGCGAGCAGGCGTTACCTTCTGCATATCATCGTCAAACTTATCTGTTAAAATAGCTACCTTTTTAATTAATTTTTGTTTAAGTTTTAAAATAAAATAGAAGAAAGACAAACGTCTTGGACCCCTTTGTATGTTATATATATATATATATATACTTTTGTTACAAAAATTTTATATATATATTCTGAAATATTATTGGGTGGGAATTTGGTATTTTACTTAACGTACCTTATTTCCTTATTTTGTACTCTGTATGCTTAATGTCAGTTTTCTTTTCTGTTGAGTTTTGAAGGGTCCCAGGTGAGAGTGCCTGTTAATTCATGAAATTTGAAATGTTTACACATCTTTCACTAGCAACTTTCTCCCCAGTCCGGAGTGGGGTCACAATGGACATTCCTTTCACCCATACGATGTTCGGTTTCAGATGTCCAAAAGGGGACAGGGGTAGTTAAGAGTTTTTGGTGGATAGAGAGCCACATGAGATATTTTTTTTGTCTCGAGTGTAGTTACTATTAGTTAAAATAAACACTTGTGAGATCCTCACCATCAGTAGACTCTTTTGCCAAGTAATTGGGAGAAATTCGGAGAAACCAACGGGCGATTCCTTCTCTTAGATTTTACTCGTTTCAAATAACAACATATAATTATATTTTTAATTTCGAATTATTTTATAATTTCTAAGACTTAATATATATAAATGTTATGCTCTCTTTTCGTTCGCAAAAATTATTCTATAGGTGTGTATCGATGTGAACAATTAATCTTTTTTAATTGTAATTTTTTGCTTTGGAGAGAGGCGGCAAACCTCCCTGTCAGTTGTCTTTTTGTGATTTCTTTTTCATGAATAAAAAATATGCATATTGCAACGTGAATTGTTTTCGAATTGTATTCCAAACGCAATCAATTATAAAAAATAATAATTAAAAAAAAAACATCACAGTGTCCGTCGTAATTCCATGAGAGATTATAGTTGCGAGTTCACGACTGATGAATCGATGGTTTCGTGGCCGTGGTAGCCTAGTGCTCAAGGTAACGAGCTCGTGACCGGTGTGTCATGAGTTCGAACCTTTTCCGACTGAAAATCCGCTGTGTAGGGGGTGGGGGGCGATGCACGTTAAATCTCTCGAGAGCTCAAGCGTCCACCCATTAGTGTGGTGCGGAAGAGGTTGGTGCCAGCTTTAGTGTCATCTTCCTCACTTGACCATAGTTCGAAAGGACAAGGTCCGTCGACAAAAGCCCTCGAGTGGCCGAATAGTGCGGCGTTAATATTCACTCTCTCACCCTAGAGCCGCTAAAGAAACACCGCTTAGTGGGATTGATGCACGTTAACTCTGTCTGGGCTATAAGTTCTTACGTTTGCGGGATATAGAAGTTTAGAGAATGGTGGTCCAAATCAAGCATCGACCTCTTCACTTGAATGAGTGTGGGTATTATGAGGTCTGAGATTTCTGACTGTACCCAATGGTTATAAAACGATCAATAAACCATCCTAATCAACTGCTGCATTTAGTATTAATTAACTACTATATACATGCATTTCATTCCTTAAATTTTATGAATTAATAAATACTATATCTTATCTAAGAAATATGGTAAAATAACAATATTGATAACACACACACACACAATTAATAATAATCAGTAGTGAGTAGAGATACCCCCCTGAGCCTGAAAACGTATTGTGTGAAATTTTTTAAAACGTAAAGAATCGAATTGGCAGCCGAAGACAATTTCAATGTTCTAGTGTTTTTCGTCTCGCGGTGAATTGGTAAAGTGAGGCGTCGTCTGGGCTGGCTCCAAAGGTAGTGTTTTGAGTTCCGTTCTCGAAACTTCTCCTTTTCTTTTGTATTTAAACATTGTTTGTGTCGAGAAATAAAACTTTTTCAATTCCTACTATTCTCTATATATTTATTTATTTATCTTCGTGGAATTTTCAATCGTTAATAAAATACATTTTAAAACGGTCCATTGAGCTTAACTTTTATATACATGATTATTTTGGATTACAATACAGTAATTTAATTGTAATTAATATAAGTTAATTGATTAAAACTAATTATTCAAAGAATTACAAATATAGCCACGTTTTGCGATTTGTGTCAAAACTTGTTTTTTTCTCACATTCGAAAGCGCTCGTTTGAACTGCAATTTTATATACCCTATTGTTTTGGGTAAAAATACGATAATTTAATTATAATTGGTTAAAATTAATTTACTGAAACTAATCATTTAAAGAATTACAGATAACGCCACGTTGGTTTCATTTTTCGCGACTTGGGTCAAAACTTTAAAAGATTTTTTTTCTCACGTTTTAACGCATTCAGTTGAACTGACATTTTATATACACGATTGCTTTGGATGACAATACGATACTTTAATGATAATGAATAAAAATTAATTACCACTTTATGTTGTGATTCTGTCCTATGTATACACATATTTATATTGATTGTAACTATTTATCAAAGAAGTTGCTAAAATAAAAATTTTCTTTGTTGATCTAAGTAGGAATTGACTTAAAATTTTTTTATATTACTGGCTACTATATATTTCTGCTTAACCATTTAAAAATTATCTAGAAATTTTTGGGAATTATTTTGTTTTAGGTGTCAGATAATACTTTTGGTTATTCCATCATGTCTTCTGATAATTGGCGATGGGTATTAGTAATTTTAAGCTATGATCAAAAGACGGGAAACCTTAACTGGCCCTCCACTTTCCTGACTTCCTTATCCCTCCATGTGTTAAATTTTCATTTATGTCGGTAGCTTTATTTTTATTAACATCGCGCTGTGAAGAAACACGGGATTATGGGTAACTTTGAACTACGGTCATTTTACGCGGAAGACACTCTGTGTGAGCTGCACCCTACTCTAAAAACTTCCACATCTCGCCAGTATGAGGACAGTAATTATGGCGTAGTATCCCGTTAAAATTTTAGCAGAAATCACAAACTTCATTGTGACCGTTGTAGCCTAGTGGTCAAGGTAATTGTGGTCGGCGTGTCATCAGTTTGAGCCTAGTACGGCTAATGCACGTTAAATATGTCGATGTTCAGACGTCCTCCTGTTGGTGTGGTATGGAAGTTAGGAGGGGGTGCCAATTGACGTGTCATCCTCGTTACTTGACCAGAGGTCCATAGCCAAAAGAACTCGAGTAGCTGAATAGTGCTACGTTAATATTCACTCGCTCATAAGCTTCACTGTTAAGATTTCTTTGTTTCGATTTGATTAAAGTGGAACTAAATGGTCTTAGCTTTTCATACAGAATGCTTTGAAAAAGCGTATACGGATATTTTTAATTCCGCTTTCCTTTTTTATATGAATACAAATACTTTGTGTTTGTTATCATGGAAGTTTATTTCTCCATTGCTTGTAGGGCCAGCGATAGATGTTCCTCGTAAACTTGATTGAATATATTAAAATAAAGTACTTAAATGAGAAATAACTAAGTAATTCCATATTTATATAATTAAAATGTTTTTCTTAGACGAGAACATTTGATACATTTTTTAGATGTTATTTAAATTGTCAAATAACTATTACTTGAATAATAGCTATATATGCGTAATAATCATGTTAATAATACATTAATAAATGTATTACTTTTATATGTTTAGTAGATTTTCTTTTACTTTGCAAAATTAGATTGTGTGTGTGTGTATGAAATCGTTATTTTGAAGATTGGTTATTCTATAGTCAGTTATTGTAATCGAAAAAATTAATGTAAAAAGCACACAGTATGAAAGCACTACAGAGAAATAAAAATATTCAATTAATGCTTTGCTATTTATTGCATACTTTTTGAAGTTATACATATAAATACTTTAATTAATATTATTAGACTTTTATTTTAAATTGCAATTTTTATTAGACTATGCATCAAAATTTATAACTTTATATTCAATAGCATCCAAATGTTCATTTGATGCAATAAAAATATTCGTTAATTAAGGAACACTTTTTAATTTTCTTTATTGTATTTACGGAAAAGAATTGACAGCATCATTATTTAAAATCTAATCTTTTTTTTAAAAGAAAAAAACCCTTTAACACCATAACTTTGTTTTTATTCGTGAAGATATTATAATTGGGAACTCTTTTTTGCCTAAATGATCTTATCATGCATCCATCTGCATAACTTAAAGCCACAAACGGTCAACATTGTCGATGGCAAAAACTAAACAACGTTGACGGAACTTAGCATCGATGATTGACGACATGTTTCCTAAATCTTAAAGCAGAATGACCCGTGCTACTACAGAAAAACGTTTTTGCCGCTTTTAAACCTGCGTTCGTTGCAAAATCCATTAAAGGGACGCACACTTCACACACGTGCAATTACTCACCGAGCGCTGCATCACTTGACCCCCGAGCATATTATTCTTTATTCTGGTCAAAAGTCACCATTTACATCCAGTAGTCACGAAGTAAGTGACTGGTCACGCAAGGTCACTGGCTGCAGAGGGTGCTTTACCTGCCTCTTACATCGAAAGAGGGACTAAACTTTCACTTGTGTGAAATTTTCTCCTGCTGTGGAAAATAGTTTTTTCTTACTTATTTTTATTCTTCTGTGCTTAAAGATTCTGTTAACTCTCTTTATAATATTCAGTATTGCATGCATTATCCTATTTACACCTCTCTTTTTGCTCTCGTAGGAAGAGTTAAAAAATAATTTCACCAAAGCATTTTTTTTTAGAGAAAATATTTTTCGCTTGTAGATTATTTTTATTTTATTTCGAAGATAAAAATCTTTCAAATATATATAAATTTCAAAAATACCTTTTTTTTCCCTTGAAAAATTACATATTTATTAAAGGATATTTTTTATATATATAAGAAGTTGCTACTCTTTAGGTAAGCAATGAATTTATTTGAAATTGCGAACGGTATTTTGTCAATTTTTATTATTTATAAACCTCGTATTTCTAAGGTACATGAAGGCAATTGGCGATACGCTTTGTAATTTTTTTTTACCACGGTCAAATGACGATGGCGACGCCTGAATTTGCATACCATCCTCCAAACATTCTTTTTCACTCTAGTGAGTGAATATTAACGTCACACTGTTTAGCTACACGAAGGGTTTTTGACGACATTTTGAACCCTGGTCAAGTGACGAGGACGACACCTGAGCTGGCACCCCCTCTCCCAACTACCAAACCACACCAACTGTAGGACGTTTGAGCTCTCGACAGATTTAACGTGCATCGCGTGTCTTTAGTGGTACTGGGCTCGAACTCGTGCAAAGCCAGCCACGATCCTATACCTTGACCACTCGGCTACTACGGCCCCCTCTCCACTCTAATGTGAGGACTTTGAGTCTCAAGTGTCGTCCTTGTCACTTGACCATGGCTCAAAATTACGAGGTCTATTGCCAAAAGCCCTCGTGCAGCCGAACAGTGCGCCGTTAATATTCACTCATCCACTCATTCATTGAGTCTCGATCCTATTGTCCCTAGATGCAGGGAAATAAAAGAATCGTCAGTGCTTTCCCATTCAATTAAATTTAAAATAATGATAATAATCAAATTATGTAACAGAATAGTGACCAATGAAGGGACTGAGACCATGAAGGGCTGCGGTAGCCCAGTGGTCAAGGTATCGGATCATGTCAGGCATGTCGTGAGTTCGAGCCTAGTACCACTAAAGACCCGCAGTGTAGGGCAGCAATGCACGTTAAATCTGTCGAGAGCTGAAACGTTCTCCCGTTGGTGCGATGTGGTAGTTAGGAGAGGGGTGCCAGCTCAGGTGTCGTCCACGTCACTTGACCATGGTTCAAAATGACGTGGTCCGTCGTCAAAAGCCGTCGTGTAGCTGAACAGGGCGACGTTATTATTCACTCACTCACCCTGAGACCAATGAATCTTGTTGGATGGAGAAGATTTCTCCTAGTTAAAAAATAACTACATCTACAAGGATTTGTCACTATCTATACAGTAACCTTAGAGTTATGAGTTTTATTGAAAACATTTAATTTTTCCTGGACGACTCTAAAAATTAGATTATCAATATAAACCTGAAAAAAAATGAGAATTTGCTTATAGTTTTTAGAATATTTCTTCGTCATTTTCAGTTGACTCACGAAATTGATTTTTTTTTAAATTAAGATTTTTGACTCGTTTATCATTTTTCTGTGTGTCAGGGAATACTTCATTTCCTTCTATTGCGTGTATATAGATTATTTATCACTTCTCCTGATAAACGTGAAATATCTTTTTGAATTTTCTTTGATAATGAATTCAAAAAAGCTATTCAAATGTGTGAATTTCTGAAAATAATGTTTTCCGCCTAATTGATTTGTCGTTAATTTAAAATAAAGTGTGATCTTGCTGATCAATGTGCTTGTAAATTCGCTGCGTAAGCTTAAAAAATGTGGCAGATCTTTAAATAGAATCCGGAAACTTTTCTCTTTGAACTGATTGATGAAACCAATTACCCGTTCCGAGATGATTCTAGTCAAAACATTTTTCTTTCAATTTTCTACACTTGAAAGGAAAATACAGACTTTTTAAAAATGAGACTTCTAATTTTTTTCGCACGATTTTAAAGCCTGATTCAGTTGAGGAATTCGACTATGATAGCAAGTATTCATTAGTTAAAATGCCTATACGTGTAAATATTCTAATGGTTAACATAATTTGTAAAATGATTGTAGCATGAGAAATATAGTACCTTAGTACATTATGAGAGATGCCGGCTGGGTGGCATGAATTGTATGTCGCTGGCCTTCTATACCTTCGGTTGCGGGTTCGACCCCGGCCCAAGTCGGTGGATTTTCATGATGCTGAAAATCGACAGCGGTCATGTCGTATGATTATACGGCTTGTAAAAGATCCCTAGTGTCTATTATGGCTTGGATGCTCTCAGCAAAATTAAATCCTAGTACAAGTTCACATCGTCAAGAGCTCAGGTGCCTCCCTCTGGGGAGGAAACTATGCGTCAAAATTACTTGCGGTGATTGGTATCCGCCTTTATGGTGCCGCAATAAAAAGAGTTACCAGTTTCCGGGAAATGTACTAGGTTTGTAATGGTAAAACACCAATCGGCAGCCCAAATAAAATAATATTAGTGATTAAAATATTATGATATAATATAATGTTGTGAAATATTAATATTAAATAAAATATTATGAAATGTTATATTGATATTATACTTATGAGAAATAGTATACTTTATACAAACAGAAGCAACAATATTTATAAAACATATAATTTACAAAAAGTATAATGCTAATGTACTGAAATCTTTATTGGTACCATACCAAGGACGATTTCAACCGATTTCTGGCAAATTTTTCGTTGAAAAATATAACCACAAGCCTAATTAAAATTTTAAAATGAAATGGGTTGCCATAACTCGTAAAATTTTTGGCGATTAATCTCTGGAATGCACTCAACGTTTGGCGATAAATCGCTGGGTTGGAGTTAATACGTAATATCCCCATTACTTATTGTATTATTGTTTACTTAATTTGAAATGTCTATGTGCATCAAAAAGTTTAGGCTATTAAGTATGTTTGTTTTTAACTTCTGAAAATGAATCACTTTAGAACTTTATAAAATATTTAAAACGTGTTAACATTTCGGGGGTGAAAAACAATTATACTCTTTTTATGTGTGTATTGTGTACACTTTAAATTGAAGTAAGTTGTATCTTATAGTGTATAATAAATAAACAATGTATGTAATTAATATTACAATATTTTAAAATCTATTACTCATTTATGAAAAAGACACATTAATTATTTTTTGTCCCTTCTCAGGATGTACCTGTTTCGTGAAGAAAATTAACTATCCGCTTACGATATCTGTGTTTTATCTTTTGTATTTTATTTGCTGTTATTTTTTCTGATTAAAAAATTATTTGCACAAGTCATTTCACAAGTAGCCCCAAAATAAACGTTATTTGTTTGTTTCTAATCTGCGATTTCTTAAAAAAATATTTCAACATTTTTTAATAATAAACAACCCGGAATGTAATTTAATTTTTGTTATCTAACTATATTTTTAATCTTGCTTTAAATATTTACAGGAGTAATTTAAATGTTAAAAGACTGGAATAATTAATTATCTTATGAGTTTAATTATGTATATTTTTACTGAATAGCAAACGAAAATTAACCAAGAAAGGAAAAAACAACTAGTTTATCTTTGTTTAAAAAGTACTGAGGATTTTTTTCTATTCTGCCAAATGCTTTCATATTTTTCTACCTCTACATACAACAAAAGTTGGCACACATCAAAACAATGGTTATTTTTCTTAAAATAAACTAAAAATCTGTACATTTTTCAGGGAATTTTCAATAAACATCCAGAGAAAGAAGTATTTTACGAATATATATAAATTAGAGGATAGTAGAAAATCCATACCAAATTTTGTTACGCATCGCTTGACTTACTATAACGCAAATTTCATGTATGTGCGTCAATTATTGTAGTAGGGGTTGCACACATTTTAAAATCCCTTTATAAATTTATAAATATTTCTTCAAAAAATTAAATGGTCAGCTTTTTGTAGTACTTAGAGAGCACAAAAACTGTGTTACATAATATATATAGAGAGAGAGATTACAAGCAAAAACAAATTGTTGAAACCATTAAATCAAAGGGGTTTTTTTTATAAATCATATGTCCCCTTAATAATATATTGTAAATATCCAAAGCTTAATGAGAAAATATAAAATAACTCCTCCGAATGATATTTTAACTACCTCAGTTATAACACACACACACACACACAAGTAATATAAAAAAAATTTAAGTCAATTCCTACTTAGATCAACAAAGAAAATTTTTATTTTAGCTACTTCTTTGATAAATAGTTACAATTAACATAAATATGTATATACATAGGACAGAATCACAACATTAAGTGGTAATTAATTTTTATTCATTATCATTAAAGTATCGTATTGGCATCCAAAACAATCGTGTCTATAAAATTTCAGTTCAACTGAATGTTTTAAAACGTGAGAAAAAAACTTTTTCAAGTTCTGAGCCAAGTCGCCAATGTGGCTGTATTTGTAATTATTTAAATAATTAGTTTTAATCAATTAATTTTTATTAATTATAATTAAGTTACTGTATTGTCATCCAAAATAATCACGTATATAAAATTTCAGCTCAATTGAGCGTTTTAAAGTGTATTTTATTAATGATTGAAAATTCCACCAAGATAAATAAATAAATATAGAGAGAGTGTGAGTTCATAATAGGAATCGGAAAAAGGTCCCAAAAGATGTTTATATATGCTTATATGTTTGTTTTATGTTGAAATACGCTATTTCGTTTTTTTCCCTTCTGCTAAGAAGTCTTGTTATAAGTAATCAATTTCTGTTTCGTATGGGATCCGCGTAAAGGTTCCCGCATTCCTTTTGTAAACCGAAAACCCCTAGTCTCGGTCCATCCCTAACGCACCGAAAGCTGCTAATTACCGAGCGATGGTAGATGGTATCGGTGGTGAGGCGCAGGAGATACTTCCAATGTAATAGATGGATGGGTGAAGTCCTCTTCTCCAGGTCTGATGCTATTCCTGGATCCCTCCTCTCCCAGCGCAAAGGCAGTGGTATGAATCAGCTGCTTACACTACTTTCTGCTCTCTGGGGCCCGCAGCATCCCAGACGAGATCGAGATGCTGTAGAGGATCTCACTGCATCTCCGCACGCCGCACCACCACGTGCATCCTCCTGTTCATTTGTTTACTGCTGTGTTGTGCCGTTCCGTGCCCTGGACATCTCTTTGTACAGAGTGACCCGCTCACTCGTTCAGTGAAGAACTGTCTCGTGCCGTGGGGTGGAAGCGATAAATATCTCGATTCCACTTTTGAATCGGATTTTTTAAAGTTGTGTTTTTGGAACTACATCGTCTGTGTTGCAAAACTATTCGCAAAATCGTCAGTTAGTGATCGGTAATGTTGTGTTTCGTTTTTTTTGTGTGCCTGTAAATTAGGCAACTGTTTCGTGTTCTCATCTGTTTGTGTATTTTAAAGTTTACAAATTCAAGGGGAAAGAATTTTAGCTACTAATGTTATTAGAATAAGTGTCTAATAATTTTTTAATTGATTTTAGTTCATTTATAGTTGTGCTGCGAGTGCAAGTATTCCCTTCAATTGTGTAGAGAAATTGAATAGAGTTTGAACAGCCTTTTCCATGTATCGAACAGCTATGAATATATCTCTTTCTTCTTAACTGTTGATTATATATTTCATAAACACAGCGAGCGCGAACATGGTTTGTGTTTCTTGTTGAATAAATTGTCTGCATCGTGGAAAGGCGAGTGCCTCAAAAACCACAGGAATTATATCTTCTCTGCAATTGTTTCTGCATGCTTCTCTGTCTGTGCACGCCGCTGAGAGGAAGCCGGAAGTGATTGAAAACAAACGATTCCGCTCGCTGACAGGCAACCCCACAACAAGCTCATGAACACTACCATGATATTCTTCGTTGGTGGATTTTTCAATTTTCACCTGTGGGTGTGTCTCTTCTCCGAGATTCATGTCCGATCCCATCATTACAACTTTCATCAGCGATCGGCGATTTAAGGAAAAAAGAAATCATGTCTTCCGCGATGTCGTGAACTTTACCAATTACACATTCCCCCAATTTGTGGACCAACAGTCTCTTTAGAACGCTAGAAATACAAAAACTGGTCACATTTGCTCATAGGAAAATTTGGCACCGTAAATGCACTGACTAGTTGTTGGCGATTGTTTCTTTTTTTCTTCTTGGCAACCCCCCTTTGATGCCAGACCGAGAGGTGACGGCCATGTTGGACTGTGAGGACGGAGAGAAAGACAGAAACTCCAATTGCAAACATTGTCAAGGTAGGCTGAAATTTTAAACAGATTTTCTATTGTTGCTCTTATGTAAAACAAAGTAATACCATATAAAAACAATGTTTCGAAGTTACTTGTACTAGTAATGCTTCGAAACACATTTCTAACACAAGCACATTTCTAACTTCAATGCTAGTTCGAATACAAGTATAAATTTTAAATACGAATTTACTTTCAATATATTACATTTACCGAAATAGTCGATAACTTTTATGTGTTAAAAATACTTTGTATATTTCAACTAACCTTGAAATAATTTTGTATTAAATTGTTTCGGTTATATATGACTACATTTCCTTTACAATCTATTTACAACCTTCTTCCTTCCTTTTTTTTTGTTACTATTCAGATAATACATGGACGAATTTTTTGTATTATTTTATGGGGTGGGGATATACACCCCACACACACCATCTCGGAATCCCTTCTTAAAATTAAATAAATTCCTTCTACTTGTGCAGTCAGACCACTAATCTAGTTATACAAACAGGGTGACATTTCAAGAAATATATATCTGAGTTATAATATCATGGATTAACAAAATTATATATTATTAACAAAGTGTTTTGATTGGCTTTTCTAGTAGTTATTGGACAATAAAAAGTAAATAGTTGAATTATAAATCCATAATCCACTTAGGTTATGTTGTTTATGATGTTTAAGGGATATAAGTGTTTAATTATTAAGTAATTATTTATCTAAGTGATAACCGTACATTTTTTTACAAAAGGAAAATTTTTGTCCACTTAAGTAGGGTGTATCCACCTTTAGAGAAACCCATGGAATTTCGTTAATAAAAGCAGATTATTGACAGAAAGTAATTTATCTATAAATTTGGTTCACTCAATCTATCACTAAAATAAATAATTTTGTAATATGCTTAAATTTAGAGAACGACTTTTTTTGGCACAAAATCTTTCAAACACTTAACAATTTTGTATTTTAATAATATTCTGGTTCTAATTTTTAGTAATGTAGAGGTCCATCAGGTTATACAAAAGGAAAACACTCTGATTTTTTTATTATTAATATCCATCGAAAACACTAAGGAATTTGATTATAAAGATAAGAAAACACAGAATTCCAGAATGATACCACTATAGATAGTTATAGAGTCTTAGACAAGTATATTAAATAGTAACTAAATATAAATTAGTTTAAATTGTTACTAAGTTGAAACTCGGAAAAAAAATAGCATCCATCGTTTATTTTTGTGTTCTACCAAGAAAAAAGTGTTAGTACTAATGGTTATAATTCCTTTCTTAAATTATCACAAATTTATAAGACAGGCATATTATTTAAGGGGACATGGTACGATTTACGCAAAAAATTTTGATTTAAGAATTTTCAAATTTCTTTTGTTTGTCTCCAATTTGTATATACTACGTAAAACAGATTTTGTGCTCAAAATTTCATATAAAGCTAACCATTTAATTTTTTAAGGAAAAAAAAATTGTGAAGCTATTTTAAAATGTTACTCCTCCTACAAAAATTTTCGTACGTGCATGAAATTTGATTTACAAGTATGTTAAATTGTGTATAACAAAAGTTATTATGGATTTTGCGATAACATGATTGGTATTTGTACAATTCCTCTTTTTATGAATGCTTATAGAAAATTCCTTAAAAAATGTATAAATTCTGAGTTCAACTATTTTTTTAAAAATAAGTATTGCTTTGAATTTAAAAATGCATACCAACTTTTATTCCATGTACTATTAGCAACAAGTGAAAAAAAATTCCAAGTATTAGGCACAATAGAAAAGATCCTTAGCATTTTTTAAATGAAGACAAACTAGTTATTTTATCTTTCTAAGATAAGTAAGTTTAAAGTTTTTATCTGCAATAGGGATGTGAATTAAAGCGAACGTAAAAGCAGCTATCGTAATTCTGCGTTTTTTTTTAAGTTTAGAGCTTTCAAATTTTGTGAAGTTATAAAAGAGTATATAAAAATAATTTAGGCCAAAAAAACTAGATTTTTGTCAATTGAATCGTATCCTTAACATCTTGGTTTTGAAAAAATAAATACCAAGAAATTCAGTTTTCTTATCTTTTTATCCACTGTTGTTATTATTGCTGAAACTTCATTCTAAGTTACGCAATGATTGTATTTTTAAGTACAGTTAATATGTAATACATATTTTTAGAAACATTTAAACTGTCTCTAGATATTGTTTACTTAATTTTTTTTTACATTTTGTTATTATTATATATTAAGGACAAAGACAACATAATATTATTAAAAATAATGGAAAAACTTCGCTTTTAAAGGCCAATTTTCAAAACGCGTGAGAAAATTTTAAATTTTTTTAAAGCTCTTTTTCTGTAAGGGATATAAGATTTTATAGAGCTTTTTAGAGCCACGTAACAATAGACCGAAATGGAGTATTAATTAAAAAATTAAGTTCATTGAAATCGTACAAGAAACGATCTTGCAAATACCCATAAAATATAAACACTTTTTTTCACTCGTCTCAATCCCCTCCCCCTCCCGATTTTGTGAATACTTTGTTTAAATATATTAATATATTGATCGCTTTAATTACTATTTTGATATGCATTGTAAATTCCACCTTAACATATTTCATTAATATAGATGTATGTGCATCACACACACACACACCACACTTAAAAACATTACTTCATTCAATGATAAAAATATTTACTCATGAATATTCTGTTTTCTATCATTACAAAAACATGTATTGGAAACGCTTTGAATTATGTGTTCATTGCGATTTTACTAATTAAAAATAACACCTTAATGTTCCTATAACAATAGAAAGATATTTTCAACAAAAACCATTAACTATTTCGTTAGTATTAAAAATTACGTTCACAATTAAATTTAAGTCAACTTCAAAAATGAAGCATTTTATAATATGAAATTAAAACGAAATTAACCATTTTTCACTTGTTAATATCAATTGCCTCCCTTCATTTTCATTTAAGCAAGACAATGTTTTTTTTTCGAAATTTGTAAATAATTAGTATTAAAGTCAATTAGCATTTAATATAAGAAATATAATATAGTGGTTATGGTCACGAACTCGTGGCCACGGTGTCGTGGGTGCCACTGACCCCCCATATGGAGGGGCTGATGCTTAAATATGTCGAGTCTCGATGTCCCCCCATAGGTGTGGTGTGGTAGTTAGGAGAGGGGGTTTCAAGCTCAGGTGTCGTCTTCGTCACTTGACTGAAGTTTAAAGTGAAGAGTTCCGTCACCAATAGCCGTGTTGTTTTATACTGCGACGTTAATAAACATTTACTTGATAAGAAACACTTGTTCTAAATTTAAACAGATGTTATACTCCTTTTCACGTACGTAATTTAACATTTTCCCTTAAAAATATCGCCACTGAGTCCTTAATTCAAAAGAAGACGAAATTTGCAAAAGACCTGTCTGGAACACCCACTTAAAAAATCTTTCAATATTCAGTTCTTCATCAGCGGGGTGGGTAGTGGGGATGAAGATTCATCATCAACTGAAACGGTGCCAGATATAAACGTCTAGGTTAAATATTTGTCACTTTTCATTTTGATGAAGCGAATTACTTTTTTTGTCGGGTGACTGAGAATAAAAATTAGCATAGAAAGAGCTATAAAAAGATCTCAGCATTAGAAACAAATATCTTACATTTTATAATCATGTTGTACTCAAGATTTCTTCTACTTATCAATCTTTTTAAGTGAAGATCATTAAAAACATACACCAGAATCTTAAAAAAAATTAATTAAACTTGTATGCGTATATTTTTCATTATTCCTTTGTCTGTAATATTTGAATTAATTCTGTAACAATAGGTACGGTTTCGTATAGATTGTTATTGCGCAATTGTGAAACTCTTAATGAAAAATATTTCCTGATTTATCACGATTTTTTAATATTTTTAGATAATATAATAGTAATACACAATTTGTGTTCAGTGATATTTTATTATTCCACTAATAAAACTGAGAATTTTGATGAAATATGTAATCGGATAAAGATAAACCTAGTTTTGGCCGAGAGAAAACTTATAAGAAAAGAGAAAATTTGATTATTTTCAAAAATAAAAACAAAATAATAATAACTTACACTTAAAGAAAATATAAAAATCAGCAGAACATCTCAGCGGTACTTAAATTTTCGATCTCTGCGGCCCCCTTTTATGTATCAGGGTGATATCACGGATCCTCAAGAATTTGAACATCCCTCCCCGACTTAATATTCTCGGTCAAAATACACATTTTAGTACAGTTTCTTCATTATGGACTATTTAGTAATCTAATCTAGTATGGCACATCTTCCCATTTTTCGACGAGGCCTTTCAAAAAGGAAATCTCAATGTTACACCGCGGACCCCCTAGAAAAACGTTGCAGACCCTTTGGCGTCCATGGACCACAATTTAAGAAGCACTGGAATATCTGATTGCTAAGTTAAAGTGTATCTAAATATTTATCAGAAATAAGCAATATTTAAAATTGGCATGTTTTATAACAAATTTTTATATATTAAGTAAGAAATTTAAGTTAAGCCATATCTAATATCTGAATATAGTTTTTAGAATATCTTGCAAAACTTATCCTAAAGTAAGCCTTTTTATCCTATTATTTATCTTCGTATACCTTAAATTAATTTAACAATTTGAATAAAAAAATTGATAATAAAATGCAAAACAATCAAACAATTTGTATTTCTTTGCCATATCTCTTACAAATATTCCACTCCATTTCAGGAAGATATTACTGAATGATTTATAATAATATTAATGAGATGTAATACATTACAAAATATCTTTCTCTAAAAGGCTATCGTGGTAGCTGAGCGGTGATGATCTCGAACTACTGCCCGGCTTTGTTTTTATCAAGTCATGGTTTCGAGTTCTGGTACCAATGATGTTGCAGGTTTAATTTACCGGGCCTCAAAGTTCTTATGTTAGCATAGTGTAGAAGTTTGGAAATTGTGGCTGTTGTCTTCGTCACTGAACGAGGCTCAACATTATGAAATCCGTCTCCAATATTCCTTGTGTAGCTTCAACATACGATTTCAATAATCAACCTATTCAAAATACCGCCAAGGTACATGAACATATTATACCTTAATCTTCGTGTTAAAAGTTGGATGCTTATTTCCACCAAAAGTTTTCATGTAATGTAACGGGGACTGTGGTACATTAAATTTAAAAGTGACCTTGAAGATATATATAATTTTTTTTTTATATATGTTGTCCTTTTCAATCGACTTAATTTGGATTTAGTTGTCCTTAACAAGTAACGTCTCTGATTCAAGAGCAGATATATAACTTTGTTTATTGAATGTAATCATGCAATTGAGGTATTGATTAAATTTAAGTTTATATGAAATCAAATCTGATACTAATACCTTCTTGAAATGAATTAATCCTCCTCCTAATACAGTATTATATTATTTTAAAAACAAGTTTGATAATTAAAAAAGACATGTTGAGAATTAATTAATTTTAAATTAATTATATATATAATATAACTATTAATAATGTAACAAAATAACGGAACTTGATGCACATTGCAATAGAATTTCTGGCTTTTTACATCGCTTTTCTTCTGTTTTTCTGTTCTGTTTCAACGGGGTTTTTTACTGGTAACAAAAACTATATATTTTTGAATAAAGTAAAAATATTCCTTATTTCTTGAAGTTAACTTGTCATTTTAAATCAATAGTATAAAATTGTGACCGGTGTGTCGCGGGTTCGAGTCCTGGTTTCACTGAGGACCCACCATGTAAGGGAGGCTGATGCAAGTTGAATATGTTGAGCTCAAAGTGTTCCCGTTGGCGTGTTGTGGTAGTTTGCAGAGGGGAGTGCCAGTTCAGGTGTCGTCCTCGTCATTTGACCGATGCTCAAAATTACGAGGTCAACAGCCCTCGCGTTGCTTTATAATCCGACGTTAATATAACTCTCACTTACATTAGATCAGTTATAAAAATTTCAAATAAACTGAAAAGACTGATAAAGTAATTTATTTTATCTTAAAGAAAGAGGAGAAAATTTATTCCTTAATCCTTTATCTACATCATTATGATTTACTGCAGTTTCTTTCATGCAATATATTTTTTTTTTGAATCCCTAGATTGAAAATTAAGGGATATACATAAACAAAATACTCAACTTTGAAAAATTTAATAAGTTAGAGCTAATTAATTAATTAAAGATATTTAACTGTAAAATTAATCATATACACTGTTCACTTAAAGTAAAAGGCGAAATCGTTTTCTAAGGTTTTCATTAACATACAAAAAAAGATGAGGCACTTACCTTTTGACATTAACTATTTGTTCGGAACAAAAATGACAATCTTCGCAACCCGCTGAAAACGCAATTTCTGCTATAAAACTATTCGTTTTTCCCGCTAAAATACCCATCATAGAACCCGTGCTGCCATACATCTTGGAAGAGTGAAATTAAAAGAATATTTCTGCTAAGTATCGTCAGAGTATTCGTAAAAATGGTTATTCTATGCAATTTTAAAGGGAGTGGTACTTATAAATACCGTCGGCTGATAAAGGGTTAAAGGCTGTTTAATTTTATTGAACTCCTCAAGTGCTAATTAGTTCATGTAATTATTTAGTATAATAATAGTCCCGCCTAGTTAAGAAAAAACTGTTGGTGCTTTATGGGTCTGTGTGAAGTTCTGTCACTTCTTTGGTACCGACTAACCGAAAATTCGGTAGCAGTAATTGAAGTCAGTTGTTTACACCTCCCCTCTCTCCTGCCTACTCTGAAGCAGGCCAACGCCATTAGACGCAATTATTACCGCATCCCTCATCCCCTAAAACGCCTTCATCAGCATTCTTCCATAACGAACCCCTTAACTGGGCCATGTTGTTTTTCCTCTGATTTTTGACAATGTTTACTTATTTTTTTCTTCTCTTTCCCTTACCGAGGGTCAAAGACCTGGGAGGATTAAAGGCGTTTATTAGTCCCCTTTTTTAATGAAAAGTACCTCCTTTTGCCGGTGGAAATCCGGACTAAAAGTGGGAGAGGTTCTAAAAAAAAAGGGTGACGATGTATTTTTAACACCTCCCGTCCCCTGCCCCCCTCAATACGTCATTGTCTCATCCGAAAGACTGCGTGAGGTCCACCGGGCGTCTTCTTTCAGAAAAGTAGTATTTTTTAGTAGAAGGAGAGAAGAAAAAAGGGTGGCAAAAAAAGAATTTTTTTCGTTTCTTTCTCCATGCCCCCTTTTCTCTTTTCGAATTCTGAATGGTACCTGGAGTAGGGAGTTTCCTTGGTGGCCGAGTGCCAAGCGAAGAATAGATTGTCGTTCATCCTTGCTATTTCGATAGATTATCTGAACCAGATCCTTGGTACAGATCTTCTGTATTGTGTGTTTAACGGAGCAGTAGTTATTGGCAAGGAAGTGAGCTTCCAGGCGCATAGGTTAGAGTCCTAATTCCTCTTAAAAAAACTTTTAAACTTGTATAGTGAACAGGACTGTGTGTCGTTTTTCCAATGCAAATTCCACTTGTAATGCCACTTTGAATTTCTGTGAGTACATTGCAGGTTCAGGTGTATTTACCACGTGAAAACGGGTCAAAATAATATTCAAAGACTCTTTTTCAATTCCTACTATTAGCTCGCACTCTCTCTATATTTATTTATTTATTGGTGGAATTTTCAATCGTTAAAAATACATTTTAAAGCGCTCAATTGAGCTGAAATTTTACATACATGATTATTTTGGATGACAATACAATAATTTAATTATAATTATTAAAAGTTAATTGATTGAAACTAATTATTTAAAGAATTACAAATACAGCCACGTTGGCATCATTTTTGGCGACTTAGTGATCCTTTTGGCGACTTGTGTCAAAACTTGAAAAGGTTTTTTTCTCGCGTTTTAGAGCATTCAGTTGAGCTGAAATTTTATATACACGATTGTTTTGGATGCCCCAATACGATACTTTAATGATAATGAATAAAAATTAAAATTACCACTTATAATGTTGTGATTCTGTCATATGTATATACATATTTATATTAATTGTAACCATTTAATAAAAAGTAGCTAAAATAAAATTTTTCTCTGTTGATCGAAGTAGGAATCGACTTAATTTTTTTATATTACTTGTTTTTTATTCATTAGGCAAATTTTTCAAGTACGGTAGAGAAAAGTGAAGCATAAAACTTTTTTAATGAAATGATATATCATGATTTAGTTCTAGCTTAACGTTTATATCATACTATGAAATTGAAGTTTTCCGATTTAGGATAATTAATTCTATCTAAATGCGACTGACTGGTTTGGGGCCGAGGTAGCCGAGTGGTATAGGTATAGGTATCGGAACGTGGCTTGCTTTGTCACGAGTTCGATCCCAGTACCACTAAAGACCCGCCGTGTAGGGCAGTGATGCACGTTAAATCTGTCGAGAGCTGAAACGTCCTCCCGATGGTGTGGTGTGGTAGTTAGGAGAGGGGGTGCCAGCTCAGGTGTCGTCCACGTCACTTGACCATGGTTCAAAATTACGTGGTCCGTCGCCAAAAGCCCTCGTGTAGCTGAACAGTGCGACGTTAATATTCAATCAATCAGTCAAGCGACTGACTGGTTATCGGGAATCCGGTGTTTAGGGTTTTATCCAATCTAAAAGTAGATTACTACGGTTCATAGTACATGCATACATGTCCAGTGGCATACATGGCGTAATGGAGAATATTACGATCCCCCTATAAAGTCAAGTTCTGAGCTCCAAGCTGGATCTTACAAAGGGTTACGTACTTGGCCTCGGTCAGCTTTAGGCCTCCAAGAACCAAGGTTAGAGGGGGTGTACGTTACGCCACTGTATATATCAGAATATCACAATCTTTTGTATTTCTTGATATAAACATTTCCATAGAGTGAAGAAAACTTTACTGAAAGCTGTCTAAACTGGATTTTCGTTGAAAATTAAAGAATATTTAAATTTGGCTATCAAAATTTTCTCTTGCATAGATTAATTTTAAACATTTTTAACGCATTTTCCACTTTTACGAAAGCCTTCGCAATAGTATAAGGAAGAAAAATAATTTCGAGATAAACGGAACAAGTACTTAAGCCTAATTCTTTCGTCGATCTTGCTGTGGCCGCGGCAGCCGAGTAGTATAGGTATCGGATCGTGGCTTGCCATGTCACGAGTTCGAGCCCAGTACCACTAAAAACTCGCCGTGTAGGGCAGCGATGCACGTTAAATCTGTCGAGAGCTGAAACGTCCTCCCATTGGTGTGGTGTGGTAGTTAGGAGAGGGGGTGCCAGCTCAGGTGTCGTCCACGACACTTGACCATGGTTCAAAATTACGTGGTCCGTCACCAAAAGCCCTCGTGTAGCTGAACAGTGCGACGTTAATATTCAATCAATCAATTACATTCAATTCGTCGATCATGCTATATATCCAATCCAAAATGTAGTGAAACAGGGAAGCTTACATTAACTGGCACTCAGGTATAGTTTTTTCCGCGTTTTAATTTGATTCAGAATTTTAAGAAAATCAATGGTAATAAAGAAAGACCGTTAAATATATTTTTTTTAACACGGTGTTAATAAAAAAAATGAAACTTTTCTCATTGCCAATAAATAACCTTCGGCAACCCTTTCTCAACGTCATGCCTTCTACAGAACTTTCATCTGAGCCTATAATTCCTTTTCTGACTCAACCCCTTTCACGCCTGAAGGAATGTGCGTTCCGGAACGGGAAGTGGGCCTGTTCCATTCTTTGTGCTCCGGGAGTGTGCCAAGGCCGGGAGAGCCGCTGACGTCCGCGGCCTCCTGCTCAGCATCAGGCCGTTTCCTCCCCCTTGCTGACGCCGGACAGCCGCGGAACAGCTGGCCGAGGGTACTTGTAAATCTCTTTTCTCGGGGGCCTTCTCCTCATCTGCCATCTTTTCCTAAGAAAAAGACAAATGTATATTCTGATATGTGGTGTGCTTTCTTTTTTTATAAATCATGGAATTTTTGAGACTCATTAAGAGTATTACAGAATTGGATTACGTCCATGCTACAGAATTTTTTTTTCCATTTGACTGAGTAGGGTAACGTATGAGAATTAAATTTCGGAACATACAATAAACTTAGTATTGATATCCATTAGTATCATTCCATTTAACTTGGCGAAAAAATAATAAAACATCGAATTTTACAAAACAGAAAAAAAGAAAAATGTCGTGTTTTGTGAAACTATATATTTTTGCTTATAAGATTATTTTTTGAAGTAATGTAGTGTATATGATGCATTTGTATTATTTCTGGAATCGATGTAGCAATGCAAATATATAAATTTTACAAAATTGTCTAAAAATAAAAGTAAAATACTCACACATAAAAATTTTAACATTTGTAGGCTTTATTAAGCTTATGAGTAGCACTAACTTTGTGATTTTCTCAAAGGAATTTTTTTTACTTATATTCGTATTCACATTTCTCCATTCAATACAACATAATATGAGCATTGATATTAATTCTCTTTTAGAAGATAGTCTTTAACGATTAATAATTTTTACTATGATATATTTTTGTGTTCATCATGGGATGTTACTCATGTTCTAGATTTGTTGATGTGTTGAAGGCTGTGACGTTATGAACGAGAAGTAAAATAGGAAAATTTTATTTCATCATAAATTGAGCTATTTCAATCTCTTCTTACTAGAATTAAAGGTGAAAAAGTATACAACATCTTCAAAATTAAAAATAAAAACTGAATTTTGCACATATTTCTTTTTTCTTGTATGAATGTCCGCTCTCGTAAATGCGAGGGGAACTGAAGAACGACACACCTTTTAAAAACGCTTAAGCTTTATTCCCATTAATTCCAAATATAATAAGGTTGCAAATAGCTAGTAGAGTGAGTTAGCTATTTACAATAAAATGTTAAGTATAAAATATACATAACAAGCATATATGAAGAAATGCAAACGTTTGGCTGTCTTCATCCCCAAACTTAAATATAACAGGTAACTCTTATTTTCATACATCGCGGTTGACCTTATAAAAAGAGGTTCTCAAATCAAACAATGCCTAAAAATCAAGAAGGGACATGCAGAGAACCCGTTACATATTTACACAGAGTAAAATTAATATCCAAAAAAAAATTCTTATTATATAGGGTGTTTTTTTAGAGGTATAGAACTTTAAATTGCAATAAAACAACGATGTATTATTCGATTGACATGAAATTTTTTTATTCGAAAGATAATCTTGTGGCATTACATTTTAAATATGATTTCTGGCATATGACTGCCACGGCTGGCTCGGATGTAGTCCAATCTGGACGTCCAATTTTCGATGACTTTTCCCAACATTTGTGGCCGTATATCGGCAATAACACGGCGAATGTTGTCTTCCAAATGGTCAAGCGTTTGTGGCTTATCCGCATAGACCAATGACTTTACATAGCCCCACAGAAAATAGTCTAGCGGTGTTAAATCACAAGATCTTGGAGGCCCATTCACAGGTCCAAAACGTGAAATTAGGCGATCACCAAACGTGTCTTTCAATAAATCGATTGTGGCACGAGCTATGTGACATGTTGCGCCGTCTTGTTGGAACCATAGCTCCTGGACATCATGATTGTTCAATTCAGGAATGAAAAAGTTAGTAATCATGGCTCTATACCGATCACCATTGACTGTAACGTTATGGCCTTCATCGTTTTTGAAGAAGTACGGACCAATGATTCCACCAGCCCATAAAGCGCACCAAACAATCAGTTTTTCTGGATGTAACGGTGTTTCGACGTACACTTGTGGATTAGCTTCACTCCAAATGCGGAAGTTTTGTTTGTTGACGTAGCCATTCAACCAGAAGTGCACTTCATCACTAAACAAAATTCGCTTATGAAAATCGGGAACAACGGCAATCTCGTTTGGGGCCCATTCGACGAATCTACGCCTTGCTTGATGATCGTTTTGATGAATTGCCAAACCAAACTAAGAATAAATCACTTGACAGCTGTTAAATCGGTCACCATCTTGGAAAGTAATGCCAACTTAAACTTCTATATCTGGAAAAAAACACTCTTTACAAACTTACATGCATTTCTTTTTACTTAACCAAGTTTCGAAATCACGAAATCCATTCCCAATAGCCCTCGTGTAGTCTGGAATGACATTTATTCGAAATTAATTAATAGATTATTTTGGACTCCAAAAATTTGACGTTATATATGTAATTACATATTATTTCGCTACCAGTTTTCCCCTACTTGAGATAAGGCAAACATAGTGGGAAGTCTTTTTCACTGAATAACGCTCAGGATTAGTCGTTATTTATTATCGAATAAGGATAAGGACACGCTATCTATAATCTAATATATCTTCATTCAGCGACCTTTAACGAGATTTATCTGCAATAAATATTACTGCCTGAAAAATTAATAATCTGGCTATTATTTACGCCAATATTCATATATCTATTTTTTAAATCGCAATCTACATTAAACAATTAAATGATGATTGCATTGCAGTGTGGAGCGTATAAAATCTTGGATTTAAGCATTTTCAGAATATAGATATTTGTTATTTACCGAGATTTTAATTATGTCTTACAAAAATTACACAACATTATAGTGAAAGAATAAAAATTGAGGCACATATACAGCAAAAATTGCAGTAGACTATTATTAAGACTGTATCGCCTTCAATGATAGGTTTTGACAGCAGTGGACAAATCCTTTCCACAATATCTAATAGGGAATGCCGTGTATCCCATGGTGCAATATGGGAAAAGTCCCCCTTCTTTTCTAGTCGAGATAATGGGGATGAAGAGCGAGAGCAAAGGACTGCTGAAGAGTGTTTCCAAACCCCATCTGTCCCTCCTTAATGTGCGTCCGACGCGTGCCTCCTCTTCCTCCTCGTAATCTCCTCCACCGTTTACGCGTGGCTATTGGCTTAGTCATGCCTTTTCGATGCTTTTCTTAGAAAGGGAAAAAATTGCCAGCTGATGTTTATTTTCCGCCGGTGGAAGTAAGGGGCTGACGTCTGCGGGGTGGAAGCTGTGCCGAGCAAAGAATAGAAAATGATTGGGGAGCATCGATTCTGCTTCCTTTAAGTTTGTTTTGGGTTGGAATGCGTTTTCTGAATGTGAAATCCTTTGGCTGCAATTGCCGACTGGTCATGGCTGCAAATTCGCAAACCGGCCTTTTTTTTTTTTTTTTTTTTTTTTTTTTTTGTCGAACCGTGAAAGTAAGTTCTGATGCTACAGAAGCCATGCCGTGTAGAAAGGATTGCGCCCCATGTTGAATCTGTCGAAGCATCAAGTCCTCTCGCTGCCGTGGCGTGGATATTGGAGAAAGGGATGCAAGAGAGAGAGAGAGGTTTCGTTGTTATTGGACTGTGGTTTAAAATTACCAGCTTTATCAGCATTAGTCCTTTTGTTGTTTCTGGGCCGCGGTAGCCGAGTGGTATAGGTATCGGATCGTGGCTTGCCTTGTCCCGAGTTCGAGCCCAGTACCACTAAAGACCCACCGTGTAGGGCAGCGATGCACGTTAAATCTGTCGAGAGCTGAAACGTCCTCCCGTTGGTGTGGTGTACCAGCTCAGGTGTCGTCCACGTCACTTGACCGTGGCTCAAAATTACGTGATCCGTCGCCAAAAGCCCTCGTGTAGCTGAACAGTGCGATGTTAATATTCAATCAATCAATCAATCAATCTTGTTTCTGAATGCCATGTTGTCGCATCACATTTGCCAATATAATTCATCTAAAGTTTTTTTTAATAAAAGAAAAACAAATTAACGTGTCAAATAATAGTTTTCGATTTTCTTTTGTTCCGATACGTCATTAGTTTTTAAAAGCAAATGATGTGTGAGTACAATTACTTGCTAGCTTCATTTCGATTAATATTTCGCTTTCGAGATTTTAGAGGGGCCACAGTAGCATAATAATCAAGGTTACAGATTGGAACGGTCGTGGCTGGCGTGTCTGGAGTTCGAGCCCTTGTGGCACTGAAGAAGCACAGTGTAAATGGCATGTGAGCACGTTAAATGTGTTGAGGTTCAAAGTCCTCCCGTTGGCATGGTGTGGCAGCTTTGAGAGGGAGTTTCTAGCTGAGATGTCATCTTGTAACTTAACCATGTTTTTAAATTACTAGATATGTGTTTTTAAAATGTATTGTTGACAAAACATTAAAAAAAATATCTCTCAAAATTTAAAATTTACAGAGTAGTTTTATTGTTTTTATCATACTAAAAGTTTTTTCGGGCTTTTGGGTTATTTGTTTTGGAGCTATAATTGAAGGCAAGAAACCTAGCTTTTGAAATTAAAAATATCTTTCCCCCCCTCAAAAATAAGGTAGATAGCATGTTCTTGGAACAGTGTACATTTTAAAGATTTTTCTTTAGAAAACTTTTCATTTTCAATATACGTATTTTTTAGTGAAATATTTCTTGAACTAGGGAAAATAAATATTTCTATTTAAATATTTACAAATAAATTATATTAATATTAAGCAGAGGAAATAGATATTCGTAGCTTTAGGGACACGATCTTAAAAAAAAACTCTTCATACTCATTCTCGTTAATAATTAATAAATCACGTTTCCTCTGTAAAAAAACCCGACAGTTAAAGCTTGTAATAGTACCAAGGCAAATTCCAGGTTAGTTTTAAGAGGGAACTCTTGCTAGATACCCTCTAAAAATGTGACTAATTAAAATTATTTCAAAGAAATACGTAAAACATGTTTAATCAATAAAGATATTAAAAGAGTTTTTACTGTTTAACTCAAAAAGGCGCATGTGTTGTGAAAATTATTGTAATAAGTAATAGTTAATATTAATAGGATTTAAAACTTGAAAATAATTGCTTAAAGCAACATAAATTAAGCATATCTTCATAAAACATTTTGTTCGAGCCATTTCTAAATCTTATGTAAGAAAGTTTCTTAAATATGCTGTTTACTAAAATTAAAGCTCAAAGAGACCGAAAAAAATTAGCACAGAATGTGGATGATGAAAAAACAACCAACCACTATGTCTCAAGGGCAAGAATAAACATCATACATAACCATCAGGAAGAAAACTGAACACCCTGGATGTTTACGCCAATTCAAGAACAATAAAGAAGGAATATAGAAAAAGAAGCGGAAAGATGACGTAAGAATTACTGGATAAAAAATTTACTGCTGGAGTATTAAAAGAAACTACCTTGGGAAAAGTAATACTTTCTCTTGGAAGGTGATCTTTGGTGAATATGTTGTAAATGAGAGATTAAAAGTAACCTTTAATAGTATTAATGAAAAGGAAAATGTTGTAGCTTGGTTAAGAATAACAAAATATGCTGTGTTACATACTTAAACATTTTAATTTCAAACTTTTCAAAACAAGGTATACATAACTATCTTATTTTTCCATTAGATTCAGAATGATAATATATAGTTTGCGGTGCGTTAGTACTATAAATACTAATTCGAATAAAAAGATTTCGAATTATTAATATAGGCATCATAGGTATATTTTCCAATTTTATAAGAAAGTTTCTTCTGATGAATACTTTTTATGAAAATATTGAACTCTATGTAATCACGCATATTATTAGTAAATTAATAAATGGTTCAAATGAATAATGTATTTTTGCAATAGTACATAAAAAATATAGTATATATTGGGAAAAAATATAAATATCTCATGGAATCTCATTATGTAGTCTTGCTACTCAATATTCCACGGCAATAGCAAGCAGATTCGAAAATTTTGTTAATTATGATGAATAACAGTTTATATTTCGAATACTTCCGAATGCTGGTGTTAATTACAGATAAACGGAAGGTTTTTTTCCCTCTGTAAATGTGCCCTACTTCTGTGGCGTACACTCAGTAACGTATACCCCAGTAAACCCCACATCACGAGGGAGGCAGGATTCTAGAGGATTCAAAGTTTGTTGTTATCAAATCCCTTGTAAGATCCGGCCCGGGGCCCCAAACCTGACTTTTCAGGGGGGACCTAATATTCCCCGTTACGCCACTGCATACTGTTATTCTAATACAATGTATTTCTCAGATGTTAGTTGCAATCTGAAATGATATTTCTGTTTATAACATTAGTTTGTGTTTTATGAGATTTTAATGGAAATGCTACAAATATAAAAAACATGCACCACAAGAAATTCCATGTGCATGCACCTTAAAATAGAATATGCAAATCATTAACATTTGACAGCAAATGATTGACTAGCTGGAGCTCCAGCTCACTTCCACCAAGCATCCGAATAATGTGTCAGACAGATTATTTTCTATTGTTAAGGCAGATCTTACATGAAATTTTGGTGATTCAAGAACAGTATGAGCAGATATCATCATCTGAGCGAGGACGTGCAATAGCATTATAAGAAGCAGAGTAGCAAATTCGCTCGACATTTGGGTCGGAGCGATGCTATAATTCGACGATCTGGGCAAGAGTGACTTTACAGAGCATCAAAAGAAAGTAACAATCGGCCGAGAGCGACGATAGCAGGAAAGGGCAGAACGATCATCAGATCGGCAACTGATGCTTCCTTATCAACGATCCAAAACGTAATTGGCACACCGGTGACTGCAATGACTATCAACCGGTGACTCTGCAAACGGCTGCTGAGTTTATGGAGGACATTGAGCAAACTGCCTCTCGCCTTTATACGCCACCAGGTTCTTTTCTTTGGTTTGGGATTCATTCGGTTTGGAATATTTCGTACAGGTGTGGATTTGTTTTCGACGATGTTCCACTTCGAATTGAGCCAGATTACTAGCGAAACCATGTCTGAAGACGTCCAGGATAGCAGTAGAATACTCATCTGACTATTTTCCACCGAACATTCCAACAACCAGGAATTATGGAAGGATATCATTTGATAATCGACCCCTTTAGTCATCTGTAACACTCGCGGCTCTTTGACGAGTATCTACACCACTTTTACAGACTGTTCCTGTATCGCACTGACTCAACTCGCCGATTGGAACGTGTATAATAAGCAATTACGCTGACTATGTACTAATTTTACTAGCCAAAGCTCAGCTGGATAATAGAGGGTCAGAGTTAGGCTAATGCATTGCTGATTTTTTTTTGTTGATGCAGTTGTAATTCCTGAACAAAACATTTGGTTCCTATGATAATGCTAACGCTTAGATTTATACAAACATAAACCCCATGTACTGATTATCGTCCCATTCGGATTACTCCTGCTTGATGCGTCACTTTTTATGATTAAGAGCGTAGTACAGAATACAAAAGGAGAAAAAATGTTAATATTCTTGTAATAGATTAATGTATTCACGGTTTTATCAAAAACTACAGTTCTAGTATTCAAACAATTTTTCTTTTTAAAGAAATACTGTAAAAATATACCCATTTTATAAAGAGTGTTTTTTTTTCAGGTATAGAAGTTTAAGTTGGCATTACTTTCCAAGATGGCGACCGATTTAACAGCTGTCAAGTGATTTATTTTCAGTTTGGTTAACGATCATCAAGCAAGACGTAGATTCGTCGAATGGGCCCAAAACGAGATTGCCGTTTTTCCCGATTTTCATAAGAGAATTTTGTTTAGCGATGAAGCGCACTTCTGGTTGAATGGCTACGTCAACAAACAAAACTGCCACATTTAGAGTGAAGCTAATCCACAAGTGTATGTCGAAACACCGTTACATCCAGAAAAACTGACTGTTTGGTGCGCTTTATGGGCTAAAGGAATCCTTCTTCAAAAACGATGAAGGCCACCACGTTACAGTCAATGGTGATCGGTATAGTACCATGATTACTAACTTTTTCATTCCTGAATTGAACAATCATAATGTCCAGGAGCTGTGGCTCCAACAAGACGGCGCAACATGTCACACAGCTCGTGCCACAATCGATTTATTGAAAGACACGTTTGGTGACCGCCTAATTTCACGTTTTGGACCTGTGAATTGGCCTCCAAGATCTTGTGATTTAACACCACTAGACTATTTTCTGTGGGGCTATGTAAAGTCATTGGTCTATGCGGATAAGCCACAAACGCTTGACCATTTGGAAGACAACATTCGCCGTGTTATTGCCGATATACGGCCACAAATGTTGGGAAAAGTCATCGAAAATTGGACGTCCAGATTGGACTACATCCGAGCCAGCCGTGGCAGTCATATGCCAGAAATCATATTTAAAATGTAATGCCACAAGATTATCTTTCAAATAAAAAAAATTCATTTCAATCGAATCATGTACATCGTTGTTTTATTGCAATTTAAAGTTCTATACCTCTAAAAAACACCCTTTACAAAGTATAATACCGCAATGATAAAAAAAGCAGTGCAGTAAAATACTTATTAATTCGACTCCATTTAAACTGGATGTTTCATTATAAATGTTATGCTTATTTATTTATATCTACTGAACTAACATGTGATAAAAAATACTACCGTCATCATTTCACTTTTATTTATCTTCACGGATGTCAGCGTTTCTGGCATATTTTCTCCAAAATTCCCGAACCTTTATCAGTTTTTTTTAACTTTCACTTCTGACCTTTTGATGCAAATAACTGTGAGAACGAATAATTGTAAAGAAAAGTGATAGTAAAAGACTAATAAAAAAGAGCTTTAACGGCAGTTTTATTGTTTGATATGTCGTATATTGATTGATAAGCACATATTAATCTGTATATTGTTTACTTAAACTTATGATGAAATAAAGTGAAACATGTGTTTTTACTTTATTTTGGAATTCGTTCAGCTCAAAACTTTCTATTTAAAGGAAAATAATTCATATATACGAGATTTTGTAATGTACTAGTCATGCGTATCAATGGTGTATAACTTAGTATAGTAACTCGGACGATTCCATGCCTGAACAATCAAAAGCAGCGGGCATAACAAATCACAATCACAAGAATAAATTAATCTAATTCAATAACTTAATCAATGGTGGAAAGACAACTGCTCACTTACTGCTAAGTTATAATGAATCAAAATGTACTTCTATACCAGAACTGACAGGCGTATTAGATTGAAACCACTCCAGCTCTTAAACTTTATAAACAGCTAGAGTACTTCTTCTAACGGTGCATTGAATAAATAAGTTAAATAATTGTTAACTGCCCAGTGGCCGAGTGGTAGCGTATCGCGCTTCCCCACCACAGGTTCGAGGTTCTATCCTCAGACTGGGCAAGGTCCACTCAACCCATCATCCCTCCTGCAGTGGGTCGATCAATGAGTACACTTGATCGGGACATCTATTCATGCACCTCAGTCATGTCACTTATACTGGGATGGGCACAGTAGGCCCTAGCCCTCATGAACTGTTGCGCCACTGAGTTTGAGTAATTGTTGACTAACTTTTCACAGATTTTCCACTTTCAACTATTCAATTATTATCATGAACTCTTCACTTCAGTTCATTTTATATAATGAATCCCATTAATATACTCTTCTGTGAAACAAACTAGCTGCTGAAAACTTCTAAAACACCAAAGAAAACCTCCAGGTTAATTTGAGGGAAACTTCACGAGAAAGCCTGTTACAAACTCTGAAAATAAGCTTAAAAAAGGCTGCACACATTCAGAAGATTTCTCTCATTTCAGAATAATGTCTTGGTTTTAGTATTGTGCTTGTGTTCCACATCCCATCTTTACATCTATTTCTCCCCCCCCATCAAGTTCTTTTTTTATTCTCTAAATGTTCTGAAGTGTGGTTTCAAGGATGTATATTTTTCAGCGTTGTGCTTTTCTGAGCGTCATAACATAAAGTTGGTATTAAATTTAGCATTTGATAAATAACTCTTATTTCGAGATAGCTATCGCCGCATCTTTCTGAAAAAGTGTACTCCCGTGCAGAATTCCGATCTTTTGCCACCCAAAAATCGTGAAACGAAAAAAAAAGGCAAAAAACCTTATACACCCTACTATACAACATATCTCCCTCTCAGAGTAATCTGCCACGGCAGCGGTTACCTTTTAAATTTAGTTCTTATGCCCTGAGCGTGACAAGAGATTGTAAACGTGTTAGATATGGTTGAAATATATACAGTTGTAAGCATTTCAAAAAAGGAGGGAATGTGCTGTTTTTTGTGTGTTTTTTATTCCCCTCTATTCCTGCCTTCAACACTCCCACCAACTGCAAACTGCTTTTTTCATTACCTGTAGTAAAATATGTCAGGAAAAAAGAAAGCTTCTTATCCGTCATGGATTTTTAGTTTTTTTTTTCCTTCCCCCAACTTGTATTCCCTTCGTGCGCTATAGTGTTTCGTTTTCTTCCCCTCAAAAACATACGAGATTTTTTTCTCTCCTCCTCTCGTATACCTTGTATCTGTCTCATCTTGATTTTTGTGTACATTTTTTTCTCTCTCCTCCTGCTTACTGCTCTTCTATAGTTAATTATCTGTCGTACCGTTATGTCCCCTCCTCCCAAAATAGCATCTCCAGTAGGTGAAGCTGATGTTTCATTGTAATGCGCCTGTCAATGGTGATGGATGGTGTTTTATGATGTCTCGATTCAGATCTCTGGCCTCATGGCTATAAATAGCCTCTGCTCTCTGCTATTATTCCAGCCTGATGTCACTTTTCTATCAAAGTCATTGTCGGGAATCTGAATGCTGAAAAGGAGGTCTCCGAAATGCTATCTTTGTACGCTTCGCGAAAATAGTTGTACAATTTTCGAGTTTTTTGCGATAATGGGGCGAGTTTTTTTAATTGAGCTATAGTCTCTATAGCACAGCTCCTGGTTAAGATACTTTCTTTCTTATACTTTAAACACAGGAAATATTTTTTTTCTTAAAAAGCTATCCACATTAATAATAATAATAGTTTTTTAAGTTAATTCCTACTCTACCTTCTACTAAATAATATTAACTGCCACTCATCCGTTATAATGGTTAATGGCGCTGACTTCTTGAGCGTGGGTCCTGGGTTCGAATCCCAGGGGAAAAAAATTTAACAATTTTTTAAATTTTCTGTTTGCAAATGTATAGTGCCTGTGCGGCAATGGGGCACTCTAAATATTTGTCGAGCCGCAAGTTCTCTCGTGAGGCAGATGGGAGCCCCCATGACGTTCTCTCCCAAAATTGAGGTGGAACTGAGCCAAATCGTACTGTCACCTGTATGATGCTCAAAGCTATGGCTAACGACGGACGTAAAACTAAACCTTTTCTACGATGAATTTCATTTGCCTTAATCAGACACTGTCCATCAGGTTACATGAGCAACAACAATATTAGCTGAAAAGTTTTGTGGGTTCTCTGTCATACGGGTGGCCACTGTAGCCTAGTGATTATGGTCACGAACTTGTATTCGGCGTTTATCGAGTCAAGGGTTCGAGTCCTTATGTTAAGGAAGAATCGCCGTGTAAAAGGCTTGATTAAATCTGTCGAGGCTCAAGTCCTCATGTTGGCGTACTTTGAAGAGTGGGGTGCAAGGTAAGGAGTCCTCGTCACTTGAAAATCACGAGGTCCATCGCTAATAGCTCTCGTGTTGCTCTAGAGTCGGACGTTAATAAACACTCATTCGCTCACACCTTTTTAAAAGGTTAAACGAATGAAGATATGTTCGCTTGATAATTATTTCATTCAGATTTTACTAAGCAGTTGATGTGTGACATGCACTGTTGAATTTAAATTTATCACATTATATTTTTTTGTTTGGCAAAACTGTACATGAAAATATTGAAAAGGAAATTAAAAGTAAAGGAAATTAAAAGTATTTTTTGAACCTTTTTCTTCCAGACTTCATTTTCTATTAAGTCAAATCCTTTATGAGTAAAATTTACATGCACCCTTGATGTCTTGTACTCTGGCACTAGACATGGAGTTAATCGTTTACATGTGCCACACTTATTTTCCAAATAATCTCTATCTTCAAGTAATTCGTTTTTCAGGACACGTAACGTTTTAAAGACAACTTTATTTATAGAATCCGAGAATTATCTTTTTTTAAATGTATTTTTTTCTTTTTAATCCTTCTAAATTGGGTTTTTAAGCATTTTTTAAAATATAATTTGAATTCTTTTGTAATCTTATTACAGGAAAATCCTTGAATGTAAAAGGAAGTAAATCTTTTTAAAGTAGTTCAGACCAAATTGAACCTGGATCACTTTTAGAGTATTTATTTTATTTATACGTTATTATTATATTTTGGTGTAAAAATGCTATATATATAAGTTAAAGTCTTTTTCTGTACTTTTTCTCTTTTGCTATTTAATCAGCACTCTTTATATTTTAGTCATATATGAAAAATACCCCGTTAAATAATGTTTATTAAATTAAAAGAACAAGCTTTAAAATGTATTGACAGTATATTATTTAGTTTAAAAAAATCACCTGAAGTAGAATTATAAGTTAACTAATATCAATGATGTATCCCTTGGAATTTTTTTTTCTATTATAAGAAACTGTATTTAAAATAGATGTTTTCGTTTCGATCAAATATTCCTTCTTTTAGTCTGATACAATCTTTTCTTTAAACTATAAATATTTACTGTTTTTCACTTTATTATATAAGCTTCTCAAATATGGATAGTCTAGTTTTTATACATTCCAGGAAAGCGTTTTTATTGTAAACTTAATTAAGCTTACAAAAGTGGGACAATAATAACTTTGGAAAAAAAAGAACTTTCTAGAAAACGTTCTAAAAACAGAAAATTCCATGTACCATTTGTATAAGCACCCTCTTTTTAATGAGTATAAAAATATCTCATTTACCCCGAAACAAATGCCACAGAATTGTCTTCTGTTCTGTCAGCCTCTCTTTGACTCACCTACGGAAGAAGTTTTTCCCTCTAATTTCTGATTTTGAAAAAACGTCGTGTCCTTGAGGCACCCCCGCATGAATGGGGGTTGACGAGAAATAGACAAACACGATTTAAAAACAGAATAACATCGCTATCAGCCATCCGAATCAGCAGCTACTACAAATCCGAGACTGGGGACCACTGATACACTTGGCAGATGCACTTTATTCTTCCTCAGGTAAGGGGGAGGGGATTCGAAAGGGTGCACGTGTCGTTCCTATATTCCGATGGAAAAGATCTTGCTCAACCAGTGGAAGGAAGCGTGGTATACAATTCATCACTGGCATCACCTCCCGACAGTGTGGCGACTCTCCTGTTCGCATGGTCGCGAACATGTCACCTTTAGAAGACGGTTCTGGCTTGTGTGCCCCTTTCTTTTTTCCCCCCTTAAAACCAATTGTTTCAAAATTATATTTGAATAGCGAGTAAAAAATTTAGAAAAAAAAATTGGAGTTTTCTTAAAAGAAATATAATAGTTTTTTTTTTAAACTTCCTTCACGCGAGACTGTATTTCAAATAGTTTTTTTCGTGATTTTGATAATTTTGATTATTAATTTTTTTATGATTTCGATCCACCTCATCAATACAAGAAAATTTATTAATTGGGCACTTGTTTTATTAGCTAATAAATTATCTGAAATATAATTTGACTTTTCTATCCTAACGTCTTTCTCCCTATATGTGATTAAAGTGAGCTGTTTTTGATTTTATAACGATTTCTTCATATTTAGTGTAAGTTGAATTAGAATATATATATATATATATATATATATATATATATATATATATATATATATATACTAGAAAAAATTATTTAAATGAAATTTTTTGGAAAAAAAAAACGAAGAAAAAATTACTTACTTTCAAAAGATTCTCCTTTTATAAAAAAATGCTTCTATAATAATAATATTTTGGCAAAATATGTATTGCTAAAATTGCTGTTCCAGGGCTGAGCTAAAATTTTTGAATTATATACTTAAGAAGTAGATTTATTCATATTTTATTATATCAAAATAGAGAAACTTTAACAAAGAACACCCTTTGTGTTATTTCAACTGATCGTAACTCTGAAAATGTGAATTTTTTAAAATTTTTTATTTAATCCTGGTACAGATGTCCTAGCTGTAAATAAGCATAGTACTATTATTAGAGAAGCATTTTTAATAAAAGGAGAAAATGTTATTCTTTCTTCATTTTTTGGCAAAAAAATTGCATTTAAATATTTTTTTCTTGTAATAATATTTTTTAAAAAATTTTATATATATGTTCTAGCTAATGGGAAACTAAATATAGAAGAAAAATATTCATTTATACATTTTTTCAAAATCACAGTTTGGAACGTAGACCTTCAGATAATGTCGATATTGTTGCCGAGTAAATATATGGATAAAATAATTCTGATTAATTTTTTACCTTATTACATGTATAATTCTTTTATATATTAAAATTATTCACTCTTTAAGTTAAATCTTTTTTTTAAATTAATTTGATACATGCAGTGGTATTTTATAAAATATAAATAGTTTTAAAACTACTAAAATTAAATTAAGGCTAAAATTAATTTTTCAATTACTTTTAAAATGATGAACGATGCATATTTTTTTTCAGAAAACAATGGGTTATATAAACGCAAAAATTAAATAGTGGCTCTTTCTCTGTCAAACTGAAATTTAAATGTGCCAAACGCATCAGACATCATTTTATTGAAAAATGTTTTTCTCTGACGAAATTAGTGGGCATTTTGCAATTTTTATTTATGTGTATAACAAGAGAGCAGTGTTAAACGAAGGACAGCAAAGATTTAAGAATTCTAAAACATAAAATTATACTACTTTTTAAAAGTAATCGATATATACAGAGTGTGTGTGTTTTTTTTTCAGGTATAGAAGTTTAAGTTGGCATTACTTTCCAAAATGACGACCGATTTAACAGCTGTCAAGTGATTTATTCTCAGTTTGGTTTGGCAATTCATCATGAATAGACTCACGCCTGAACAACGCTTTCAAATTGTGCAATTTTATTTCGAAAATAATGGTCGCGCGCGCGCGATTTTCATAAGCAAATTTTGTTTAGCGATGAAGCGCACTTCTGGTTGAATGGCTACGTCAACAAACAAAACTGCCGCATTTGGAGTGAAGCTAATCCACAAGTGTATGTCGAAACACCGTTACATCCAGAAAAACTGATTGTTTGGTGCGCTTTATGGGCTGATGGAATCCTTCTTCAAAAACGATGAAGGCCACAACGTTACAGTCAATGGTGATCGGTATAGAGCCATGATTACTAACTTTTTCATTCCTGAATTGAACAATCATGATGTCCAGGAGCTGTGGTTCCAACAAGACGGCGCAACATGTCACACAGCTCGTGCCACAATCGATTTATTGAAAGACACGTTTGGTGACCGCCTAATTTCACGTTTTGGACCTGTGAATTGGCCTCTAAGATCTTGTGATTTAACACCACTAGACTATTTTCTGTGGGGCTATGTAAAGTCATTGGTCTATGCAGATAAGCCACAAACGCTTGACCATCTGGAAGACAACATTCGCCGTGTTATTGCTGATATACGGCCACAAATGTTGGAAAAAGTCATCGAAAATTGGACGTCCAGATTGGATTACATCCGAGCCAGCCGTGGCAGTCCTATGCCAGAAATCATATTTAAAATGTAATGCCACAAGATTATCTTTCGAATAAAAAAAATTCATGTCAATCGAATTATACATCGTTGTTTTATTGCAATTTAAAGTTCTATACCTCTAAAAAAAACACCCTTTATAATTAACTAGCGCATAGTTTTCAAAATAATTAGACTGCTAATCCTAGCCGGAAGCTTTTCAATTTTTAGTCTTTGTGTACGAGCATTTTTCCTCGTGCAGATATGGAAAATAATCTTTTATATTTTACGAGATTTCATTTATCTTCAGTCTGAATAAATTATCACTATGAGTGATGGTGAAATGAATGTGTGCAATTAAAAAGACCAACTGTTTCTCCTCTTAGCGGTGAATAACTAATCAGTTTCTCACAAAATCAATGAATTATAAGTATTAAGGAGACGAATTAAATATGTGACGCATCTATGTTTTTGTTTAAAATATAATAATTAACGCTACCTTATTGTCGATAATTACTGTGTTAGTTACAAAGTCTTACTTTTTAATAATAGAGTGTAATTATTTATGTATTAATTATGTGATCAATTAATAAAAATCTGTGATTAAATGAGTTATTAATGATTAATTATTTTACTATTAATGCGACTGAAAGAATTCGTAGGGTAAAGTGTACTATACATGATGAATAGTTCTTGTTCCTAAAGTAAAAACAGACTAAATATAATGATGGGGGCATTTTATTTAAGACCGCACCCTTGTATTTCTTTTATTACTGCATTACATTTCTTCGGTTACACGTGATTTTAATTCGGAGCTGTAATGATATTTAGTGCTAACTTATCCTTCGTCTTGTACTCAGGCTTTCTGTTATTGCAATTAATTGCAATTTGAGTTGGTTAATTGTTTTTTTCCTCCAATGGAGGCTCCGGATTTCCCTGGAGATGGTATCACTTTTTAGGCTGCATCATTTAGGTGAAATACCGATTCCCACAATGTAATTTTGAATCAGTTTTCTCACCAGAGGGAGCCACCTCAGCTCTGACGATGTGAAATAGTGTCAGGAAGTTAGTTCTGCTGAGAGCACCCAAGACGAACAGGCACTTTAGGTATTTTTAACATTCCGCATAACCATACCACATGTGTCGTGGGTAGCCCAGTGATTAGAGCATCGGACTCCAGACCGGAGGACCAGGGTTCGATGCCTGACACAACCAAATACCCTCCGAGTACTAACGGAAAACGTGCTCATTAAATCAGGGGGTCCGAAAGTCTTGTGGGTGGTCGTAGAAGAAACCATGGGTGCAAGGAGCCAGGAGAATACTTTCCTCCCCTCTAGTTCCTTGCCTAAATTGTGTGGAGGTAGAGTTAGGTGGTATCGCCATCTATCGTGTAGAAGTCCAACCTGTCTCAGGATCTGGCAACTTTCATTCCTTCCCTTCGGGAACGACACGACAACAACAACAACATACCGCATAGACGCTGTAGATTTTCTGCATCATCAAAATCTACCAACTCTGACCGGGGTTGAACACGCAAACTTGGGCGTACAAGGCCAGCGACAAACGAACTAGGCCACCCAGCCGGCTGGTTAATTGTCTATTGATGTCTCAAGAAGCTACACAGGGTTTTGGCGAAATACCTCATAATTTTGAGCTGTTTTCGTAACGAGGAAGACGTCCGAGTTAGAACTCTACTTTCCAAACGTTCACATAACGGCTACTTGGAACTGCGACAGATTTCAGATCTATTGCACATCTCCTCAACTTGCCGCTCTTAAGTGACGGGTCTGACTTGGTGACATGGTCGAATCCACGAGTTTGCGACCGCTACCACTTGGCTACCATGGGTGGATGCAACACAAGGACCATATAGTTAATTCATTTTAGTCTATAGTAGGGATGGCGAACTAGTGTCACGCGACACAATATTTTGGGCACGCCAGCAATCAAAATGGTTTGCATTTTATTTCAAAATAACAAGATTAACTATGAAGTAATACGAACAAACGCGACCGGGAGCACACTCGTTTGTTATTGTCCTGCCTTAGAAACGTCGTGGACTACAATTGCTTATGATGCAAAATTTGTCTTCGCATAGCATAATCAATTTCGTTGAAACTACTGTAATTTAAACTTTCTGTATGTGTTATATTTACGATTTTCAACTGTTACTTCACATGGCTAGTTCAGCAAAAGAACACAAAGTGCAAGATAGTGAATGTAACAAAGAATTTTAAATTTGGTGAATCTAGAAATATGCCATAATTAGTAACAATGATGCGATGTGCGTTCTACGTTCTGGGATAGTGGTATGCAGAACATATATATATATATATATATATATCATCCATGAAACGGCTTTTTGAAATAAATCACAAATCCTCTTGTCAAAAAATTGAACCACAGCAAAAATAATGAATTGTTTGGAAACCATTTGGCAGAGGACTCCAATTCAGAATGCATTCTACTAAAAACAACATATTACAATCTTAATATAGGTTATCCAATCTAAAACAATAGAAGTCACACTGATGTTATTTTAATTTAAATAATACGTATAACTAAAACATTTACAGCTATACAGTGCAAAAGGTATTTTTTTGTAATAAATAACGAGTTTTGAATTTTGTTAGTATTTACTTTTATTATTTTCCACTAGTCAAAATTCAAAATTATTTGACGGCACGTCTATACGTCATTTAACCCTTCTTTAGATAAAATAGCACGATCATCCATAAAGGTTTCCAACCTCTGGTCTATAGAGAAAGCGATCACAAAATAATTATGTTTCAATAGAATAACATATTAACACACACGTTTCTAAATACACAAATTATGTCGTTCAAAATTATATTTTGTTTTCTATTGCATATTCTTAAAACTCGTCAAAATTATATTAAATTTAATACATTCAGTTCAACTTCCAAATTAATATTATGATGATTTTCAGTTTCTGGAATACAATACTATGATGAGAATGCTCTTTAAATAAAAAATGAGTAAAAACTCTTTGTAATTCAATTATATGTTATTTTACGTCTTCTCTCTGGAACGGTTTAAAGCACTTAATCGTAAATTTTTAAATGCAGCGACTTTATTTTTCATGAACTGTTATTTATTTCTATTCATTTGAAAGTGTTTATGTATGAATTAAACAATAAATATGCCCGCTTATACAAATTAGCGCCCCATCCAGAGCTATCTTAATAATTTTAAAGGAAATAACCAAAGACTACAAAAATATAAAGAGCCTCTTCTTCTACCTAGAAGACACGCCAGACAAGTACACCCCCGTCGAAACATTCCAAATGGATGTTCTCGTAAATATGTCTGCCTCTTTAGAGCTTCATCCCCATTGTGCTAGATTTCTCAATTATCTCGTGAAAGATTGCGAAAGCTGCAGACGCTCTTGAGTCAGGCAGGGAATGTTTAGAGCGTGCTTTGTTGATTTTTCCCACACTAAACGATGTGTCTCTATGTAATTCTGTTATTGTTATGAAACCTCATTGGCAAATACGAGTCCCTCAAGGTCTCAGACTGAAATCCGAATCTATTTCAGAGTGGTTCCCTGTAAAACGTGTTTCAAATGAATGTTTACTTAACATATTTCCAGTAGAGATAAGTTCTTTTAAAATTCGTACAAAAACCATGTCTGTTTCTAAATTGGTTTTGTTGTTCCTGATGACTTCCATAGAGACGTTTCACAATGCGTTACGTTCATTTGTGTATGAAGTAGATGGAATAGTAGCGAAGGAATGATTGCAAACAGCTCTGTAACACAAAGAGTGACCCACCAAGAAAGAGTTATCCGAATGGAGCAAACTTTACGATAGAATATCCAACTGATAAACTTTTAGTGGCCAGTGACTGACTAGTTCGAACTCCACTACATTACGTAATTGAACATTCTGATGATGTACGAGTAAAACAGATATTTTGTCAATCCACGTGCACAAACTGATTCGGAAACATTATGAGGAGATACAAAATTTTGGAAAAGGTTGTGCAAATGTACTGATGGAAGCAGTGGCGCACACAAGGGGGTCCTGGGGGTCTGGACCCCCCCAAAGCCCTTTTTTTTTTTCCGATTGATTATAATTCTAAGTATATAGTACGTAAAATTTAATTAATTACTTGTTATTAATGATTAATTTTATTAATTAATGCTAATTATTTATTCAAAAATTAGTTTTTTACTGTGTTTTGATCCCTAAAATCGACAAAATCAAAAGAAGCATGATACAAGAATGGTGAACTTTCGACCCCGGACCCCCTTGAAAAATTCCTGTGTGCGCTACTGGATGGAAGCAATATTGTTCGATATTTGAGACCGAGTGATGCTACCATAACAAATGTCTCTATGCCAGAAGTGTACCAACGCATTATTGCCTCTTGTTTCTATATTTTCTGAATAAATCTTTCAATCCCTATGATACTGTTAAAGTTTCATTTTCAATATATGTACATCGTATCTGCCTGTTTTTTCACTTGTTCTGATAACTTTTTCTCGGTGAATTACTTTTTATGCTGTGAAGTGTTTTTAAATAGAGGCACAATGTATTTCTGTGTATAAGTTACCTTTTTACATTTCTACAAATCAGTAGCAGAAGTATTTTAACAAACATGTTAGATTATTTCCATTTAATAAAAAATTGAAACAATCGAATTTAAAGTATAATGAATAAATGTAGTGTAAAATCATAATCCTTCAGGACAAAATTCTCATATATGTTCTCATTATAAAAACATATGTTCTCATATTTTCAAACCATTTTTATTGTTGGTTTTGTTTTGGTCGTTTTTTTATTTGTAATTCGTCATTAATTGTTAAATTGGCACTTTCACCAGTTCTGGGAATTTGTTCTGTAAATTTTGTTTTCCTTTCGTAACTTCTCTTTAGAAAGAAAACATGCTATTAATGGTTATGAATAAATAGGATATGTTAGGATAGTTTTAAAACAGCTTTTGCCTTTTATTTTCAAGTTTATTAGTTTTTGCTTTTTTGTCTGTTCTATTTCTTCATTTGATTTTTTTTGCGTTTTATTCTTTTAAAAATTTCTGCAATATATAAAAGCATTACACGCGCTTACATTTTGCACGTCTTTTTTTCACACGGATTTTTAAATAATCTGGTCAAAATTTATTAAAATCAAATTCGAAGTAAGGAAAATAAATGTATTATATACATTTAATCACCTATTGGCAATTTATAGTAAACTAGCCCTTTTCCCATAACACATTTTCAATACTTACCATTTGCCTTAGATATTGTAAAAATTCATCGTCCATTTGTTTTATAAGTATAATTATGAATAAAATATTGTAAAATAAAGTTAGAATGATTTTATCTTTTAATAGACGAAGTCTTTTAAATATATTTCTAATTTTGAGAGCCTTAGGGAAAAACACAATGTAAATATTCTAATATGGACTTTTTTTTCTCAAAAATCTAGTTTCTTTTATGTATTTAATAGAAGTTAAATATACTCTATTTAACACAGGTATGACTGACTGAATGTAACAAGAAATAAATATATGCCTGTAAAAAAGTAAAGGACTTTTAAAAACAGCTATGGATGTGAGTATCCCATCTATAAATATTTAATTCATGATATTTAAAAACTGCTCAGTAATCTGCTCAATAGCGTAATGTACGCCCTCACATCGTGGGGAGTGGGGGACAGGATTATAGGGGGCCCTAAGTCTGTTATGTTTTTAGAATCCTTTGTAAGATCCAGGTCGGGGCCTCATAACCTGACTTTGCAGGGGTGCCTTAATATTCTACGTTACGCTTCTGAATCTGTTGATAATACAGCTGTATGTTTTTAGAAAATGTAACACATTGAAACACGGTTCGTTTGGCGGAATGTGGAATTTCGAAACCTCAATGCAACAGATAAAAGTCTAAGTAACCTCGCCGAATAGCTACTTATGCATCCAAGTATATTTAGAGAGATGAATGATTTCTAATGGCTACTTAATTTAGTCGAAGGTAGTTAGGAGAAATATTTGAACATCCGATCACAGAAGCAAAGTTGTTTGGGAAGTCTCCAGCAGTGGCTTGGGTTTCTGGATCATGATTTTCTTGGTGATTTACACGGTTGGGTGAAGTCCAGGAACAGGAGCACCACGTGCGAGAGACGTAGATAAATGGGCGTTGAGGGTTCAAAATGACGAGAGACCTTGGCCCTGAAGAAAATAACTGACTGTCTCTGCTTTATCCTCTCTTCACCTTGGACGTGTACTATTTCGTCCTGTACGTGTGTTTTCCCCTTAAAATTCATTGTTGCTAACTGTATAACATATTCTTTTTTTAATCCGTCTTTCAATTTACTTGCTTTGCTTGTTTATGACTAATATTGAGAACATTTATTGGTAATCTTCTTTCTTTGCCTACATTAAAGTTTAATCTCACCCACTTTTTTTTAAAAAAAACTCATATCAATCACGAGAAGATAAAGTAATTAGAATGTTTTTCTGTGTATTTCACTGTATGATTAATTTGAATTTCTCTTCCACTCATAACATATTGTCATTTTGTCTTTTGTTAAACTTGATAAAAAAATACAACAAAAATTACAAAGGAATGAAAATTGCATCTCACTCCATTAATTTGAATATCGTGCTATCAGATGATTTAATTTCAAATTCAGTATATTATCACTGTTCAGCCTCCAATTTACTCTCCTTGTGGAAGAGCCGATGTACGAGAAAATTGTCGAACCTGAAAGTTCTCGCGTTGGCTTGGGGTGCCAGCTCAAGTGTTGTCTTCGTCACTTGAACACAGTTCACAATTAGAAGTTCCACGTAGAATAAAATTTGGGTTAAAATTCGACGTTAATGAACAACTAATACATCAGCAACTTCCATTTTCCCACATGATCTGCATTTTAGTCATGGTACGTTACTTAATCTCAGCCTTTCATCCCTTCAGTGGGTCGATAAAGGAGTACCAAGCTTGCTTGGGAACTGAACACTGGGGGTTTCGTGTCAGACAGACCACTTGACCGAAACATTTGCACATCCATACCAGCGCCTAAGGTCACGTAAACTAAGATAGGCACAATAGAACTTGGTCCTCATGGGCTATTGCGTTAATGAGTTCAGTTCAGAAAGTTACTTAATACTTAATGGGGTAAACTCGTGTGATGTTAAAATCACATGACAATTTCATTCATGTTGTCCCAATCAATTATTTCGTCAATTCATACGACATCGTATTCATATGACGTCATACTCATATGATAAATGCAATCATGTGTTTCCAGCAAACCATTTCATGTGCTTCGATGTTGCCAACTTTTGCTTTTTGCAGAAACCTCCTTTTAAAAAGTATATATTTATCAACAATAATAGTGCACATGAGTAAGCAAAATGCACTTGCATAATATAAGAATTTGTTTTTAGTTTTGAAAACTTTTTGAAGAAATTTTTTTTTTTTGAGATACTTCAATCTCTTCAATCAATTATTGAGTTTGAAATTTTTATTTAAATTTTACAAGTAGAATAACCAGTACAAGTCTAACGTCAGTTTTTTGTCTCTATCATGTGACCATCATGAATTTATTAATTTGTTTCTTTAAAAATATGACTATATATTTGAAACTCCAAACTGAATATTTATATTGTTTAGTTGTTTTTATTCACAAAAATGAAAAAATGCAAAGAAAATAATCTTTTTCCCAAAAAATATTCCAATGTTACAAATCATTTAGAAAAATTTGGAAAATTTTTAATGAGTAACATAATAAATTAGGCAACCATCGGTTTATACATAAAACTGAAAATTTTAACTAAAGATTGAAAAATATTCGCGTGATGAAGTTTTTCTTAGCCTTGTATGAAATTTGCTACATTATGCTATAAATGTATATTAATTGTTCAGCTATTAAATAATTTTATTCCAATTGGAAAACTATTTTTTAATAATCCTTCGGAATGTTTAAATAATGCGAATACTCACTATATATGAATTTGCGACAAAGAAACAAAAATTCATTTTAGTGCCAAGATTTATAACCTCTAACTTTCGGAGACTTTTTCATCATCGATTAGACTTATCTATTAAACCTGTTTGCGAGTGTAATTAATGATATAATTTTAGCCACTCTGTTGATCAGTGAAGAGTCTGCTCAGTTTTTTAGGAACTGCTTCGTAAACGACTTTGAGGTTTTTTTACGCTAAGCGCGCTATTGTTACTCTGTAGAGAAAGAATAATCTCATTATGTTGTTTCTCGGTCGTCCTTAAACGAGAATGACTCAAAAGTTAATGAATAGTTACTTGTTTTGGTTCAGAAAGAAAAAAATAACCTATTATTTATTTATTTATTTATTTACTGTATTATTGTTGGACGGAAGAATGCATGTTGTTTACGAAAACAGCTAATGCATCGTGTTTTAGGTGACGTGAATTATAGGATAAAATCGAGCGTACTAATTATTTTTATGAATCTAAGCAAGAATGATTTGTACTCATAAACAGGGAGTTTATTTCGCTGAAGTTTTTATCCGCATTTTTATTGTATGAACGGATAAAATAATTGTTTTTCAAGTACCACAGTTCTTTATTATAAAAAGAATTACATATCAGACAAATCCTTCTTTTTTTCCCTTTTTACGTCGAAAATTTTTTTCCGTTACACGAATTCAGTAAAACGAAAGGTAACATTACCATATATAAATTGAAGTCCTTTTTCTTAAATGAAAAATACAGAAATGCTGCAAGACTCGTCGCGAGTAAGTGTTTATTAACTCGGCGTTATAAAGCAACGTTGCGTTGTACCTCATAATTTTGAACCACAATCAAGTGACGAGAACGACACTTGAGCTGATACTACCTCTCCAAACTATCACACCACGCCGCCCATCCGGTAGAGTGGTTAGTGACACACTGCTGTTCCGTAGGACCTGGATTCGAATCCCGGAGAAGGCACGGGTGTTTGTAATAATATTGACTTTGCGGCATGGGGGTACTCTAAATAGCCGTAGAGCTACATGTTCTCTCGTGAGGTTGAGGAAAGGGGAAGAGAGTTGGAAGGCCCCTGACCACACACCTCCAGGGTGTTCTCTCTCAAAATTGTTGTGGAACCTAGCCAAAACGTACTGTCACCTGCATGGTGCTCAAAGCTACGTATAACGACAAGTGTACTTTCAGCCCTCACACCACACCAAAAGACTCGTCTTGAAGAGAGGTTGAAAAACGTCATTTGTGATCTTGATTCAAAGTCACTGCGATGATATGACGTGAAAATTTGAAAAGTATGATTTCATAGCTGAGTGGTGTCCTCGTTACTTGTTTTTCAATCAAAATGAAGAGACCTGTCACTAATAGCCCTCGCGTAACTTCTAAGTGCGATGTCAATTAAACAGTTAATCAATTAACAACAGCGGATTTTTTTCTTACTCATTTACTGAACTTTAAATATATGAGGTTAAGATATTATGAAATTTACGTTCATGCATGTTGTAGTTAGTTCGCACGTGGATTTGTCTTCACTTAGGTTAGTCTTAGGTTACCTTAAAGCTGTTTGATATGATAATTTCACTTTTTGTATGAAAGTGCCAAGATGTATTTGAAAAAGCATTGCTATAGAAGCCAAAGTGTAATGAACATACGTATAAGTATGGGCAATATATAGATGTGAACTGCGAATGGATGTTAGGAAAGTGACATGTGACTGCTCTGAAGCTATTCAGACTATACGGAGTAAATAATGAATGTTATTGGTAGAGAACGGCATAGAATTCCCAAATGAACCTTTCTGAATATAACACATTTAAATCTAGCTGGCAGGAGACTTCAATTAAATATTTGAAGCAAAGTAATATTATGTATATTGTTAGGGAAACCATCCTGCGCATAATTACTTTTGGCATTTTATTGAAAATCTTAAAGCAACTAACATGCATGCTTACATGGATCCAATGAGATTTTAGAATTTACTTTCGTCACAATCATAATGCAAATTTAGTCGCGAATAGTTAGAATAATATGACTACAATATATTAGAGTAGTGTCAATGAAATTATGCTAAGAATTTTGCTAAAAAACAAAACTATTTGGGAAGAAACAGAAAGTACCATTGAAGTAAACGATAAACTTAATAAATATTGTTCTCTTATAACATTTCGTGATAGAGAAAACTATCGATGGTTGTGAGCTTTGAGTACAATGCTAAAATTTGGTGATTAGACTTTTATTTATAAAGTTAAAGATTGACTTGATGTGGTGTTGTTTAAAATCTGTTAGTTATAAGAGTTTAATTTGTGGTTTAATTTAACGTCTCTATAGCAAAAGAAAGCCGCAGATGACGAATTCCAACATTCAATTAAATAACTCCTGAATGATTACTTAGAGGGTTGGTTCATTATTTCACATAAATATCTCCCACAGATTCTGAAATTGAACTTATGATCATCGTACCCAAAGTTTGTAACAATGGGAACCAAGTATCTATAGTTCCCAGTTAATTCGAGAAGCTATGACGTGACGCAACGTAGTAGATAACTAAGTGGTAGGTAGGTCTTAATTTTAAACCTTCATTTCAAAAAAGATTACTATCACTTATATTTGACGTACAACATACTTAACGGAGGCTCTCAAGATCGCTCATGTTCTTTTACAGAAAATTAGAATGAGATTTGTAAAGGGTTACAAACGACGAAGTGTACTTAGAGTCTGCTTAAAAACATTATTCGAATGAAATCGAATCAACCGTCTCGTTTGGGACCTGGAACATTTTGGAATGTCTTAAAATCCACCGACCTCCACGCAGACGCGTGGTTATGATAGTCTGCCACGCATATTATTTCTTTTATTAGAAACATTAACTTCTCAGCAACCTGTACATTGACATGTAGATGGTCGTGATCACGTACTCGTGGCCAGCGTTGTCGTGTAGCGTGTTTGAGTCCTGGTGCCACTACAGACTCTCCATGTAGAGGTACTGATTCACGTTAAATCTCTCATGGTTCCTTACTCTGGGACGGTGGGAAAATTTAGAGATGGGATCCCAGCTCAGGCGTAGTCCTGGTCATTTGATTAGGGTTCGAGATTAAGAGGTCCATCGCCAGTAGCCCTGGTGTTGTCCTAGAATGTGGCGTTAAGAAGCACTCACTTTTCAGGCAGACATCCAATGAAAGTTCTGCACTTGACCTGCCTTGGCTGTTCACCTACACTTTTGGATCTCGCTCATATCCTTGTTAATGACTTCCGAGCGATCCCACTGTTCCCTTTTTTTCCCTTCCTCTCTCTTTTCAATATAGCTGTTTGTTTTTATGTCTTACAAAGCGCTGAGTGTATGACAGTTGGAGGAAGCGAAAAAATGACCATTACTCATCCCTTCTGTCACGAGTGAGAGAGAAGAAATCTTGTTTGAGACACCCACCGGTGGGGGAGACTTGCCAAGAATCGAATTGGGTTCTTCCCTCCTCCACCGTGCAAATTGAGGTTCCAAAACCGTACCTTCGCTCGTACTAGTTTCAAGTTTACTAAAAGAATTAACCGCGAGATGAAAAAAAAAGTGTATTGAAAACCCCAAAAATAAATCGGGACACTCATCTAAACGCATTATTTCTGGATAATTTCAATTACTCAAAAGGAGCTAGGGGAGGAATTTCACACATTTCTATTTGCACGTTTCTTGTTGTCGCCTTGCCCAGAAACGCGAATGAACTGGTGTGAGTTTTTGTACAGTCAATTTTTAAGTCATTAACTTTTTTATTTTTTAAAAAAGCTATTTGTTCTTTGTTTCAAGTTGATTTTTTAATGAACTGGGATAGTTAAACGATCCTCTCTGACGTTAATTGAATGAGAATGTGTTCAGGTTCAACGGGAACATGGTAATGGTCCCGTACATGAGGACGGAGTGTCGGAAATTATAGTCCTGATGCCTTTGAAGACCCGCCGTATAGCAAGATTGATGCATACTTAATCTGTCGAGGTTCAAAGTCTTTACGTTGGTTTAATAGGAAGTTTGTAGAGAGAGGTACCTGTCGAAGTCTCGTCCTCATCACTTAGCTAAGGATTAAAATAATTCGATCAGCCGCCATTGTCTTTATGTTGCTTTTGATTGGAGTTTAATAAACAACCTACCAGGTTTAATATGGTATCTCTAAATACAATAGCAATTCAGTTGGCTGTAAAATCAGAGGACTGGCATTGTAAATACTCCTATGAGAAATAGTGGAATTAATAGACTGCGATAAAATCTGTTCCCTTTGCTGTGCATTTCCTCCTGGGATACATACGAAAGATAGATTAACATAAGCATACAATACAATCATAGATCAATATAGACTTTGTTACAAACGATGATAACAACATAGAACAGAAGCGGTGCACTGCTTTCCATTCGAGACGGGAATCCTTTTCAGGCAAAATTCCGACTTCTTTTTCCCGAAGTTACATCCATGCCTTATTCGGGATTCGAACCCCAGCCCATTCGATTACAAGCCGAGTGTCATATCCATCCTACTGGCTGGGCGGTTCTGTTTTCTTTAAATCATGAATATGATTTTATACAAATTCTCAGAATTTTCATATATCAAATGGTATATGACTTTAATCGAAACGTATGTGATCTGAAGCTAATGTCTCGTTTCGATTAAACACAACGTTAATTTAAAAAAAAATGCGAGATTTGAATGAAAATGTTGTTTTTTTTCTATTTCAAAAATAACTTTAATAGTTGATTCTGCAGTGGATTTAATTCCAGATTTTATTTTAAAAAACATGAAACGTGTACCTGAATCGGTCTCTTTCTAATAAAAAATATTAAACTAAATCATAGTTGCTCTAACTTAGACCCGTAAAGACTTAGATCCATAAATATTCCAATCAAATATAATGATTCGATAAATAACCATCTTGCAGAATAATAGTAGCAACTGTATGTTAAGCGGAACAGGGCCTCATATGACGTGATGTGGAAGTAAGGAAATAAAGGTAGGATCTCGAACGCCTTTGTTATCTGACTTGTGACCACGGTAGCGTAAAGGTTATGATCACGCACTCGTGGTTGAAGCGTCGTGGTTTCGAGTCCAGGTTTTACTGAAACCCCACCGTGTAGAGGAGCAGATGCATGTTAAATATTTCATGGCTCAAAGTCTTCATGTTGGTGGAATGTGGAAGTTTGGAGAGGGGGTGCCAACTGAGGTGTCGTCCTGGTCACTTGACACAGGTTCAAACGGACGAGGTCCATTGCCAGTGCCCTTCTTGTTGCTTTATATAGCGACGTTAATCAAACTCACTCACTCACTTGCCATATGCTGTGGTTTGAAATAGCTAATCCATCGCCGTGTAAGCTCTCGCGTCGCTCTGTAGGGACGCTTATTTAAAATCTACGTAACACTTAAATCATCCGAACCGTGTTATTCTTACTTTACTTATTCCTACTCTACTTGTGTTGTTTCTGAAGGGAAATTAAAGCAATTACCGTGAACATCTTGCATTTGTGTAAAAGAATACACGAGATCGGTCTCAAGAAAATGGTGCCGGGTACCTGTATTCAACAAAAGGTTGCCGGAGTTCCTGCCAAAGATCTACAGCACAGTCTGGTATGCAGCCCACTCGACGGCGAAACAACACAGGAGTAACCATTCTGCTGTCTTGCACATGTTTTTCCGATCATCCTCTGACATGCCTACTTCCCTGTTGATGTTACTTTGTTTATTAATTAAATCCCTGCCAAGCATTGTATCCCTTTGTCTCCCTCAAAAAATACTTTTCCGCCAGCGCCCAACTCCTCGTGTTTGTTTTTGAGATCACTGAACCGAAGGTCAGTCTTTTCTCTTCTTCAAAATCAAATCTAATCGAACATCACATACGGGAACACCGCTGTAGAAACTCATTTGCATTTTTGTTTTGATAAGGTTTTTAGGAGATGAAAATAAAAAGATTTCTCGTCCTTCTACGAGCTCCAGAAGTTTTGTTGTGTATCGAAAAAACGTCGTTAGGTGGCTTAGTATTTTTTATGTTTCCTATTAAATTGTGGGTATTTAGTTTTGAAAAAATATATTAAAATGTTCCCTTAAAAATATTGAAATAATATTATTGGATATGGATTGTGATCATCTGAGTTTCTTTAAAAATGGTAAATTGTGTTGAATTTTTTTATTGTTAGTGCATACTGATTTTGTTAATGCCAGATGAGCTAGAAAATTATAGATTTCTTTATATCATAAAAATATTTGCTTGTATTATTTTTTGCGCTGAAAATATTATCAGTAAAGTATAAAGAACTAATACTCCTTATTTACATTAACTGCAAAATCATTGTTAATGTTATTAATAATTTTTTTTAAAACTGCGTTTGTTACGCTATTGCAAATAGCATTGCTTATTATTACTATAGGCATTTTATAATTGTGTTGAAAAGTTATTTAATTTTTGATTTAAATTTTACAACATAAACATAATTGTGTTAACTTTAGTGTTTAAGGATGTGTTCCTTGAAATATTACTTCGAAGAAAAATATTTATTTATATACCAGTAAAAACAGAATTAATTATATTATAGTGTTGATTTTTAAATAGGTTTTCTATAGAACATTATATAAGAAAAATTAAAACATGAACATATTTCTTTATAATATTTTCCAATATTTCTATATATATATATATATATATATATATATATATATATATATATATATATATATATATATCATACGCAGTTTTTACCTTCTGTAAAACTTCCGTTCACATTCGGAAAATAATAATATTACCATTTATTATTTTGTATCCCACATTCTTTAATTCCTCCAAAACTGAATTCTATGTTTCATCATATTATTTACAGAATCATTGGATTTTAAAATGCAGTATGCATACTGAGTGGGGTTTTTTAGCAAAATACTTTCATTTATATCAAATCTGTACCAATTTTTCAAAAATTATATTACTTTTAAAACATTTGATTATATAGATCTGTAAATGCATTATTGCGTGTGCCTGCAAGTTTATTTTTACACCTTTTAACTAGGTCTGCACTTTTTTTAAAATTATCTGCGCTGCAAATTTTATAATTTAAATGTGCTGAGATAATTTATTTCCTTGCACACTTTGTTTAACAGAAAATTATGCAAGATTATATATATATATATATATATATATATATATATATATATATATATATATATATATATATATATAGCTCAAAATGTTTAACTTTTTTCAACCGAAATTTACCCAGTTTGGAATGAAAAATATAAAGATTGACGTTGTGTGTTGCATTTTATGTTCACATTTCTATAGTTGCGAAAAATTCAAAGTACTGCTTTTCTAAGAATATGACCGAAGGTTTAAGATTTCTAGGTCCTTCACCTATAGCTGTTGTGTAACTTAGATAGAGGGCGTTTTTAATGAACAATTATATACATTTCATATAAAATATGAAAACTTGAGAAAAAAATATTTTTGAAATTTTTAACAATGTATTCGTATACATTGTATGGTAAGGGGGGGACGAAAAATTTCTTTTTCAGAATTTCAAAACCTACCTACGCGGAAAAAATGTTCTATCGTAAATAAATGAATAAAAAATTTTAAAAAATATATTTTTGGCGTTAACTACTGCCACTTGGGGAAATAAATTAAGGTGTATTTGAGCATCTTTTACGATCAAAAGTTATTATTTTTTTAAAAAAAACTAGTATTTTATGGTACTTTTTATCCCTTATTGCGATGATAGGAAAGAAAAAATATCAGGTCCCCCCCCCATGTAAGTTTCTTTAATATTAATATTTTTTTCCTCCTAATCTCTTAACCATAGAACATCTTTTCCGTAATTGGAAGGTTATAATTAATAAAAAAAATCACACCCCCCCCCTCCATATAGCCCCTATACCCACGATAACCTATTGTACAGCTATTAGTCCTAAGCTTTTTACTCTTAAAATCCGCGTATTGGACTCACACAATCATTAATTAAAAACTTATTTCTTTAGTTTACTCTAAATTGTTTTATGGACTAAATCATCCTGGAATAAAAAACCTTCATAGAACATTTTCGACAGTTTAGTATGAAAACATAAAATGAAAGCAAAGCACTTCGCAGATTAACGGATATGACGTGTGTGGATAATTTTAAAAGGAAATATTTCCGAGATGCAATTAAGCACGAATCATTAGAGATACTTTTGACTGTTGTAACAGATTCCTTAGCTGAAATGTGAATTAAAAAGATATTCAATTTATTATCTTTCTCTCTTGTCCCGAAAACCTAATCAGTCCCTAATCACTTGCTCAACAGGTTGGATTAAAATGTTTTCAGAACCATGAAAGTACCGATTCTTTTGATACTTCTTCAAATATGTATCGCAAAAATAAGATTTGTTCCACAGCTATCCATCATCCCGCACCCTGCAATTGTTTCCACGCTATATGCGGCTGGTTATGCGCAAATAATCCATCAAACAGGCTGAAGAATTTCGTCCGATGTTCCTTTTTAATGCTCAACGTCAGAAGCGTATTAATAAGGGAATATACGTGTCCATCTGTCTTCAGCATTAGCCAATCCAATTTAAATCCTTTTGTACCGTTCGTTGGGTCACGCTTTCCGCATTGTTGCGTAGTCCACCACTCCTCGAGTTCACCAAGCGTGTATCCATGCGCAGATACTTGCGCGTCCGATCAACATAAAAAGGGTCACTCTGCAATCTTTAAATTTGAATAAAAGATTCTGAATAACTTGACGGCTTGACATTACTGACCTTTTCTCTCGGCGACCTTTCAGAATCTTGTTTTTAGAACCCTACCATTGTGTTCCTTGTCAACCCCACCGCACTATTCGTTCTTTTATATTCTTGAAGCACAACGTGCCGTCGATCGTGTTTAGTTGTTTCTTAACTAGATTTATCCCTTTTTTTCGAAAAAAATGTCTAAATCGCATCTGCCGGTTGAAACGAATGTGTGACGCAAGTATTTGTGAGACGATGCATTTGTCTCGATTCGGCGAATTACCGTTGAGAATGAGATTTCATGGAATATATAAAGGAAAAATATGCTTGAACATATGTAGCGTTAATATTTTTATTTTCTCCTTTGTTGCAACTTGTTTACGTCTTTATGCAATGTTTTGTTGTGCTCCAACGATCTTTGCTTGACTGGAGAATTTGTTATTCAAAAATAAGTTGCTAAACATCGTACTTTTGAAGATAATATTAATTTTGGTAGTTTCCCCGCTTATTTTGATTTCAAGTCTGCTTATAAACATTTTTCGGAGTTAACATCTCATCCCTGATTTATTTATGGAGTTGTAATAGCCATTTTCGGCCTAAACCTATTCATGCATTAAATGTGTAGTAAAAATTACTAATGATCTTTGAAACGGTCTATCAAATATTTTATCTATTCATACAGTATTCTTTCTAATACAGTACCAGATAAGTTATTGAAAATGTATTAAATATGGTACTATATAATTAACAGAAGTTGTTATTAAAGTCAAATCTCTCTCTCTTGTGTTAATTTATGTATAATTCATTGTACATTAAAGCTATTTAACATATATATTAAAAAAACATAAAAATTTTTGTATTTCATATCTGAAGTTAATTTACACATGTATTAAAATGTTTATGAGATACATAAATGTAGTGGCTACATCTATTTTAGAAAACGAAACAAGTATTTTTCTTATTTCTTGAAATAATAATTTTATATTTATACAATTTCTACTTGGAAAATATCAAATTGAAACGTTAGTAAATTATATTTCCAAATCTATTATAGTACTTGATATATATGTATTGAAATATTTTTTATGTTAGCATGCCCTCATGATTAGGCAAGCAGTGTTTTTGATTTAAGTAAATTCTGCCCTAAGTGTGAGTTACGTATAAGTCTGAATAATGTTTGAAAAGGTTTTTGTGTGAAAAATAAGTTTTAATTCTGGACATTAATAAATTCATTCTTGGATTTTTCGTTAATTCATGTTTTCATTTAGTTAAGTGAAAAGTTATTTAAATCTAATGATCATCAAGTCAGCTTCCAATTTAAAAAATTCCGGGTTAGCACACATGAATTGATCGAATTTTAAGTATTTATACAATAAAATAAATAATCTTCATAGTGATTATTGCGCATTTATATCGGGATTCAGAATTTTAAAAATAAGAGTTCTGTGTTTTCATTTGTTCAAAAATACTGTTTCAAATAGTTCATAGCTTTAAGAAATTTTTTTCATTTATTTATACGATATAAACATTGAACAATTAAAATTACGATTAAATTATAAAAACTAGTAGCTTAATAACCAGAAGGAGATAGCGTGTTCAGGTCGCAATTTCAATATGGATTAGTTAGGAAAAATAGAAAAAAGCAAAACTCTTCTCACACAGTAAAGTTTAATCATTTTATGAAATTTATATATATATATAAGTTTGGTAAAAACACCATTTAGCATTTACAAAAAGACAAAGATGTGTGTATGTGTATTGTGTCAGGGCACCCCATGATTAAAACCGTGAGTTTTGTCATTTGCTATGCTCACTTTCTGTCATAGGTTTGAATACAGATTTCACCCAAGACATAGGGAAAAATAATGGGTGATTATGCATGATACATGGAATTGAGCTTGAAAAACACTCGTTTATTGTGATGTGGAATTCAAGGAAGTCAAGTTCTTATGATGCTCTTGTCATTCAGCCTTAGCTTAAAAATTACGAGGAACGTTACTGTTAACCTTCGGCATTCGAGAGACATTAAATGTCTGTAATTTGTTCAAAAAAGAAAATAAAAAAAGCGCTTCGGTTGTCTTCCCCTAATTAAAAATGTACTCAAAATGAAAACACCACATTCCAAACATTTCATTTTCACCACTCATTTATTTTTCTAAATTGAATCTACACTGTACACAGAGCAAATGTACAATTTTTTTGTACCTCAGCAATATCCCATCCTGTCTTCCGCGCTTGCCATACACAAAAAAAAATCATTCATCAAGCACGCCGATCCAGGTTTTTTTTTTCTTTTTTGTCCCCAAATGAGTTCTGTTATTTTCCTGGCGAGCCGAAAGATCCATCTCCCTTCAGTCGTTGAATTTTGAGGTTAAAAAGCGTTGATTAAGAAAAGGTTCCCTTTGCAGAGCTGTCACTCGCATCTGAACAAAAAAAATAATAATAATAAAATGGTGGCCAGGACTCTCTGGCCCCGTGCCAGTCATACGTCACCGATGATCGTGCTTGGCGACTGCTGAGCCTGCCACATTCTCACTTTCTGAGTCAGGTTTTTTCCCCTTCTTTCTTCATCTCTTTTTTTAATTTCTCTCTCTGTCGTTCTTACACTGTCTTTAGGATGTGTGCCAACATCCTTCTGTCGTCTATTTCTTCTTCTTGCGCCCCTCTTTTTGCTCCCCTCCACCCCATTCTTCATCGATCTTAGGTCCCAGATCGCCTACGGGGCTCCTTCCACGTGGTTGTCAACGAACAGGCCTCTCTCGCGCGGTGCGGTAGTTTCGATCACTGTCTCCGGTTCGTGTACTGCAGATTACTAATCTGGAAAGTCATTAATAACAGACTGGAGCTGAAATATAAATGACCATTTGTGATTAACCCTTTTTTTTACCTTACTACTTTGAGACTATGTATTCCTATTTGCAATGGATAGAAATAAAATTTTTGTTGAAGAGTTTACAGTGTTGCTAATTGGAGACGTACGAAATCTTAAATGGAAATATTTATATATGAGAGTAAAAACTATTAGGCTTATAGTGCCTTATATTGTTAGATAACCAAATATCGTAAGTAATTGTATGAAACAAAATCTATTACAAACAAATGCATATTCAATTTTAAAGTGAATTCTCGAAATAATATTTCCTTATTAGAAATAACAGGTTTTGCTGTATAACAAGCGAATACTCATTGTATTCGTAAAGTGAATACGTACTAATCTGGACATCATAAATTATGATACGAGAAGAAATCTAAAAGTAACTTTTATAACTCGTGTATTAATGTAGATAGATGACAACAGAATTTAAACCTGCATTCATTAATAAAAATATTTCTCAGTTGCTTAAGTGTCATCATTTAGATTAAATTAATCAACCAAATTGAAAAGAACTCGAAAATGCGGAGTTGTGTATGTAGTGCGAATTATTCAAAAAATATCACCACCCTCTGTTTATTTTTGTCATAAGAATTAAAATTTTTCACTTCTAAATTACAAAATTATAATCTTCTGTCAAGAACAATGAAAGTGTCTTGAAATCTCTATAGTATGCATGAAAATTCAGATAAAATTTAGCAAAATATTAATATCCCCATCATTCCATCATGATTTCTGTACTCTTTAAAGTTTTTTTTCCAAAAAAATACATTGCAATGTCCTACAAATACATACAAATCCCTTACAATGGGTGATGATTCATTTATCGAATCTTCAACTTGTCATGATAATTTTTGAAATTTGGATATTCATTGTGCTATATTTGATCATGTCTTGAATAAAATAGAGTTTAGGTACTGAAACGTATGATTTTTTTTAAATTTAGATATTCTTTACGCTATTTCGTCCTTTCTTGTCTAGAATTAAGGTGCTGCCTTGATAGCGAAGATGTTCTGAAATTGCTTGACTGGAAAACTCTTCCCAATAATGTATGACAATAGCTTATCAGAATTGCAACTGATCAGGTGCAGGTGCTCAAGTTCGTTACCTGTTTCTTCTAAAAGTAATCTTGGGGATTTATGAAGGTTTTGGTACATTTAATGTATAAAAATTTCAAGGTCTCTCTCTTTCCGGTGTCTTCATGGTTCAAAGGTTAAATGATCGTGGTCTTTGTGTTTATAGCTTAGTCGGGGACTCAATTCCTGATTTTACCAAAGATCTGTCGTTGTATAATTAGAGCAACTTCACATTAAATCTAAATGCGCCACCGCATTCTTGAAATTAAGAAAACGTGATATCAACTCATTCTCTGATTGTGATTCAAATTTACTAGGCCCATTGCCAATATTTCTTGTGTATCTCTCGATAATAATGAAGTCAATTCCTCACTTGGGGAAAGGGAGGTATTAGCTCTAGTGTCGTACTCATATTCCAATCATTTTTCAGAATAATTCAAACCCATCTCACACAAACTTAATATTTAACTCTAGTTTAGCCACAATTCAACTCCCAGAAGATACTCTAATAATTAGGAAGTTGATTTTTATTAAAGTATTAATTTAGCTTATGTGTGTTGAATTTAGATTAAATATTAGCAGATAATATATTAATCCAGCATATAATTTTCCTTGTGGGAAAATGAATGGGTTAAATAAAAGAAGAGTCGAAAATAAATGGGAATTTTTGTTCTTTGGTAATAAAAAGAGATATATGAAAAGGAAAAATTATCCATAAAATTTTTTTAAGAATTCTTCTCTGTTTTGTTCCCATTTTATTAAAGAATAGAAGGAAAACTAAAAGAGAAAATTTCTCACTGATAAAAAATTCAAGTAAGTATATCTTGAACAAAAAATAGGTCCAGTGGTTACATTATGAAAACATATCAAATAAATATTCAGATTTGTGTTTCGACACCCTGTGTTCAAAAAAGGTTTCGTTGCTTTATCAAAATTTTTCTAGCTGATACACCACTAGAATATGCAATTGGGTATTAAAGTGTAAGCATGTATCGTATCCTAAGTATGTATCTCTTATTTCGTATGTATTTAATCCCTTACAAAACACGAGTTCATCTTGTCCAGCCTCTCATTCTCGGCTTAATTTTTTTTTTATAAATGATCACGACTGACATGGCTGGGCGACAGGAGTATCTTGAAACTTTTTTCCATTTTATTTTCCTTTGGGTGATTCGAGAGTCAATGCATAATCCGATTGAGGATGCCAAATACGAAACTGAAGATCCTGTCAACTCCTTCTCAGATTACACGGACTTTTCTTTTCGTGCTAGAAGGGATTTCAAAAGAGCTTAAAAGTTCAACAAGATCTCTTGACTACCTTCAAGAGTTTCTTTTGTCATTCTTGCAAAATTAAAATATTTAATGAATGTTGTTACGTTATATAAGAACAGTTGATGTCTTGTAAAACAACAAGCTTGGAATGTCATCTACGAATGTTGTTGTATTTTAAATATTTCTTTTGAATATATGATTTCTAAAATATACATATTTTTTTCTCCAAAATTTAGCCCAGTGGCTGAATGGTTAGTGCATCGCGCTTCCACACCGCAAGTCCGAGGTTCAAACCCCAGGCTGGACAAGGTTAACTCGGCCTTTCATCCTTTCGGTGGGTCGATAAAATGAGTACCAAGCTTGCTTGGGAACTTAACACTGGGGGTTCACGTCAGACTGACCACCTGACCGGAACATCTGCTCATGCACCTCAGGGCTCATGATTGCGTATACTGAGTTAGGCACAGTAGGCCTTGGCCCTCATGGGTTGTCGTGCCACTGAGTTAAGTTATTATACAATATACATATTATAATATATACATATTATCATATTATTATACAATAATACATTTATTTTTTGAGCTTGTATTTTAATTAGAGGCAAAACTGTTGAAATTGGTTCGATTTCTGTTTCTGAAAACTTTATTATTTCATGTTTTGAAATCATTCTGGTTATGTTGTAGGTTTTTGTTGTCCAAAGTGTGTTTCTATAATTGAATTGTAGTTCATTGTTCAAAATTTACTCAGATATATTTTTCACTCAATTTTTGCAAATAAATTAGGGTAGGAGAGAGAGGTGATTTTTGAATCATCTTAATTCTTTCAAAGGATTATTTGTCATTTGTTTGCTGATTTTTGAAACCAATTATCAAAGATTTTGAAATTTGCTTGTCTGAAGACGCCAAAATTTGTTTTTGAATTTTTATTTTGTGCTCTAAAACTTTGTCATTTTGCTGGTCAAAGATGCGATATGTTTGAAAGAGACTTACTGCAGTAATTCACACAAAACAATCCCAAAAAGGGAAATATTTTGCTTGTTAAAAACATCAGATGTAGAATGAGAATTTTGACATTTTTTCATTGTGTTAATGACGTTATGAAACGAAAAGCTTACAAAATTCAAAATAAATTGGTCTTTTTATTAATTTATTTGAGAATCCGAATACTACTCTCAATAAATACTTAATAGTTTTCGAATTTGTTACTTTATGCAACATATTTAAGAACTCTAGGTTCTAATTTTTTCCCAGTAACAATTGACAATTCTAAAAATTAGCACATACCTTTAAAATCAATTGTTAACGTGCGATTTATTTTGAATTTTACTTGATTCGAAACGTTTTATAATTAGAGAAGTATATATAATGTTATTTAAATAAAAATAAACTATTCTTAAGTACGCGGAACTTTTATCACCAGAACAAGAAATAAATAGGGTAATAAGAATTCCTATTTTTTTATTTATTTATTTACACCGCAATACATTTCATCAACATTGTATTTTTATTCTAAATTTTTCTACTCAACTTAAAACTGAACTAAAGTTAATTAATTCTATTTAATGTTTCATTCTTTCTGCAGCTATACGTCTTAGTATGAACCTCGAATGTAGTGAACTCCCATTTCGCTGCTTCGGAATAGTTTCGGTTGCCAAATTGTGAAACAGTATAACTTACTAACAGTTTAAGACTCTTTTCATACTATTTCAAGGCTCTGTATGAATTTTGTTGCTTGTTTATTTCTAATACTCACTCTTTAAATTCACTTGGCAGGGAACCTGGAACTAGGTAACTAAAGATAAATTGATTGCCGTAGCAAATGTTACTGGCACTTGCATATTTCATGCGTGAAAAAAATTCAAAGGAGCAGAAATACGAATGGGTTAGTTAAATTTACAGTCGTGTGTATCTAAAATTATTGGAGCATTTAGTTTTTTGTGAGTCGTTACAATTTTCTACAGATAATGTTACTAGTAAATTTTCGTTGACCTTGCACTACCAAACCTATACAGCTAACTTAGAGATTTTAGGCCAAATAAAAAATTATTAGGTTTTAAATTTGAAAGGGCGTTTATTAATAAGAGTTAGACAGCCTATTAACCCATATTTAAAACGTATTAAAAGTTCTTTCACTGCTATGATGTATGTATGTATATGTGTTGTGTTTTATGTTAGTTGTTGTTAGAGTAGCTGAGTTAAAACAAATTTTAAACTAAGAAATGAATGGTATTTTTTGTTTGTTTAATTGTAGTCATATTGGAACTGCATAAACGGGTTAACTTTAGCTGTGACTAACCTCGAATCAAAGCTGGTTAAATAAGAAATTATGTGAAATTGAGCTTCATTCTATAAATGACTACACAACGCCAGATGCGGGTATTAAAGAGATTTCAATTTCAAATGCAGTGTCTATATTTATTTTTGATGATGAACCAGGGCAGTGGCGTAATGGAGAATATTAGGGCAAATAAAACGGTAAAATGTCATTATTCCTCTCAACGTATAGTATAATATCAAATTATTGGTACTGTTAGGGGAATTTAAAATGCTGTTCGCTTCCCCGTCGAAATAATCTTGTGACCGGAAATATCATTTGTAGGCCAAGGGAGATTGTTTTTTCAATAATAGTAACTGAATAGGAATGGCGATGAATTTTTTCGCCAAATTTGGTGACAAGAAAAGAAAGCAGATGCATCCGGAAAAATCTGGAAGGAGTCTAGGGTGATTATTTTACGAGAAAACTGTAGAAGCTCCTAAAACGCTCTTCCCAGCCTATACAAGAGTGATGCAAGAAAGCAACATTGCGGTCAAACATTTGACGGCAACTGAGCATTTCAGAAGTGTCATTACGAATTTGAAAAAAAATTGGTTTAATATTTTAGTTTTTGTTTAATCTGTTCTGTTGTAATGTGTTGGTTGTTTGTTGTAAGAAAATCTCTTGTAATTGCGAGAGAATTTCATAAAAAATTATGATGAACATATTTGTTTATTACATGAAATATATAAACCATGTAACAATATGCATACAATAAGGGTATTTTATTCATGTGTATGAAGTGCTTCATCTCTATGGGTAAAGGAAGAATAAAAAATTAAAAGTCTTTGATGAAATAAATTTGTTAGAAGATGAACGGAGAGTGCTCGCTTGGTTGCGTTAGTCACAGCGCGTAAAAATATTAATGAGATTCATACAACCCATAATACGGTATTACGAGTTAAATGATTAATGGAGACTTTTACGGAACAGTTCGGTGATGCGTAAGGGTTGGAGAATTTTGCGGTCTCTTTCAAGACAAACAGTAAGAAAATTTGTTGGCTCCGCTTCAAGAAATGGGTGAGGAGGGGGGGATTTTTGGAAGGATTGTAAAGGAACAAACCCCCCTTTGGTTGTTTCCCTTCCGTTTTGGCTGATTAAAAACGAACTCATTGTTCTCCGAAAAATATCAAAAGAGCGGTGCAGTGAAAGCACCTATACTTGCTTGATTGAACCAAGGAGGAAGGTAAGGGAAAGGATCGGTGATAGAATACTTTCTGGAATCAATGGGCGATTTCTCTTTGGGGAGCACATGGAGTGTTTCGTAGCTGTACTGAAGTGTGAAGAAAAGACATACAAATATGAATTCAGAGAACATTCCCCAAAGGTCAGACCTTGGTATTCAAATGAGTGATTTTGTTTTCTTACGGTTGATTAAACGTTTCGATTTCTTGGTGGTGGTGGTGGGGTCTTTGGTGCTCCCAATGGGTTTAAATTAGTAAAAACTAGGCATTTACATTAGCCTTTTAAATGGTAAAAAAAGCGCTATTGTACAGTTTTTATTTCACAATTTTAATTGGTTCATAAAATTCAATAAATGATTTAAAGATTTAAAAAAATAAATTTTATTCATCAATAAATCTTTCAAATTTTTCTGTGCTTGAGGTATAAAATTATTTTTAATTTTTTTTTACGAATTTTTTTGTTTAAAGTGTCTCAGTAATAACTTTTGATATTTTTCAATCATTAATACACATGTTGCTTTTTTTTTAAGCACGCGAACGGGAGCTGTGAAATATTTGTATAATGTGCTCATTTTTTAATCGTTTTATTAATAATATTTGTGGAGACCCCCTGGGTCTCACCTTGGACACCAAGATTAATTTGAGGCAAAGAACCACTAAGAGCCATTTTGAATAATAATAATATTTATTATTTTCAATTTCTCAAAAAAAACTCTAATAACATATAACACTTTTTATGTTAACGTCAACTAAAGAGATTTACCTTTATATTAAATTAAATTACGAATAATGCAATTAATTACTAATTAAGTTCAAGATCAACTAAGGTCTACCGAAATAGGAGGTCCGAGAAATACACGTACTCGAATTCTTAACTCTCATTAACTTTAACTAATTCGACTAAACTAACGCTTCTTTTAAGCGTAAGTAAATTATGGTTATCGCTGGCTATATCAGCTTTCTGGTACTTCCTTAGAATCACAGAAATTCTTCTACCCTATTCTAATATCTTGGAATCCTCTAATATTGCGGTTACAGTTGCTGGCTCAATAGCCTTCCATCATCTCCATTGCTAGCTTACAACGCTCGACTTAAATACCTTATCTATTTTGTATATCCCGTTCATCTTTTTGGAGTTGATTGGAAATAAACGCGAATTTATATTCCCCAAAAAGACGCCTAAGAAGATTAGTGGAAAGGTTCCGTACAGATTCGTCACATATTTGTATTTAAGAAGGATTTGGAAAAATTTGCAAAATGTTAATAACCATAAGTTGCCTAAATCCATAAACATTCCCCGCCTATATTTTTTCTTTAAATTTACTTACGCTTCTCTATTTTTTTCCTTTGCGTCATTTAAATTTAAAGACTCGCAAGAATTGTGTCAATATTTAACCAAGTGTTTTGAATAAATACAATATGGGGAATATATTTTTCTTTAAAATCACATTGCAACATTGCTTCGCATTAATGTTTTTGAGATTTACATCCAGATTATATTACGTAAAGTTGTCCACGAATAAATGAAAAGAAGATTTTTTTGAACGAAATGATAGATTTTTATTACATGTTTGCCTCTTATTTTGATTGAATGACCTTGATTATTTATCAGAATCTATAAATTGTCTAACACTGATACATATAAAAATTACTTGTGTTGAATTTTGAATCATTTTTAGTGCTTCAGACTTTGGTGATCGTTTCAGAGTAAAGGAAAAACATAATTTTTTTATAATAGAAAGACTAAAATCAAAGATTTTGGTTTATTTCGCAAAAGTTTTTATTTCAAACAATTTTACTGGATTAAGTTATGAATTATTAATTCATAACTTAATTAATTGTAGTAAATATATAAACTATAAACATAATTTCTCAAATTTCATTGAAATTATTTAGTATATATATTCATTCAACTTAATAAAGGGTGTTTTTTTGAGAGGTATAGAACTTTAAATTGCAATAAAACAACGATGTATTATTCGATTGACATGAATTTTTTTTTATTCGAAAGATAATCTAGTGGCATTACATTTTAAATATGATTTCTGGCATAGGACTGCCACGGCTGGCTCGGATGTAGTCCAATCTGGACGTCCAATTTTCGATGACTCTTTCCAACATTTGTGGCCGTATATCGGCAATAACACGGAGAATGTTGTCTTCCAAATGGTCAAGCGTTTGTGGCTTATCGGCATAGACCAATGACTTTACATAGCCCCACAGAAAATAGTCTAGCGGTGTTAAGTCACAAGGTCTTGGAGGCCAATTCATAGGTCCAAAACGCGAAATTAGGCGGTCACCAAACGTGTCTTTCAATAAATCGATTGTGGCACGAGCTGTGTGACATGTTACGCCCTCTTGTTGGAACCACAGCTCCTGGACATCATGATTGTTCAATTCAGGAATGAAAAAGTTAGTAATCATGGCTCTATACCGATCACCATTGACTGTAACGTTGTCGCCTTCGTCGTTTTTGAAGAAGGATTCCACCAGCCCATAAAGCACACCAGTCAGTTTTTCTGGATGTAACGGTGTTTCCACATACACTTGTGGATTAGCTTCACTCCAAATGCGGCAGTTTTGTTTGTTGACGTAGCCATTCAACCAGAAGTGCGCTTCATCGCTAAACAAAATTCGCTTATGAAAATCGCGCGACCATTATTTTCGAAATAAAATTGCACAATTTGAAAGCGTTGTTCAGGCGTGAGTTTATTCATGATGAATTGCCAAAACAAACTGAGAATAAATCACTTGACAGCTGTTAAATCGGTCGCCATCTTGGAAAGTAAACTTCTATACCTGAAAAAAAAACACTCTGTATTTTTTTAAAACAAACAAACAAACTTCGCATCGTTGGTTACACTTAAAGTTTTGTTGAATTTAAAAAGTATCTGCACTGTGTGTGTGTGTTTTTCTTCAATACTAACAAAGAAATCTTATATATTTTTTTATTTGAAAAAAATCCGAATTGGGGGGTGCGATTTGAAGTTCAATATCCAAATCAGGGATAGGCTAATAGCGGCCCGCCAATGCAACCAAGAAATGTGATAGGGTGCATTAGTCTCATTAAACTGATGCTAAAATTAAATGTGCTTGCAGATAAGGATGATATCAAACTAGCACGGTAAATAGATTAAATAAAACTGCCACTATTTTATTTAACTTATATTCATTGATTTTTATATGGTACGATTTATACCTTTCCTAATATGCACAGTTAACTAATAAATGCGATCATTTTAAAAAGATGTGGTCCTCCGGTCTCCTCCGCTCCCACAATGTGTCTCATGAGCCCCCCCGAGCAGTTTTTCACCTCTCGCTTAAATGAAGGACGTCGAAATATTTTATCACTTACAGAATCTATATATTAGGTTGGGGAAAAAGAAATTCATTATTTTTGCATGAAATTCAAGACTTTATTTAACATGTTTCGGATTGTCCAATTTGGGTCAAATAAGTACCGTTTTATTGTATAATTTGTTGCCATTTTAAAGGTAGCTTCATAATGCCTCTATCATAGAAGTCTTGGTCCTTATTGGCGAAAAACTCCAGTAATCGATTTTCACAATCTTCTCATGATCCCAATTTCTTATAACTGAGGACGTTTTTCAATGCGAGAAAAAGGTGTTAATCGCTTGGTGCCAGGTCCGGACTATATGGTGGATGCATTGAAACTTCTCAACCAAACTCCCAGAGTTTCTGCCGAGTCACTACAGACGTGTGTGGATCTGATGGAATCCACACCTCTTCTGTTGGACCATTTTGGCCATTTCTGGTCAATCGCTAGCTTCAAATGGTCCAGTTGTTGACAGTAGAGATCTGAGTTTAGTGTCTGACCATACGGAAGCAACTCATAATAAATTATTCCTTTCCAGTCCCACCAAATAAACAATAGAACCCTCCTGGTCGTTAGTCCTGGTTTGGCCACCGTTTGAGCTGATTCATTGCACTTTCACCACGATCGTTTTTAAGTAATATTGTCGTATGTGACCCATTTTTCATCCCCAGTCACCAGCCGCTTAAGAAATGGGTCGATTTCATTCCGTTTGGCCAGGGCTCCGCAGATAGAAATTCGATCTATCATGTTTTTTTGGTGTCACTTGGTGTGGCATTCAAAAATGGAGCTTCTTTTTGAATCCAACTTTGCGCAAATTGCTCAAAACTGTTTTATGGTCGATCTTTAGCTCCTGGGCGATGCTACTACTCTAACATGCCGGTCAATTTCGATTATTTCCGTGATTTTATCGACGTTTTCGACGACAGGCCTGTCTGTGCGAAGTGCATCTTTAACATCCAAATTGCCTGAACGGAATCGACGAAACCAAAATTGCACGTAATTAGCTGTTACAGTATCGGCACCATAAAGCACCTCTCGCAATTTCAGCCGCCTGGCTTGCATTTTCGCCTTTATCAAAGAAAAACCTTGTAACTCACACTGAATGGACCAAACAAAAAATAACAAAATAATTTTTTTAGTGTGAAATATTATCTTGACAACGAGCGTAAATTTGAAATTGTTTGATCGATACTTCACGAGATATCGACACTACAGCCATCTACCGAAAAAAAATGGATTTCTTTTCCCCCAACCTAATATATAAAAATGGATGTTTGTATATATGTAATCGCATCCCTCCAACACCGTTCAACCCATGTCTATGAAAATTGGCATGCATATGTATATTTTTATGGAGAAAGGTTTTGTGCTACCCTCTCTGTTCTATCACCCCACCAAATGGTGTTACAGCATATCAACTTCTGCACCGTTTAATCAATCGCCACGTTGCCAACAGGGTCGCTAAAAATGATGTCAACTTGGCTCTATCGCCAATATGTCGCTGTGTTTCTATTGAATCGTCATTATAATGTAAGGAACGACGTTGCTTACGAATATTACAAATTGAACATAAAATAAATACAGCAGAAAGTACTATTAATACATTACACATCCAGATGTAAATTATTTTCTATATTTTGAGCGCTTATTACACAAAATGTGCAACAACGTGTCACTTTTGCTAAGCAGAGATCAGCTTAGGAAGGTGTTTTGAAAATTGACCCACAAGACAGTTACAGGGTGTTATAAATAAAAATATCCTTTTTATTAGGTATAGATCTACAGACTTAAAGTTTAAAGGGGTTTTGGTTCAAATGAGATATGCAAAAAACTTTTTTGTTGTTGTTTAATTTGCAATTCACGTAAAATTAACTCTTTAAAAACTTCTTTATCCTTCAATCTGTATTGTTTAATTTTTTAATTCACCCGTGCGAAGAACGAATATACCAGCTAGTATTTTATAATTACGGTACATGTATTAAAAATATTTAAAATCTACTTCTACTACTAAATGTCCTGTAAGGAAAAGAACTAAATATGGGAAAATGTACCAGATATGATAAGGACCAATAAACTTTTTTACTTGAGAAGTACAGAATTGTAAATAAAACGATCTGTGGTAAGGAATATTCATATCATTTCTGCCTTACGAGTCTACTGATCAATTATCGATGTAGAACTGTTCGATTGGAACTGGGGACAGAAATTCAACAGAAGCGCTATCTTTCCTCCCATCGAGTGAGCGAATTTAAATTTTGCCAAAATGCAAATCGAGGCTATTTCGGTCGACAAGGCTGCCGCGAGTTTTATCCAGCAGCTGCAGCCTCCTGGAACACAATGCAAGGGGAGTTCTTGAGCCCATGCCAGCATCATTTAATGGCGGACCGAGCTGCAGATGCTATCTGTCATACTGTACTTTTTGAATGGGGTGCTTAGTTAGACGCTTATCGCCCTCAGAATGTTACAAACTTGTACACGTTTGATCGATAAAGACACAGTGATGTTTGTTGTCTGAAAATTTTTAAAATGCAATCAAGGTCCCCAGATTCGGAAGCAGATAGAAATCTCTCACCGGCTAGATTAGTCTGTCAATAGCAGAAAAAAACTGTTTCTGTTTCGAAACGAGTGTCAATCTCAAAGACGTACCTTGTATTATAATCTAAAATGGGTCATTATAGGGGTGGAAATTTGAAGCCTTAAGGCCACGTTCTACCTGTTTTGCCGTTAAAATGGAAATATTTTAATATTTATCACACAATCCAGCATTATAAATTGTTTAAATGCCAGATGAAACAGTATCATATTATTCTCAGTTATTCTTAAAATTTGTTGAGTTTTATGTAGAACGAAAATAAAATCTAGATGCTTATAAGACCTTAAAAGGAGATAGGTTCACGAAACAGGTTCTGTATCTCAGTAATGTTAAAAATATGTATTTTTAAGGAATATTTATAAACATTTTATCGAATAAAAAACTCCAATTTTTTTACTGAATATTCTTTGAACCATAATAAATACTTTAATCAGAGTTTTTATGGATAAAATGTCTAGTTATTTTTTAAAAAATTATTTTTTGCACAAATCTTTTTTTTAAAAAAAAACAGTGAAATTTTATGTTTAATTCTATAAATTAAGTCAGAATATATTTTTGAAAAAAATCCCTCGATTAAAGTATGTATTAGAATGTAATTATTAACTATGCAAAGTTATAAGATGTTAAATGCAGTAGTTTAGGTACAAATGTTCTTTACATGGTAAAAACGTTAGTATTGAGAAAAATGGATTTTAGTGGGCATGACAGGTGGAATCTTACAGGTGGTAAAACATTTTCAAAAATTATTAAAAATACTTTTACTGCATGTAGAATGATAATTTTTGTACCATTAGAAGCGTAAAAATTGGTATTTCATAAAAATGAGATAAGTGAAAAATGTGTTTTGGGGTCGAAAAAATTCGTAAAGTATTAAGTATTTTATTTTTGGTTGCATATTAACTTTTTTAGCTGATGAATATTTTCTTCATTTAAAATTTGCTGGGGTTTCAGGATATTTTTGTTATAGATTAATTATGTTAGCTAAACAGCATACATTTTCAAGTACATGTACGTTTTTTAAAAAATAATTTATAGATAAATAGGGATGGTCTAATACCCCACTTTCACCGGAGTAGAGCCAAAGTATATTTATACAGAAATATACAAATATAACGTTTTACCGCTTAGCTCGTGATATTTTGTATATATATATAATCCTACATAAAGATGTGTTTCAACTTTCTGAAATCACATAGTATTTAAAACTTTATTATGATAAAATGTGTTTTACATTATAAAATGTTCTGCGTTATAAATTCTACCAAAAAGAATTTCGATAGAACTTCTTTGTGTCTAATTTAATAAAACTCCCATACAATCAACAACACAAAAATACGCAAAGACATTTTATTTCCTTATCGGTGCTTTTAACACTGCTATTATTATTTTCGTGGTATATAGTGGTCGTCACACACACACACAGTCAAATAAAGGTAACAAAAAGAATCTCTGTGAAAAATTGTCATTCAAAGCGACTATTCCCAAGCATTTTTTGCCATAACTTTAAATAAATTTCTTTAAAATTAACAAACTCGTCGTGAATTGAATGAGTTGTAACGAGTTTTTTCCTTTTTGTTTTCAGCAAGTGGAGATAATCAACGCTATTGGGACATCCAATTGGACCCTGACTTGTTGGAGACCATCGTCAGCATCTATCCCGAGTGGTTCAAGGACTGCAATATGAACGTGGATGGTCGCGACTCTACCGACAACTCCATGTGCCTGCTCTCCTCAGACTCCAAAGCCAAACAAGAGAACGGAGAATCTCTTCAGCGACCCATTGACAAGAACAAAGAATGTGAGTACTCTCCTCCCCCGCATGCTATATTGCATAAAACTTGACTTAGCCATTACATTTCTAACGAAAGTTATTCCAGCCAAATTATGTAATTCTTTATTGAATCAATCAATCACAATTTGTTTAAATGATTTCAATTTGGTTTTTTAATACTTCCCGTTGCTGTTTAACAATATAATCAATGTATCGCTGTGGCTTTGATTGTCGAATTAGGGAAAAGTTTCCCTACTGCTATTATTGAGGGCTCTAATCAGTAGCGCGCACAGGAATTTTTCAGGGGGTCCAGGGTCGAAAGTCCACCTTTCTTGTATCATGCTCCTTTTGATTTTGTCGATTTTCGGGAACAAAAAACAGTAAAAAACTAATTATTGAATAAATAATTATCATTAATTAATAAAATTAATCATTAATAACAAATAATTAAATCTTACGTACTATATACTTAGAATTATAATCAATCGGGGAAAAAATCAAGGGCTAGGGGGGAGGGTCCGAACCCCTAGAACACCCTCCTTCTGTGCGCCACTGGCTCTAATCCTTAACCTTACTCCTGAAATTCTTACCTTCTTTAACTGTATTTGGTAAGCACTGGATGCCTAGCGATCTTTCACTATTTTCAATCCTCCTTCTTGTCATTGAATGCACCTTTACATTTACTTAAAAGCCACAGGTATACATTTTGTTATAACTATTTGCATGGTATTACTGGTTATTAAGAAATGGAAGAGTGTTCGGCGCAACTTGGTGAAAATAGCTTTTTTACCAATGGTGTGACCAACAAATGAATCTGTTAACCTAGAACGCGCGCGCGTATGCTTTAGTGCCTATGTTTAGTGTCATAATATTATGTGAAGTAATGGGAGATGTAAATGGTTTATTGAAGCGGTTTTTGAAAGAAATTCTTTCAAAAGTGGTTCTTGATTAAGTAAATTTATCAAAACTCTAGTCAGTATCTTTGAAGCTAAGGTAAGCTAAAATTAATTAAGCTTAATTTAATTAATGCTTATAATTTAATTAAATTATGCAAAGACGCATACTTCATTTAAAAAAAATAAATTTATGCGTAAAAAGAAAATTACGTGCCTTGTCTGAACTGCATTTCTAATCATTTCTCTTTCATTCATAACTTATATTGTTTGGCCTTTCAATTGAATTTAAACTGATTTGCACTAACAACTTTAATTATTTTCAGCTCTCAAAGTAAAACTAATGCTTCGTCGACCGCTCAACCAACTTGTTGACCAAGGAATTTTGCCATGTGAGTATACGTTTCGGATTGTCATTTTTGGTAGAAAAGTATAAAAGACAACAATATGTATAATATATGTTATACTTCATTCTAAATACTTCTTAAAATTAATAAATAATGGTTTGTTTGTATTCAACGTAAATAATATTAATGTATAAGTGACATAAATAATACTTTTTAATTTTTCAGCTTTAAAGTCTCCTCCGTCATTCCATGAACAAAGACAAAAGTTGGAGAGAGCAAAAGTAAGTTTTAAAAAGTTTTCATTCAGTTAAATGGATAAGTTTTCATCAATAATTAAAGATTAAATTATTAATTTTTAAGTTTATTACAATAATCATTAGCCCATTGTTACGTATTGGTTTAAAGCGATTTACTCTATTTTAAAAATATTTGATCAAATGCTTATTTTTCGTTTTCGAACTGAATTTTTAAAATCATAACATAATTATTTAAAATTGTATGATTTTTGTAGTAATTCTTCCTATATGTGGACCAATATCTCTCTTTAATTAAGTCACACACATATTTATTTATCACAACTTGTTTTAAAATATTCAGCCACCAGCGAGAAGCATATGACTTTTAAATTTTATTATATATATATATATATATATATATAAAGCATATGACTTTTCTTCCATATCAATAAATTATATTATTATATATATATATATATATATATATATATATTATATCTAGAGGCAACAAATAATAAGTGATTTAGCTTAATATATTTTACAGTCATGTGTTGTACCGTTGCAAAATGTACTAGAAAAGCAAATGGATACGTTTCAACAGCAAAATGCGTATGTAAGTGCGATCTCGTTCAAAGCGGCTATGGTTCGATTTGATTAGGATCAAACCAGAAATTTGTGATGCAATTGCTTATTTCTAGAGTAAATATAGAGGTCATCCATTACTTTCAATTGATAACATCCCCTCCCCCCCCAAAAAAAGTGAAACATTTCGATACCAATCATTCACACAAAGTTGTGCTTCCATTATTTTTCCCTTAGTAAAATGTGTAATAGTAAAAGATTTCTTAATAGACACACAATGAAAAATACGATGTTCTAAAATGATACCCTTCATTTCGAAAGTTCAAGTTCACTTATCATGGAACTTCCGATAACACTCAACCAATATTTACGTTAGATTTGTTGACTATTTTTAGCGTTTCCGTGTCTCTGTGGCAGATTTCGAAATATCAGAATCAGCAAAAGGATGCTATTGCGATATCTCCCTTCATTTTAATTATTACTTATTATTATTTTGTTACAAGTTTTGTTATTTTGATTCAAAGATAATCATCTTCATTAAGATCTTGAAAAAGTGCCTGTGCTGTGTTTGAAACCGGCGTTGTGCCAGGGCACATTGCATCATTTCTGACACAGACTAAGCTTATCTTTTCCACTTCTCATATCTCTCCTATCTTTATCATTTGTCTTTTGTTTTGCTTTATGGTCTCTGATGAAGACGGATATTGGTGAAATAAAGTAATTAATACACGGTATGTACAATGCATTAGTCAGCATTAGACTACCATAAATTTCTTTCTAAAAGTAAGATGCTAAAAATTAATTATTTGTAAAACATGTTACTCATGTGTTTAATTTATGCAATGGCTTAAAAACACTTTTTTTTTTTTTTTTACTTAACAACAAAAGTTAAAATTGTTTAATATTAAGTAGCCAAGAAAGTTTTCTTTTTTTTTAACGTACAATATTTCCGACGTTTGTTTTCAGACGAAATTCTAAGAACTGTTTATCCGTTATACTGAAACCAAGAAAATATGCGATATCCTCAAAATTGGAAATTCTAAAAGACAAAATTTTGACTCTGTAAACGTACACGTTGCTTTAAGCTTATTATGTGTTACTCATTTTGAACCTACAAAAACACTTTACTTTTGTTCGATCACAAATTAATATCTTAGAATTTTTCATTCCTAGTTTATGATTTTTCAATATATTGCCAACTACAGAAAAATTAAAACTTGAATATATTTTTGAAAGTACAAATATGTTATATTTATCATAGCCATTTACTAATATGTCATCAGTCTGAACCTAAATAATTATTGTCACACTTACTCAATCAGTAGTCATAGAACTTGTTTTTTTAAAAATGGGACTGCAGGCTGATATTTTACCACATTACACATCTAATACATTTTCCGGGTGGTGGTGCCTCTTCTTAGTGCGGCACCATATAGCTGGATACTAATAGTAATTTTGATGCCTGGTTTCCTTCCCCAGAGGGAGGCACCTAAGACTTGACGTTGCCAAATCACACCAGGAATTTACGTTAGCCGATAGCATCCAAGCCAAATGGACACTCTAGGGATACTTAACATGCTTTATAATCATGGAACCAGGGACGCTGTCGACAGCGTCTGCGTCACTAGTTTTAGTCACTACGTCGTCGGTTTTCTGCGTCATGAAATTCCATTGACTTGAGCCGGGGTCGAACCCGAAAATTTGAACCTACTACGCCAGCAATAAACCAACTACATCGCCCATCCGGCATTTTTAATTATATATATATATTTGAAGATGCTATATGATGTTTCATAGATAACCTAACTACAGCATAGAGTTTATAATTTCTTTTCGAAGAGCAACGGAATACTTGTATATTTTCGAATCTCCTACCGGTTAGCTCTCTAAAGTATTAAAATCTCAAAACACATTATTATGGAAGATATTTCAATCGATTGAATATAGAATTGAACACAATGTGACCGCTAACTAGAAATTTTTCCAGAGGCACGGGTTAAAACAATTGATTTGAAAAAGAAAAATATTTCTGGAAAAGGTCCAGGACTAAAAAAAAAAGGTTCTTATTTTGTCCATTAGGACGGAGTCCAATATTTTTCTCCCCTTCACATCTCACAGTTAATGGCGTCACAAACTGTGTTCCCTGAATGACTTCACGAAGTTGAATGGATATACCGAATTACGTATGGGCTACGCGAGTTGTACGAGGTATACAGTGGAAAGCTATATTTCGGAACTCTTGATTCATCACTTCGCTAAGCGCTTCTGCGGCGCCCAATGAGCGTCATTCTCTAATTATAAAACCCACAGAATTACAACATTGTGCGGAAAATAGACAGAAAGGGATTTATATAGAAACAGTCGGAGACATCCGGTATATACCATAGACAACAAATGTTGACTTTCCTTTCTCTGTAGTAATATGACGTTTATTCATAGGCATCGCTCTTTGCTGTGAGTGCGTATACCACTACTTGAGAAAAATATTATTATTTACAGTTTGTCTGTATTTGTTAGTAATGCGTCAATCAATTTAATTTCAGATGGGGGACCTTTTGAAACACAAACTTCAAAAAAGACCTGATAGACAAGAGTTAATCCAGCAGCATATACTAGACGGTAGGTAGATCTCCTTAGCTGATTGATTTTAAGGGGACACAATAGGATTCAATTGATAAAAATCAGTCAAAAAATCAAATCTAATTTCTTTAGCATAAATTATTTTTTATATACTTTTCTATAACCTCATAAAATTTGAAAGCTCTAAACTGAAAAAACGCAGAATTATGATAGCTTTTACGTTCGTTTTTATTCACATCCCTATGGCAAATCAAAACCTTAAACGTACTTATCTCAGAAAGATAAAAAAAACTAGTTTGTCTTCATTTAAAATGCTAAGGCTTTTTTTCTATTATGCCTAATGTTTTGAATTTTTTTACCTATTACTAAAAGTACATGTAACAAATGTTGGTATGCTTTTTTGAATCAAAGCAATACTTATTTTTTTAAAAATAATTGAACTCGAAATTAATATATTTTTTAAGGAATTTTCAATAAGCATTCATAAAAAGAAGTATCGTACAAATACCAATCATGTTATCGCAAAACCCATACCAACTTTTGTTATGCATCGTTTGACGTACTTGTAAATCAAATTTCATGGCAGTACGTAAATTTTTGTAAGAGGAGTAGCATTTTAAAATCACTTCACAAATATTAAGTTTTTTTCTCTGAAAAATTAAATGGTTAGCTTTTTATGAAATTTCGAGCACAAAATCTGTTTTACATAGCATACACACATAGGAGGCAACCAAAAAGCTTTTTGAAAATCCTTAAATTAAAAACTTGCGTAAATCGTACCAAGTCCTCTTAATCCATCTAAAATATATATTAACTGAATACCACTATCATTTTTCACTGAAATGTGTTGGTATATAATTTTTCATAAGTTTTTTGAAATAGTTATGAATGCGTTCTTTTAGAATCTTGCCTTGATTCAAGCCAGCAAGAGAAACAGAAGCAGTTGAAGAATGGGCTCCTGGCCGATAATCTCAGTGGTATGTTATCACAAAGACCGGGATCTATAGATTTAGTCAAAGGGAACATTATCAACGCCGATGAACTATTAGCTCAAGCCGTACGTGGTAAGAAAAGGACCTTTACTTTATCGGTTTCTTTTAAATCTTTCTATTTGTTTTTTAATTAATTGAAACAGAAGACACATGCATCGAATAAAAGTTAAATGCTGCTCTTTTAAGATTTTAATATGATCTCTCAGTCTTAAAATTGACAATGGTATTTTGTGGGGTGGATTTGAGCTGAATTAAAATTATTTAAATGCATCATTCGAATTTTCTTCTCATCATACTTGAAAGTCTAAAAGCTTTTACGGTTACTAAACTAACAAGGCATCTTTTACACTGCTGGACAATTGCTAAGGACGGATAACACTATCATCCATAGCAACCACAAAATGAAAGGAAGCAAAATGTGGAAAATTAGAATAAGTGCGGGATATTAGTAAGAAGAAGTATGAGTATGCAAATTTTTTTCCCACGTCTGTTCATCACGTGATAGCGTTCATAAGAGCTTTAAAGGTTTTGACGCGTGTGGACAGTTGTTGTTTCAAGTCAAAGTTTTACAGGGAAGATTTAATAGACGAACTTAAAATTCTAAACATGTCTTCCCGACATCACATAGATGATTTTATGCGTGGCCGAATTATTGGAAAGATCAAAGAAGGGCGAAAAATAACAGATGTTGCCAGGGAGTTCGACATCGCTCACGGCGTTGTTTCACGGCTGTGGAAGTCATTTAAAACTACTGGAATGTATAGTAGACGGCACGGGGGAGGTCGTGTTAGAAGTACGACGCCTGCAGAAGACAGATATATCGTCCTATCAGCAAAAAGGAACAGGCGCACCACAGCTCAGCAGGTGGCAAATAAGTTTCTTGCTGCCTCAGGAAAGCAGATCTCCCGAAAAACTGTTGCCAGACGTTTGAGGGGAGGAGGACTATACGCACGCAGACCTGTTGTGTGTGTCCCATTGACCAGACAGCACCGTACTGCCCGTTTGCAATGGTGTCGTGAGCATCACAATTGGACTAAACAGGACCGGGCTTGCGTACTATTCTCAGATGAGAGTAGGTTCAGTCTGTCATCGGATTGTAGACGCCAACTGATCTGGCGCGAGAGTGGTACTGCTTATCGTCCAGAAAATATCCAGGAAAAGGACCGATATCCGACATGCAGTATCATGGTGTGGGCCGGCATCATGATCAATGGCCGCACGCGCCTACATGTGGTTGCGAATGGGACTATGATGGGCCAACGATACATTGATGAACTTCTACTTCCTCATGTTCGTCTTTTCCGTGGTGCTGTCGGTGATAAATTTGTTTTTATGGACGACAACGCAACATGTCATCGAACACTCGCTGTTCGGGATTGTCTAGACAGCGAGGGTATTCAACGTCTCGTATGGCCAGCGCGTTCTCCAGATCTAAACCCCATTGAAAATGTGTGGGATGCTTTGGGGAAGCAAGTTGCTGGTCGAAACTATCCTCCGACAAACAAGAACACCCTCATCCGTGCACTCACGGAGGAATGGGATAAATTGCCTCAACAGCTGCTGGATAATGTTGTGCAAAGTGTGGTACGACGTGTGGAACGTTGCATCACACTCCACGGTGGACATATCCCGTACTGATACCTTTCTTTAAGGGGCCTGCTGACTTTCAGATGCATTGTTCCTTTTCTCCGTACGCAGATCAAATGAACATTTTTTTTCTTTCAGATGTTTCACAGCTTTTGTACTTTCCAGAACAATATTCTTTATTCTAATGTCTGAACAGTGTGGCAACTATATTTTATCCTACTAGGCCTCATGTCTCGCTTAATGTCATGCTACATAGCAATTTGTGATCCGTCCTTAGCAATTGTCCAGCAGTGTATTAGGTTTATTATAACACAGTTCTTTTTTCACTCAGCATCTACTATCATTAATTGTGTATACTCTACTTCCTGGCTGAAATGCGCCGTAAATCGAATCGCCATACTTTAGATCATAAGTCACCATTGCAGTAGAAATAGATATGAATTACTTGAATGCTTTGGGAGTAAAACGATAAATATAATACAAAAAATGTAGTCTTATAAAACTCAATTTAATTTAAATGTAATTGGTAATTGTTACATTTCCACATCAAATAAATTTCATATTATTATGGAAATATTTCTTTTGAATAATTAAAAAGAGGACTGCGGTTGGCCTGTAGTAAGTTCTCACGCACATTTCCCTTAACTGACCTCTTGGGCCCTTTATGAATTTTTTTGATACGAGAACCTCGCCTTGTGAAGGAACCTAGATGCAGGCGAAAACACATTGCTATTGCAGAGGATTGCCTGAGGATGCATTCGTAGATAAGTAACAGTGTGAGGGAATACTAGGAAAGTGGTAAGTGGCGAGTCTGAAACAAATAAGAGCATATGATTGCTGTTAATGAGGAAAGTTTCATCAGAAAGATTCCTGATGTGACCTCCAAAGTACAATTACAAATATAAGAGCAAATGATATTCAGTGTCATGTGCCAGAATTTGTTGTTACCTTGATACAAAAAATCCCATAACAAAACATCTTGCCTAATCGCAAGACATTTAGCTAAAAACCTCATCTCCCTTGGCGAGGAAAGTCAAATCTCTGTCGAAACGTTTCCTTTTGTGTAGCTTAGTCAGCAATTTTGGAACACAGCTTGAATGCCACTACCGATAATTTAAGAGTTCTCTCAGAAAATGTTATTGAAAATTTGGGTACATTTATTAGATGTGATGAATTTATATGTGGCATCTGCTTCTTCGAATTTTGTCAACACCTTTTTGCACGAGGTTAGCCTTAAGAATAGACGGTCACCCAATATGTTTCTCATCATATTCATACGTTCGGCTATTTTCAAATGCTCCAACACTTTTTCGTATCTATCCTGATGTTTATTCCACACTTTTCGTTAATTCTGTGATTTTTTTTGACGCTTCCACGATTTTTTCTTTCTCATTTAAGAAACGAATGACAATATGGATTTTTAAAGGATGGGATTTTCATAATCTGAAGCATTTTAAACACAAACAAACGTCAACACAATCAAATTCTTTCGTAATGGCGCCTGAGGTTAGCCAGGACATGAAGGCACTTAATGCGCCTGCTCGAAATGGCGGCCATATTTCAAAACTGTACTTGCTTAAAAATGCTTCTAATTCATAAATTAAAAAGCAAATGTGACATAATTTAATCATAAAATACAATTAGTCTGTGTGTGACTATGTTGTAAATACTTAAACATATAAAGCGTTATTTCTCCCCAACAATTATTTCTTAAAATTATATATAACGCCATATCGTTTTGACTTATGTTTTTGTGTTCTTTCTCTGCAGAAACTTTACCGTTCAAGAGCACTTGCGACACCCCTTCTCCCAAATTCAAGGCCATCTTGGACGAAGACAGCGGTAGTGATGGAGCTTTTTCGCCATCACCCCCTTACTATTTCAGCGAACATTCCCAGAGCAGGTGAGGACGCAAGACACTCTTACAAAACTATTTTTTGTCAATTGTTCTCTTTTTGATCCCTCTCCAATCGGATTAAACTAATAATTTTTGGGGTCTATTCTCGTATATTATACATATCCGCAAACCTAAATAAATAAAATTTTGCATCAACATTTCTATGGATATGCCTTAAGGGAGAGGAAGCAACTCTATTTTTATAGAAAAAAGGCATCATTTATAAGGATAAGTTTAAAAATTCCTGAATATTTAATATTCTTTGATGAAATTTTTTTTTTGTAAATAAATAAATTGTAGCATTAAATGTTAGTGTAACGAAATTAATACCCCATTTGTTTTATCATGATTGATCTATTGAAATTACTTGTTTTGTTTATCAGATTCATGCCCATATCTATTTTTCCCAAAGAGATACTCATTCAACAAGGATTTAAAATTTTAGATGCTGGTTTCCTGAGAGCTCAAAAGAAAAAGAACATGCAGTTTACATTTGTGTTCATTGTCCTTAAATATAAACAAACGAGTCACATGATGAGTAATTTTTAAATCTGCCTTGTCATTTCAATGAAAAAAAATCAAACTTGGAATGATTTTCAAATAGTTAACTGCCCCAAAGTCTGCATATGATCATGAGGGCTTAGCCCAAATATATGGTTAATTGTACGTACGTTCTTTGGTTTGAAAATGCTCAGTAACGCGCGCTTTTTTATTGTAATTTAAAATAGAATTTATTTTTCTGTATTACAAAGTGCCGGGGACAAAATATTCACTGTGCACAAAAAAATAAATTTATTCATATGTTAACGAGAAGCGGATTGTAAAATATATTTCTTATTTCTCGAAACTTTCATGAAATAACTATGTTATTTATATTAAAACCCTTTCTCTATTCAAAATAAAAAAACCCTTTATCATTAAGAACACAAACACTAATATAAATCCTATACTATAACAACATCATGCTTATGTATTATGTAACAGACTTAAGACTGACTTAAGTTCGTTCGAAAATAATTTGGGTATTTTAAAGCTGTCTTCGGTAAAAGTACGAGAGCTTGAACTAAACGCGAAGCACATTTTCAGACAGAAAAATGCCTCAATTTCCATGGAAATTTGCAATATTATAACTCATACCTTTGTTAACAATATAGTGTTTTAAAAAATGTCAAAATATTAAATGAATACTTTATTTTTCGTTTTAATACGAGAAGGCATAGCCCACTTCGAGACACATTTTATACCAGAAAAAAATGAATCAACTCGGTTAAAAATAGGAAGTATGATAAAAAAAATCCTGCTCGCTAAGGGATAGTGAAGCCAGAATATCATATTAATTTTTCATTTCTTTTATACCTGAAAAAATGTTCCAAATTCGGGTCCTATTCGTTAGCATTAACCGAAGACAGCCTTAATACAGTAGGCAACCTAAATGGAGCATTTTCAACCTGACTAATTGTTTTTTTTTTCAGCTTGCCTTCGTTGGAAGCAAGTGAGCCTTCTCCGAACCCCAATCAGGGATCCCCGTGCTCCGGAGTCACCTCTTTTTCCATGTCGCCCCCGAGTTCGGTATCCTCCCCCCTCTCCGTCTTTCCGTCCGTCGTCTCCCCACAGTCCACCGGCGACCAGAGGGCCGAGTTCTTCGTCCAGCACCTACAACACCAACAGCAGCAGCACGGCCTCAAAGAGGCCAGCTCGGTGCCCAACAAGAACAGGAAGAAGACGAAGCCAAAGACTCAGCCCAAAGCCAGAACAATCAAATTCCATGAATATAGGGTAACGTTTCGTCTTTCTTTCCCTTGTTTAAAAGTAACAGAAGTCTCTTTTGAAAGGGGAGTTTAAACTTTCAAATGATGCCGTGGGTAGAGTGAGCCAAGATGAGTCAGAGATCGCAAAGAATCCGCTTGTTTACCGGTTTCTCATCTTCAGTACGTCGTTTGAATGATGAATACTTCTTCTTTCTTTCTCTCTTATTTCGCAATCTCTGTGTGGTTTCATAGCGCTTAGGTTGGCAGATGTTTGTGTGCACGCGAGATACCTGAGCGCGTACGTGATCTTACTTGAGAATATTCTCGGCTAGTATTTTTGAGTTGAGGGGATCGTGTGAGCTCCTGTGAGACAATCGATATGATGTTTGAAAAGTTTATGTAGATTTGTTTTTGTGTGTTTTCTGTGAAAGTCTTTTGTAAAACTGTGTTAAAATAGGTACCGGAGACGAAATATGTTTTATTTTTTTAGAGAGATTAACTATTTCATAGATAGGTTTAGGTCACACAATGTCGAAAACGATGTTCAAGAGATTTAACTTGTCCTCTAATAAGTACAAAAAAGTATTTATAATTTAAAATAAATTCTTTAAAAAACATCATTCAATGGACTAAATTTATGTGGCATCGTAATCACGCCATAACTGAAATCACGTGTTTACAGTCAATCAGTTTTTCATTTTACAGAAACATTCTCTTGAAAAGTACATGTTTGTCAACAATAATAATGTATATAGGTAAATAAAATACACTTGATTTAAGAGTGTTGTTATTCTTAATACCACCCGATCAACGATGTCAAATTGAGCCACGAATTTCATTGTTGCAGTGGTCTGGATTACGTCTGTCGTTAGCCACTGTTTTGAGCTCCATACATGGGACAGAACGTTTTCACTCCCTTCTACCCCCCATTTTGAGGGAAAACATCCCGGAAAAGGGGGTCAGACGGCCTCTCCCACCTCTCTTCCCCTTCTATCAACCTCCCGAGAGGACTTTTGGTTCGACGATTATTTAGAGCGCCCCGTGCTGCACAGGCATTATAAATTTCAAACATACATGCCTCTCCGGGATTCCTACCCAGGTCCTACGACACAACAGTCAGCGTCATTAACCACTATACCGGATGGGCAGCTATAACTATAAGGACTTAAAAAAACTATCATTCTATTCAAAAGAAAAATGTCGTACATCTGTTTTGGTTAGTAATTTTTAGCATTTTTGATATAATGACCATATTTTACTAACTTAGGATTTCGATATTATCCTATATTTCTCTCTAAATATTTTTCTTCTTTAACATGTTCATAAATTTTCGAACATTTGTCGGTGTTTTCGCTAAACACTCGACCATGTTTCGGCCCTCCTTTGATGTTTTCAATCCGAGCCGCTACATCACTTGACTTAACACCCAGTAAAATCATCAGTTTCTTAAACGTCAACATCCAATCGACTTCTTCCGAGTCTGCGAAAGAGTGAAAGCGGAAGATGCATCCTCGCGGATCGGGATCTAAAAATAACTTGACATTTCGCCGTGATTGGGATAATAGTGTCCTGCATCGGACTCCATCGTTTCCTTATTTTTAACCTCTGTTTTCTTTACTAATTGCCTGAAAGTGTTTATGGAGAGTTTCTGTCTATCAGCGGAAGGAATGGACTCCAAGATATCACTTTAGTGTTTAATGACTATTTTATACACGGTGATGGCTAGCATTTTGTCTAGACGATTTTTGAGTAGAAGCTGTGAGCTTCCTTTTATTTTCAGAACTGAGTCTGGCGAGAAAGTTCAATTTTCAAAATCTTATAAGCTAGAGGACTTGTGTGAACATGATAATGATTGTTTTATTTTATTGCCATTTAAAAATGCATCTTCGATAGTTTGTCCCAAATGTTCTGTTGGAAAAGAAAAATTTTATTTTTATAAGCTGATACTATTTCTTTTTTATTTGGTTTTAATCCGCTTATCGATTTTAAAAATTACATAATTTATTATTATTAGACCTGATTTTTTCCATATCTACGTAAAGAATTAACTTTAGATTTTTTTCATGTTGTGATACAGCTTCTGTAAATGAAAAGTTCAGCTGCAGCTTTGAAGTTCTTAATTATGTAGTTTTATGGTCTAATTCACTTCTCGGTTTTGAAAACACTGAATTAAAAGGTGTGATAAGTAGCGTGAGACTTAAGAAATTAAATTGATTTATTACATCTACACAACTATTAATTATTTACACTATTACATTTGAATACAAGCAATATAAACTGTTGACTATTTCAATACAACAGAATCTTTTATTGGAGGCAAAAACACAACATCTCTTTTCGAGTGTTTCTTGCGAACTGTCCTCTCCACTCTCTTGGGGTAGGGCAGTCCCTTCAAATAACTCGATGCTCGGCTCGCAGGTGGAGTGTTGTTTTCTCATGGTCATCAGTTGTGGGCGCGATGTCAGATGGAAGAACCCCGCAATATATTAGGGGTAATGCTATCTGCATAGGGAAGCAGATCTTGCAGCAACGAGGCAGGACAACGTTTCAAAGCTATATAACCTACGAAGACGTTTAATACATGACAAGATGCCCAATAATAAACCTCTTAAGTTTAAAAGTCCGTCTGCCGCCCCCAACGCCAACAATGCGGCAAGTACTACTGAAACGCATCACTGAGACTGTGGGAAACACAGACAGAAACCAGTGGGTGTACGCAAAAGGTGGAATTTGAGAGTTCCACCTCCACCCTTAAACCAATATTTTTTAAATTTTTAGTATAGAAATCGTAATTCGACACTTTCGTCTGTATGATTTTTAGAGAATAATCCCCCTCCCCCCATAAAAGAAGTATGCATACGCCACAGGTGTAAACTCGCCATTGAACGTCTAGACAGAACTGGTCTACCGTTGAGATCTGTACCGGGTGACAAAGGACGCATCCATTGAACATTTGCAGTGCAAGAATTACAAGAATAAATGTTTGTTTGTCTTTAAATTTATACTCTTGGATTTACTGATATATAAATATAATCATTTGACACATATCACCAGATCATATAACGTGTCTTCTTTCATTTCAGGGTCCAGCTGACGCCCAGAAGAACGCCACAGCCACTCCAACCACACTCTCAGAATCCCATTCAGAACTGTGGCTTCATCAGCAACAACTCTTTCTTCAAGTGCAGCAAGCGGTTGTGCACTCCCAGGTGCACAGCAATCACGTGACTGCAGTTCAGGTACGGTTCTGACTCATTGCCGATTTGAAGTATTGTCGAGTTGAGAGAGAGAGATGTTCATTTACCTTATTAATGACGAACTGTTTTTGAGATTTTTTTTAAAAAAGACTCGTTTTTTGAAACTTTAGAAACCCGTTGGGGACCAAATAGTGCAAACAGTCCAGAAACAAAATACAACAAACCAAGCCCAACAGCTATTTGAGACGCCAAGCTCACCGCAAAAGTTATTGTCCAATTTTGAAGATTTGAAAGGTAGGTATATAAATAATTGGTGTCTAGATTTTTCCGATTACCTTTTTTGTAATAATTCGTTATCTCGTAATGTATCTATTTATGAATAGTGGTATTCTTACAAGAAATGTTTTCAAATTAAAAATTGTTAAAATGCTTTTTTACTGCAAACTTTCTTAATTAAATCTTTTTAGATAGGAAAAAAGTAAGATGACCTAATTCACACTACATTTTTCCTTTTCTCTATGATGTGTTTCTTTTTATTATATTAGGTAGAGGGAAAAGAAATCAATTATTTTTGCATGAAATTCAAGACTTTATTTGACGTATTTCGGATTGTCCGATTTGGGTCAAATATGTACCGTTTTGTTGTATAATTTGTTGCCATTTTAAAGGTAGCTTCATAATGCCTCTCTCATAAGAAGTCTTGGTTCTTATTGGCGAAAAACTCCAGTAATCGATTTCCACAATCTTCTCTTCATCCCAATTTCTTATCACTCAGTAAGTTTTGCAGTTCAAGAAAAAGATGGTAATCGCTTGGTGCCAGGTCCGGACTATATGGTGGATGCATTGAAACTTCCCAACCAAGCTCCCAGAGTTTTTGGCGAGTCACTACAGACGGGTGTAACCTGGCGTTGTCCTAATGGAACGCAACACCTCTTCTATTAGCCAATTCTTATCAGCAAATTCTGGTCGTTTCTGGTCAATCGCTAGCTTCAAACGATCCAGTTGTTGACAGTAGGGATTTGAATTCGCAATTCGTTCTTAAACTATTCAAGTGGCGACCCCACTTTTTATACAAAAATTGTGTGGCCCCATAAGCATTGCGTATAATTTAACATGCTTGGGGACTTCTATATATGTTTACTGCGAAACAATTATTTACTATAAATTAATAAACATCCGCAATAAGTATTTGCTTTGAATATAATGATGTATAAATTTTAATTAACAAAATATAAAACACATAGTTTAATTACACATAACTAATAATCTGTTTATTACGTGTGGTCATTTTGAATTCAGAGAGTTCTGAGATCATCATCTGTTATTAACAACAATAAGTATCTTTTTTATTACATTGCAAGATTTCAGTATCAATGGGAAGGATGTGCTTGATTATTATGAATTATTTAATGAAATCTCTTGGGTAATAGTAGACACACAGCTGGATAATTCTTTAGATTTGATTGATAATCCAATAAGAATCTAAATAAACATTAACTTATTCTTGCTTTCTAAAGGGCTGAATACATGTCAACTAAACCTTTGCCGACACGGCAAGTCCTCAAAAGGGGATGACATTTCATAATGACACCATCTAATGGTGACTCTCTCTACCAAATTTTGATGCTTGAATTAATTTTAATTATTAATTAATAATCACAGTATTTTTTATTATTGATGGCAAACAAGTTATTTTATACAAAAAGATAGAACAAAAATCCTAAAATTTTTAGCGACCCCAGTAGGGGTCGCAAGCTTAAGAGAAACATTGGCTTATGTAATATAATCTATATTTTAGTGAGTGACCTGAAGGCTGAACTCAAGAAGAAGGGACTTCCAGTATCAGGCTCAAAACCTCAGCTCATCAAAAGACTGAGATCACAAGTACCATCTAGCGGAGATTCTCCCACCCATACAAACCAAACAATACCACCCACAACTCCTACCGCCCTGTCGAACGTCGCATCTCCTCACACCATCACCGTGGACAGTATACTCTTAGACAACTTGCAGACCATTCCAACCTCTGACGTGGTGGCCCACCCATCGGCTAACATGGACCTCACTCCGGACACCATCAAGAGCCTGCTGAACTCAATCGAGACAGACTCCATGCCATCCACCCTCGTATCCATGGATACAGAACCAGAGACAAAGCTGGAATTGGGAGATCTCAGCGATTCATCCTCTACGTCCTTGTCCAATGAACATATCGTCCAGCTGCAACAAATATGGATCGAGAAGTTGCAACGGGATTTGGAAAGGTAACTCTATTCTTGCCGCTCATTTTTAATCCAATGTTGTTACTTATACCGGCTGGGTGGCGTGGTTGGTTTGACACCGGATTTCTACACTCAAGGTTGCGGGTTTGATCCCGGCCAAAGTCGGTGGATTTTCATGCGGCAATGGCCATGTCGTATGATTATATGGCATGTAAAAGACCCTAGAGTCTTTTTTTGGCTTGGGTGCTCTAGGTAAAATAAAAATCCTAGTACAGGTTCTCATCGTCAGAGCTCAAGCGCCTCCCTCTAGGGAGGAAACTGGGTGTCAAAATTACCTGCGGCGATTGGTATCCACCTATAGGGTGCTGCTCTAAGAAGAGATACCAGCTTCCGTTAAATGTACAAGGTCTTCAATGGTAAAACACCAATCCGTAGCCCATTAGAAATAAAAAAAAAATGTTTTAACTTATGCTACCTGATCTACAGTAACATCAGATCATGGCCCGCGAAATTCATCGTGGCAAAGTATTACTTTGGTGCCTGTCGTTAATAGTAGCTCTGAGCACCTTGCAGTGCTATCTGGCTCGATTCCACCCAAAGTTTGAGGGAGAACACCCTGGGGACGATCAGGGGCTTTCCATCAACCTCACGAGAGGACTTGCGACTTGACTGGTATTTAGAGTACCCCCATTCCGCGAAGGCACTATACTATTCAAACATCCAAGCCTTCTCCGGGATTCGAACCCAGCAGTCATCGTCACTAACTACAATACCGGATGGGTGGCTAATGCAATGTGGTTAGATGATGGTTGTTTTCTTTTGTTCCACAGAATGTGCGTTTATTAATCAAGCTACATAAGAATTTTCAGTAGGGCTGATTTGTAACTACTTTTTATCCAAATTTTGCGTGCTTTTGAGGAAGGAGAGTGTTCACAATAAGTAAATCTCGCAATTGAGATATCATCAAATTAGAAGAATAGGATTGTACTACCACTTTTGCAATCAAGTAGCATCACCTAATCGTAGATTGTTACTATGCAATGGCATATCTTCAGTTTGTCAACAACTATAACTTTGTGTCGTTGGCAAGACAAATCAATTAAATTTTTAGGAAAAGTTGTTCCCCTATATATATATAACCCTCTTTGATCATTTAAGTTGAGAATACATTCAATCAACATTTGTAATCTGAAATCCGCTGTCGTTCAGTATTCGAAGTTGGGGTAATTTATTTCACGAAGGTGTTGCTAATGAGACTTAATTTATAAGCCTTTAGCTCTGAAAACGCATGGTCTTAGCAATAGAGTTTGAATAGAATCTTTATTCGATCTAGTTTGTGTATCAAATCCATTTTTATGCTGGTGTGCCGATTTGGGAAAATTGACGAGAAGCGTGAGATAATAAACCAATAACTTAATTTCTTATTACGTCCACAGCTTTTATTTACATTTAGATACAAGTTATTCAAACTATTGAGTATTTCAGTTATGCAGAATATTTGATCGATGATGGAAGATGTCCTCTCTGTCCTCTCCACTCTTTTGGAGTGGGGCGGTCACTTCTTGCACCTCGAGGTGGAATGCAGAGGTTGTTTTCTCATGGTCATCGGCTTGCCGCGGCTGAATTGCCGGGACGATAATGTTCAATTGCAGGCAGTGCTGTTGAAGCAACAATATTTGCTCCAGATGAAGGTGGCGTTAAAACGAGCTGGAAAAGTGCTGGAGGGGGTCAGATGCTGGTAAGGCTGTTGGAGTCGGATCATGTCTCTGCGTTGGTGTCGCTCTCTGTCTGTTCTCGCGATTCCAGAGTCTTTTTAGGTGAAATACGTCCCACCCACGAAAATGACCCGTGATGCATAGTCACTTCTGTTTGGACGAATTTGGGGAAACCATTCTTCTATTGGTTCAAGTCCCCTTCGCGCGGTGTACTTTGAAAACGATGGCTGGCGTGGGAACTACGCCGGCACCTTCTGTCGGCTAGATCAAGGGGATCAGAGGTTGACATCAGCGCCGAGGTGTCCACCCTGGGATACTTTCCCACGAGAAACTACTTGACCGTTGAAACGTCACTCGTTCGAAACGGGTCTTTGGTGAACACCGCCGCAGGTTGTCGGCTTGATGTCAGATGAAAGAACCCTGCAATATATTCTAGGTGTGTATGTGTGGATATGAACGGCGTTATGCTATCAGCATAGGAAAGCCGATATTGAAGCTGCGAGGCATAAAATATTCGTAATTTGCACATTAACTCATATAAGTTTTTATAAGAATAACTTATATCAAACTTTGTATGTATACATTTTCATTTAAAATTTGACGTCTCGCTCTTTCTGCATATTCAAAATATTCATTATAATGTTCCGCTCACTCATTTAGGTACAAATTTAGCTATTACTTATTTTTTTGCTTGATTTATAGTGAAATATTCACCCATGTTTTTAAAAATCTTTGGTATATATCGGTACAAAAAAAAATTATTATAACTGTTGCGAAATCATGCAATCTGTTTATATAATTAGTCGACGATCAAAGTTGCTGCAGACTCAAAACTCCCATTTCCTGATTGATAATAAATGTTACGTTCTTTTTAATCCGCAGTTAAAGGATCTGATTTCTCAGATGGTTATGTAAAAAGGGATACAGAAACAAAAGATAAGTCAATCACAGACATCAGAGAAACGATAAAAGCCAACAAATAGTTTTTAAATAGAAATAAAACTGTTTTCAGCCAAATAAATTTATAAAAATTTTCTACTTATAGATGCACTTGACAGAGACATGTTAAAAAAATAAAATTATTAATATTAAATATCTCTGGACTGTAATTCTTTAAAATTTTAATCTGCAAAGTAAGTTATTACATTTTTCGAAATATATCAGTGAACTCTTACCACACTTTTTTTAAAGTGTATTACAAATAATTCAAATCATTCTTGATAATGCAGCTTTTCGAAATTGTCGAATCAATTAACAGAAAATGAAAAGTATTCTCTGATTGACCTTAAAATCGTAGCTTAATTAATACTTTTAAAAATAGAGAAAAAAATTGTAATATTCAGTAATTGTATCTTCAGCTTGCTTACCTGTAATGGAATTTATATTTAATACTGCGACAATATAATTCACCAAGTTGGCAACAAAGGTATGAAGAACCCAGGAATAGGATGAAACCCAGATTGATAAATAAGGTTTTTTTCGTAATTATTATTTTAAAGTTTCAATTGAAAGCACATTATGAAAACGTGAGTAAAATTTATCTTCCGTTTAAAACATACGTAAAGTTTTTTTAAAATAGTTTGAATAAAATTAATACGTTTACTTTCCTGTTGTTGAGAAAAACTTATACATAACAATTTAATGATTGAATCATGCTCATTAATATTCTAAAGGTACTTAGACACCAAATATTGTTTTTGACCACACAAATCATTAAGAAAAGTAGATATATGATTAACTCTCCCTCGCAAGTTAACAAGCCATATTTTACCAATGTGTATCTCTTCACAGATCTCGAAAGCAACTCCAGCAGTGTCAAATACCGGTGGTGACCTCTTCTGCGGTTATGAACTCCAAACCCTCCAACCCGACGCCACCTCCGAAAGATTCTTCACCCTTGACCAATGGCTTTAGCAGTGAGGAGACACCTCAGTCGGCCGAAAATAAAGTTGCTCAGAGGCAAATCATTCACCAGATCTTGCAGCAGAAAATTCAACAGCAAGAACTGCAAAAGGCCCAGCGTCAGCAAGGTCAGTTGCACGTGTTTCGGTGTTTCTTAAATACACTTACACATTCACTTAAACAACATCAAAGAATGCCATATGTTTATTTTTCGACACAGGCCTATACTTTCTTATTTCACGCATGAGGAACTTATAAAAAGCGAAAATCAGCTTTATATTGTGTTTACAATTGCTTCACTGCACAAATGTGATATTGGATGGTATCTTACAAATAACAAAAGCAAAAATTTACATTATTTTTCTCACTATACTCTTAGAAATTTCGTAAATTTAGCGAGTAATATTAAATGTCCTTGCAAATATTGAGCGCCAAATTCATCATCAATATTGTCACTTCGTTTTAAATACTTTTTTTGCACGTGTGTATACTCTATTACTCACAGTGATATAAATTTCATGGTACCGTGATTATGCTTATTTCTTTTAATGTTTACTTGTACATTTATGGCCTATACCCAAAATTGTAAAGACATTGTAGTATATACGTTGGCAATAATAATATAAAATACCTACAGTTTTAGCTATTATAATGTTGCTAGATTCTGCATATTAACGAAATATTATTGTTCAAGTCATTGTAACGTCTAGTAAATGAGTCTCCTTTCTTCTCAATTTTAAATGCATAGTAATCGACCAATAGGAGAGAGAAAAGAAGAACGATTCATTTGTAATATTTAACGCATGTTTAGATGGATATTAATTCATCCATCCAATGAAAAGAATGTAAATAAATCGTTCCTTTCTTTCGTATTGGTTGATTACTATAAACACTGGTGTTCAAAATTAAAAGAAAATTTTTAGATCTTATCTCTATAGAACTACTGGACACAGATTTGATACGTACATAGAGCTGATATAATGCAAAAAGATAATCATTCAATAATAAAAATACGCACGCATGATCGTGCGTAACATTCATTGAAATTGGAAGGTATGAAACAGCATTTGCAGAATGTAACAAAAAATTGGTTAATATGGAGTATGCCCCCCCTCTTTCAGATAAACAGGTCTCAAACCGTGATTTTAAACTGGAAATAAAGGAATTTATATGAGTTACTTATTCAGCAACTCTATTTTTAGGCCTTGAATGGTTCTCGAAGGGGAGTTGCAATGGCGCTCCCCAAGGCGTCTCAGGCATACTTTATAGGGATTAAGTCTGGAGATCTAATTGGCTAATCCATTCAGCGAATATCCTCACTTTCCAGAAATTCGTCGACTAGGTTAACTCTCGCGTCGTCATCCCTTAAAATAAAATCAGGGCCAACTGCACCCGTGAAAAGCGAACATACGGCTCCTTGACCCCATCCTTATACCTCACAGCAGTTACAGTGCCACAGACATGAAGGTGTGTACTTCCATCCAACGTGATGCCTGCCCAGACCATCAAGCCTCCGCTATTGTAGTGGTCGATTTCTCAGACATTGGAGGGCAGGTAGCGGGTTTTTGGTTCTCCCTATATATTCTCACCGTACTTTAATATCGAGAGAACTAGGGACCAGTTAGAATCGAGACTCATTTATTAAACGTTACAATGACTTGAACAACAAAGTTTTATTAGTATCCAGAATCTATATATAATAGTATTATTGAACTGAACTCAGTGGCGCAACAGCCCATGAGGGCCAAGTCTTACTGTGCCTATCTCAGGTTACCTGACCTTAGGCGCTGGGATGCATGTGCAAATGCTTCGGTCAGATGTTCAATCTGACGCGAAGCCTCCAGTGTTCAGTTCCCAAGCTAGCTTGGTACTCATTTATCGACCCACTGAAGGAATGAAAGTCTGAGTCTACCTTGCCCAGACTGGAACTATATAATAATATTATAATAGCTAAAAAAAATCGTCGGTTTTTTTTAGTTTTCATACTTCTGAAGGGTGTGTTTGCTTAAGATAAAATTTCGATGCATTTAAATAAAACTTAACAGCTTTATTGGGGACACATAATGGAAATCATCAGCGCGCTCATAGCCATAAGCGGAGAAAACTGATATTTTCTAGATCTTCTCTGCATTGCAAGGTGCTGCCATCTAGTGAGAGAAAATATTGGTTTAGCTATATTTCCATAAGGTATTTTCTTTGAAAGAGAGCACACATACTGGAGGTTTTTCATTAGGGAACAACGAAACACAAACTTTCATACAGGTCATTTAACTGTGTGACAAACAAATTCTCAAAAAAAAAAAAAGATTCTCCTACACAGCATTCTCTAACATTCTCCACATAAATGTACTTTAGTTTTAGGATGATAGAAAAATAATTTACTTTCCACACGGAATAAATATTAAGAATTTTGCAACTCAGTTCGGTCCCTTCTTGAGCCCACTACCTTCTCCGCTCGACTTCTACCGTTTTTGGCTCCTCAGATGAATTGCAAAATCAAACCGAAAGCGAGAGAATGGAGGGAATTCTATTTATAGTTTTTCCCATTTCTCTCTGTTTTTTTGATCCGCCCTCTTTCTTGTCTAGGAGAAATAAATCGGTGCTGCAATATCTATTTTCTTACTAATTTTTCTATCGAGTTTACATAATGAAACTCAGACAAAAAAATTATAAGTACCGTATATTCTGAGCATCCACATTAATAATATTACAGAACAAATCAGCAGTATCTTCACATGCACGCTTTCAAACAAGTTTATTTTTTATCCCTCTTTTGACACGGAAATTGAAGTACAGTAATTAATACCTCTACTGCGCGAATTCAGAGTTAAGAAAGGAAGAATCGACGAGATTTGAAAATCGCTTTTCTTTTTCATCACTGAAATTCAGGTTGAATCAGTACCAAAGCCTAATGAAATTGATAATTTGATTGAAGTGGTCGATGTTGCCAGGAAAATAAATTCAGAAGTAGATAGTGATGACATTCAAGAATTTTTGGATTCCCACAGTCAGGAGCTGACAATGGAAAAACTTGAGTCCGTAGACCCTGTTCAACCAGAAGACCGCATAGTGGTTGGGAATTTGACAGAAGGTCTCAGTTTAATTGAAAAAGTGTTACACGCATTTTAGAAAATATAGACTCCAATGGTGAGCGTTTTTTCAACAAAACAAGGACTAAAAAATCATTAGCATGCCACGAAGAAATTTTGCGGAAGAAGAAAAAAATCTTTGTGCCGGCAGACTACCTGTTAGATTTTATTAAACCTTAAAAATAACTTTGTTTTGCGGTTTTGTATTTATATTACCTAAGATTTTATTAAACACACACACATTGTTTTTTTTCTTCTAAATTATAAATTATTTTCAATTGGGGTTGGAAACGAAAAAAAAATATTTATATGCTTAATTATACCCCGACTTACGCGGTTATCACTCAGTCCTACCTATCGCGTAAGTTCGGGGTATTATATGCACATTTTTGAAAATTTTTATTTTTAATAACAGCAGTGAACATCAGTCTCCCTCCGTCCACCTCATCTTCCACGAACACAAACTCGACGCTGACGGCACTTCTGAAAAGCAGTCCCTTGAACGCAAGTCCCATGGGCTTGGGCAGGATGGACATAGACTTGACCTCTGTCACCAAACCCGTCACGTCCTTCCCGGGATCCATCATGTCCACTCAAGTGCAGGACAACAAGAACGACGTGCTGTCCGAGGACGACTTTCCAACCCTGTCGTTGCAAGTGGATGCCTCAAACGGCCCCGACGATTTTCCTGGTGTTGTGCCCATATTCGTGTGCCATGGTTCGGGGGATACTCTCTCACCCAAAGCTGCTGTTCTCTCCTCACCCAATGCCCTCAGCAATAGGTAATTGACCTCTCCGTGCATTGGCTCTATGTACTCTATGCTTAATTTGTTGTGACGTTTGAGAAAAATAATGGTAGAGTGATATTTTATTAATTTAAATATTTGGTTTATTTACGTCATAGCTATTAATTATATAATCCCATTGAAGCTATTTAAAAGATTGGTTAGTTCATTAGAGTCCAAATTACGATGTTTGTGAGGAGGAGATTACATCCGTCCTGTTCGAAGTTTTCCAACGGACCTCCGGCACCCCTTCTCTAGGGGGTGATCCCCCTATATCCTGGAGTTACACCCGGTTAGTGGGGGGTGAAGTTTCTTACGGTGTCAAAGGTTTCCGGGGCGATGACAGAACCTCACAATATTTAGGGGAGCACATGTGCATAGGAACGCGTTTATAAGATCTACAAAAAGAGGCCGACTTTTCAACTGTGTGGCTTGAACACGTCACAACTCTATGTATATACACAAGTTGTGTAATTTATAGTTATTTTAATATATTTTGAACTGATTGTGGAGTATATCCTTATGATTAAATCAGACTGGTTAAAAGAGTTGTTAAAGATTGGGATAAAAAAAACTCCGTCATAGAACATTTTAAGACTGATACTTAAATATAACAAAACCCCATGGTTATCATTATTGGTGTTGAAATTTTCTTAGAGAGATGCAAACTTAAGTGACATATTTGTCGTCAAGCTGTGGTTTTTAATTACAAAAAATCTTGGCAGAAATGGAGTTCCAAAGCAGCATTATTTGAACTAATTTAAAATTATTCATTTCCCTGTTATTTTAAAGTTTTTTCCAAGGTTCTTTACACTTCGTAATGTTTCTCTTATATAAATACTTCAACAACTGAAAAGGTATTAATAAGATTTATTTTCTTATCAGATCCTATCAGACTTGATCAAAGTCTTAAATTTCATGAAATATTAACTTATCATCGAATTCCCACTTCGTAAAGTTTTCCCTTCATTTAGAACGACTTTATTCTGTTGTATTGACTCCACTTCTTCCGTAAAGGCCACGTTCGCTTCCTGAAATATGTTTATGGAATTAAATTAAGTGATCTGAATTTTCCAGTTTTTGCATGAAATATATTATTTGAGATGCAGTGGAAAAGAATTATTAAATATGTAGAATGTTTATATAAGTTAGAAAATCTCTACCTCTATTGACTCAGCCTGGATTTAGGTTAAAATATTAATTGAATTTTAATCATAATCGGCATGTTATTTCCTTCTCATTCCTTACAAACTGAGAATTGTAAATTAGTTTGTCGAATTAAAATATATATATATATTACCCTGGTATTTCTTCAGAGTGTGACGATAATAAACACTTATCGAAGTTAAATGAAGAAACATCGCCAGAATCCTCTAATCATTATGCTAATCTGTATTATTTTATGAACATAATCAATTTCCTTGGTTTAAACAAAATATTAATGAAGACGTTTACTACGATTCTAGATCTTCATCTTTGCCAAGCTTTTCTGCCTTACGAACAACCAAACCTTCTCCAACACGAAGCAACACCGATCCCCAATTCCAGATAGCAAGGCCACCTCCAAACTATAACGAAGCGACCAAGCAACTCAAGATCAAACAGGTAACACATTTTTGCAATTTACCTTGCCTCCAGTTATTTAAAAGTAATGCAACTTGGATTGAAGCATCAAACGTTAAAATATAAGGGTAATTGATGTTCCACAATCCATTTTAAGGCTGTCTTTACCAAATGTAAAAGAGTTTAGACCAGGGGTACTCAACCTTTTTTTCCGCCGAGCCACACTATTTCACGCGGTGCGCCACATGGGGATTAATGTTGGGGGGTGCTATAAGATCAATGACATTTAAAATGCCGAACATTGATCAAACTATTGAAACTTTTTTGTAATATTATATTTTATTGCTATAGCAAAGATTTTTTTAAAAGATACAAGTTATCTATCATTTTCAATAAAAGATATCATCAATAAAACAACCATAGAAAAATTTGTGCTTAGTTGCAAAAATGAGCGAAGTTATATTTTTTAAATGTAAAATTTTTACGACAAACCAAACAAGTTGTTGATCCCTGTTTATTTTTCTCTACGAACTAGTCAAGACCCCAATTATCTTGAAACAACATACATTCTATAGATATTTTTTTGCTTGGAAGACATGAGGGTTAATTAAAAATTAGATTCACTCATACAATGATTGCTATTCCTCTGTTATTTGATATCACGCTAACTGTTACAATTACAAAAAGGGAAAAGGTTATCTCGCAATTCGTCGACAGCAAAACTGATGTATGTTATTGATAGAATTAATAATTTAATCATATAGAATAGAATTAATATTTAATTGATAGATTAAATTTTTAATGCATTAATAAAGGGTGTTTTTTTAGAGGTATAGAACTTTAAATTGCAATAAAACAACGATGTATTATTCGATTGACATGAATTTTTTTTTATTCGAAAGATAATCTTGTGGCATTACATTTTAAATATGATCAAGCAAGGCGTAGATTCGTCGAATGGGCCCAAAACGAGATTGCCGTTGTTCCCGATTTTCAAAAGCGAATTTTGTTTAGCGATGAAGCGCACTTCTGGTTGAATGGCTGCGTCAACAAACAAAACTGCCGAATTTGGAGTGAAGCTAATCCATAAGTGTATGTCGAAACACCATTACATCCAGAAAACTGACTGTTTGGTGCGCTTTATGGGCTGGTGGAATCCTTCTTCAAAAACGATGAAGGCCACAACGTTACAGTCAATGGTGATCGGTATAGAGCCATGATTACTAACTTTTTCATTCCTGAATTGAACAATCATGATGTCCAGGAGCTGTGGTTCCAACAAGAGGGCGCAACATGTCACACAGCTCGTGCCACAATCGATTTATTGAAAGACACGTTTGGTGACCGCCTAATTTCACGTTTTGGACCTGGGAATTGGCCTCTAAGATCTTGTGATTTAACACCGCTAGACTATTTTCTGTGGGGCTATGTAAAGTCATTGGTCTATGCGGATAAACCACAAACGCTTGACCATTTGGAAGACACTATTCGCCATGTTATTGCCGATATACGGCCACAAATGTTGGAAAAAGTCATCGAAAATTGGACGTCCAGATTGGACTACATCCGAGCCAGCCGTGGCAGTCGCAAGCCAGAAATCATATTTAAAATGTAATGCCACAAGATTATCTTTCGAATAAAAAAGATTCATGTCAATCGAATAATACATCGTTGTTTTATTGCAATTTAAAGTTCTATACCTCTAAAAAAACACCCTTTATTAACTAATTTACTTAGTTAGCGCACCGGGTTTGGCGGGAGGTTGAGTATTGCTAAACGTGGGGCATATTTTCATAGTGATAAATGTCATTTCGGTATCACTTGAAACACGCAAAACTGTAATTCATTCAGACTAAGAATGAACCTTAGAATCAATTAAAATAAAATGTTACAGTTCAGCCAAATATCAGTAAAGTACACGATTTAAATACGGGTGAGTCATTAATTTAAAACCTCAAGTTTCTCTCGTATAGATGAAAAATAAAGATTAGATTCTAAAATAAATGTTCCTGAAAAACGACAATTGAAATATTATTCGTGATAAAGTACAGGTTTGGGTGCATCATATTTTATGTATACCGACCACCGCGTGAAAAAGACATTAATCTCAAGAGGCGGTTTTTTTTTAAAAAAAAAGCAGTTACAACATTTTTCTGATTTAAATATTTTGCTATTTTTGAACTCTTACTCATGTTTCAATCATTTGAACAGCACCACTTGACGGCCGATGGAGGCGACGGGAATCCACGTCAGAGCAAAAAGCACAAGTCCTCGGTCAAAAGTCAAGCAGTGGACGATGTCCTGGAAATACTCATAAGCAACGGAGGTGAGCTTCGGTTTTTTTAAAAAATGTTTCCTTCCCTCTCCTTTATCCCAGATGAAGTTGTTATGCCTAGAGTGGAGAGTTTTAATTTTTCCTCCTTCACATTTTTGACAGCTCATTTTATTTACATAATATTGTCCCCTTTTATGAACCTCTCGTGCAGACAGTACCTTTCAGAACCAATAGACTTATTTTCAAATGATGGCAGTTATTGAATTGGCGTTACTTAAGGTATCCGACTACATTTGGAACGCAGTTTTGAAAAAGCGTATAATTGAATAATTTGCTTCATATTTAGTATCACCTCTGAATCAGAATATACATATAAAATTGTTTTATGAATACTATTACAAGAAAAAATGATTTGAATGCAATTTTTGGGCAAAAACGGCAGAACGAATGACATGCATTCAAAACATTCTCCTTTTACGGGAAATGCTTCTAATAATGTTTTGCTTGTATATTGCTGAGATATCATCTTTACAGAGCCTGAATTATGATTTTTGAACTATATTACTTTCTCTAGAAGCGGATTTATTCATATTTGAATACATCACAATAGAGAAATTTTAGCCACAAAAAACATCGGTTATTACTTCAATAGATTGTAACTCTGAAACTAATGTAAGTTTTTCAAATATCCTAGCTCAGGCTCAACAGACAAGTCTTATCTATATAGAAGCAAAATATTATTATTATAGAAACATTTTTCATATAAGTGGAAGATTTTTGAAATATGTCATTCTTTCTTTTTTGCCAAAAAAATTGCATTGAAATAACTTTTTATTCTAATATTGTTAAAACTACTTTATATGTATATCCTGATTCAGATGACTAAATATCAAAAAAATTATTTATTTATACGTATTTTAAAAGTCATGGTTCCGAATGTATTCGTATACCCTAAGTACTTGATACTGCCATTGCACTAGATAGTTTTCCATTCACATAAACCACTTTTCTCTTGACCCCTATTGCTCTCTATATTTTGATTTTTGCTCCTTTTTTAAAAAAGTTGTTGATATTATGGGGCTATATAACTACTTCTGAATGCTTAGTTAAATTATTCCGTTACGGTATCAATCCCTTTAATTGTTATCGTGAAATTAAAGCCGAGTTATAAATTCGGTTGATTTCTATAATGTTAAAAATATTCTCATCGATAAAAAAAAGCCCCAGTATAACATTATTAACAGAGATATAAGTCAAGTTCAAATGGATGTAAAGAAAAAGGGCGTTAACATACTATTTTAATATAAATTGCAGTGGTTAATTTAAGAATAACAGTAATGAGACAGTAAAGACCATTAAATTACATTTTCTAGGCATTCCAAAAATAAAGGTTCATAAAATGATTTTTTAAAGTAGCCAGTTAACTAAAATTGATTGTGTTTCACTAATATTTTTTTATAAAAAAAAAAAAAAAACGAGCACGATTTTGAAAATTCCATTAAATTTCTAAAATAGAAGAAAGTTTCTCAAAAAAAAAAAAACGCATTGGCAAAAGAAATAAAACAACTATGGGAATCTTAAAACCTATGTAATAGTTATATAAAATGAATCAAAGCATGTATTAAAAGGTAGATTCGGTTTATAAAAAAATCACATAAAAAAACATTTTTAACTCTTTACTTGTTGTTCGATAAGTTAAAACATTTGTATATTCTATTAATAATTACTCTGGCCACCCACCCGGTATAGTGGTTAGTAAAGCTAACTGCTATGCCGTAAGGTATGGATTCGAATATTGGGGAAAACATGGATGTTTGTAAATGTATAGTGCCTTTGCGGAATGGGGGCACTCTAAACATTCATAGAGCTGCAAGGGGAAGAGAGGTGGGAGGCTCCCAGAACGCCCCCTCATGGTGTTATCCCTCAAAATTGAGGTGGAACCAAGGCAAATTGAACTGTCATCTGCATAGTTCCCAAAGCTACGGCTAACAGGCGTACGAAACCAGCCCCTTTTCCACGATGAATTTCGTGGGCTTTGATCTGTCACTGCCAATCAATTGGCTTTAACAACAGTAACGTTTGCTTGGAACATTTAAAAAGTCTTTTATTATTAAATAAAATATTATCTCTCTATTCCTAACTACATACGTCAATTTTCTTTACAGAATTATCGCCAAGCGCTGCTCAAGAGCCCACAACCCCTGTGACACCCGTCACCACTCACAGCGAGTCGACTTCTCTGCCACTCTTTTTGCCCTCTTCCGCCCATGAGCCCTTCTTCACAAAACCTTTGACAACCCCCTTACCACCCCCTCGAATGCCGCGGACCTACAATTGGCTGCTTCCTTGCAATCCCTCATGGACTTGACGCCCCCCTCTTCCAACTCCTTGGACTTTGACTTCCCTCTGGACATTGCAGCCATGGAGCTGGAAGGTCTGGACAGTGGTCATCCGGAGCCTTCAGGCTTGGATCCGAGTCTGACCATGTCCATGGCCCCAGAGATCAAATCCTCGCTCGACTTCGTTATGAACAAATCGACAGACCTCACGAATGACCTCATGAGATCGACGGAAGCAACCGACGGTCAAGATCGAGGAAATGATCGAGGTAAGAAGAAATTATTTAATTTCGTAAAAGAAAAAAATTAAATTTCTAGTCCATAATATTTATATATACAGGGTAATTATAATTAAGGATTCTATCGAAACGGTTGTGAAAAAAGACAATGCTCAAAACGATTCCAATTTGTTCATTGTTTTGGCTCAAGGACACTGTTACAAACCGATTCTTCCCATGTAATGTGGTGCGACCTTGCCGTGGTAGATGGGCGTTTCACAAATAGTGCAACAACTGTTGAATGGACGGTCACATGATAAAGGCACACAATCACGTGTTCTCCATTAAATAAAAACTATCACACTAGTAGTTCTCTACTGGTAAAGTTTAGATGACATTTAAAATTTGATCATTGGTTAAATATGTTCTCTCTCTCACGTGTGTGTGTTAAAATTCTTCAAATAATATTTTTCATTAAGTAAAAAAAACTCTTACATTATACGCGCGCGCGCGTGTACTTCTAAATTCAGCTCAATTTGCTTAGCTATATGCATTATTATATCGTTGACAGATATATAACTTTTTAAAGAAAGTTTCTGCAAGAAGCAAAAGTTGGTAACAGTGAAGAACATGAACTAATTGGCTGGAAACGCGTGATTGCATTTGTGATATAGTTATGACGTCATATGAATTCATAAACTGATTGACTAGAGACACGAGACAGCCGTTATCATCTGACTATGACGTCACATGAATTTAGCCCATTACTTTGTAATCATTTTTTCAGTCAAAAACCTGAAAAATTATACACATTGAACAGTACAGTTGGTTTAATGTGTAATCATGCTAAAGCTCCCCTTTTTTTTACAACAATTTTAAAAATGAACTTTAATTATAATCACCTTGTGCTACCCTCAAATATCCTCAAGCTAGGCCAGTAATGCAGAATTATACCATTTCTTGCAATGATCTAATTATTTGATTCTTTTATACAGTCGAATTTCTCGTGTAATTTTTCTTTGCTAGACTTTCCAGCTGTTTACTTTAAGATCATTCCTGAGGTTGGGTAAAGGTAGTGAGGAACGTCGGGAAAGAGATTGAGTGAGCTTGGTCTTTCTCTGGATGTCTTTAGTTGAGGTCGTTGACCGGCCTTTCTTTCATATATTACGCAACTGTACTAGAGTCAAACATTTGTTTTCCCCAATGGGCTGCATATTCGGAACTAAGCCTTTGCAGAGACGGAAAGTCCCCAAGAGTGAAAGTCATTTCATTGATGGCACCATCTAGTGGTGACTTCCGCTACCAAATTTTGACGTTCAATTCTAACTGTTGTCGGAGGCTAAATATTGCCGTGATTTAATTTTGTCGGGAGTACCAGAACCAAATTGATACTCAAGGGACCATTTATATATATATATATATATATATATATATATATACATGTCATTTACTCATGCCTAATTATAATTAATCGAGAAATATAAATATGCAATAATCTTTGTAGATCATACAAAACCTATTGCTTTTCATAAATAAAGTTAGCTAATAAGATGTTTTTCCTTGGTGTTTCAGGTATCGACAACGATATTCTAATAGAATGGCTGGGTGGTTACGAAGAGTCGTCCACGCATTCGACTACTTCAAACAACTTCCCGAGTTCTTCATCTTACGAAATAGCGCACGATCCTTTGTTTTCAAACGGACACGACACCTTGGACTTCTTTTCTGGGGACGACATAGACTTTAAGTCCCAGAATGACCTCAACTTCTTACCTTGGAGCGAAAACACTACATAGAGAAAGAACAAGGAATAAATGACGTTTTTTGTGCATAGATTAGAACAACAACCCCAAGGTCAGTTCCGGTGCACGAGCTGTCCCAAAACCGTTGATCGAAAATGGTGCTTCGAGGAATAAATATTCTTGTAGTTGAACTTTCTCAACTGTACTGCTTCAGAGACACTACACAAATAGCAGAAAGTGCCCAACTTCAAGAACACCATGTTCCCTTACACAGATGAGAAGATTAATTTATATGATATGCTTTTCAAAGTGTATTTCCCCTGGTGCATTTTGTTGTATTCGGTAGAATGTTGTTTACCTGAAGATTGTGTGCAGATGTGTGTATAAAACGACGGACATCATCGCCCAATTGGAAAGACTGGACCAGCAAAGATTCCCTCCTAAATTTTGCCGCCTAAAAGTGTTGTATTTTTTTTGTAAAACGAAAAAGAAATGTGGTTTGCATTATTTAGGAGCTTGTGGACCAATAGAGCTTTTCTCTTCTCTTTTTTTTTATTGTGAAATACATCGGTGGTGCTTGTCGTTTCTAAACCATCCATTCTTTTCATAGATTGAACAATATTTCAGAAACAATGACGATGTTTGCAAAAAAAGGCGCCCTAAGGTTGACATATTTTTCATATCCAAACAAAAATTCGGTTGTTTCTCAATGCATTTGGACATAGAATGTTTTCATTGCTATTGAAAATAAGTTTTGAATTTGTTAGCCATTTAACTCGTAGCTTGCATTTTAATACAATTGTTTGCTAGATATTTCACTTGATTTTATTATTTTCCATATTGAAACATATGTCTGTTTTTTCTCAAAATATATCCTGTAATCTTGTATTAATTTTTTTCATTTGAAGTATGTAAAAAGTATTTATTATTCATGTAATGTTGCAAATAATACATGATTTAGCATTTAGTGATCAGCGTATATAAATTATATCAAATTTGATAATCATGCACTTTTATAAATATTAGAAAATTCACTGATACTTATATTCACTGATTATTGTTAATGATTATATATATCATGCTGTTTGAACAAATTATTATTATTATTATTGTTGTTGTTAGACATTTATATAATGTTCAATTTACAATTTTGTTTTATTTTATGTTGAAGTTGATACATAATTTTATTTTATAAATTCCTTTTGAAAAATTTACAAGCAATTATTGTTACATAAAAATTAAAGCTCAATGTTTTGAATATATTAATGTACATTAAAAAAATTTAGGTTTAAGATATATTCAGATTGTTATATTTACAATAAAAAAAGTCGTCAAAAAAATTCTTTTAAAAATGAATTATTATTTTGAGGAAATATTTTATAACCAAAGGCTTACTTAAAGCAACGGATATAATTATTTAACATCTTTTTCAAATTTTAATTGAATTTCTTATTAATCATTAAAAGTTTTACTTGAGCAAAAAGGATTCATTCAAAACTTACCATAAGGCTTTTTAACAAGTAAGTCTATCCTATAACAAACTAAAAAGTACAGACTAAAGTATGTTGAAAAAAATTATAATAATTTAAACACAACAATAAATAAAACATATTGGTATTTTTCAAACTCTTAAATATAAACGCATCACTTAAATTAAAAAAAATATGTGTTGCATAATTCCTTACTTTTGTCAAGCATATTCACAAGATTTTTTTATGTTGAAATTAAAAAATTTTATATATTATTTTACATTTACAATCTATCTGTTACTTTCTGTGCTTGTCTTTCACTTTAAAACTTAATTTTTTTGTAATTCCTGAAAAAATTAAGACTGATCGCTGTTTTCATACAAGTTTTTTCATGCCTTGTCATACTGTTTTCATCTTCATACTATAAATACGAGACTGTTGAGTTTTTATCAAATAATTGTGCCTTTTGAATCACGCCGTGTGCCTTTATGTAGTTATCAAAACAATTTGAATCATTTTTTTTTGGTGAATGTCAATTTTTTTTCATAATCGTAAATATACTCGTTCAGCGTTGTGAATTAGCTCTATATGAACGTTTTTAGCTGTTATTGAAGCTAAATATTTTGATACAGAGATTTTTGATTCTATATTACTTAAGAAAAAAAATGTGTGGCAATTTTACTATTGTATAAAAAAACGAAATAAAAAACAATTGCTGCATAAAACTATTTTGTAAAAATGTACAGTAATTTAATTTATGAGAACTATGTGAATTAGCATAGAGATAGATAACTATATACGTTAATGTTTTATGAAATTTATTGAATTATTGAAAGTTTGTAGCGTCACCGGTGAATAGTTACACTTGGTACTGACCAAAGACGATCTATTTTCACCCTCCATTTTGAAAGTTTTTTTTTTTACAAGTGAAAATGTAGTTGTTCAGTGAAGCCGAACATCAGTGTTGTATTTTTAATTCCTGTTGATTTATGCGTTCAAACTGATGTTAATCAAAATCTGTTGGAATTCAATAACGACTGTGCCATGTTACGTTGTATCTTTAAAAGAAAAAAACATGTAATTTTACTTTGTACATATTGGCTTTTTATTGTTTTGTTTTTGTTAGACGGCTTTCCGAATAAAGGTGTCTTTAGAGTGACTTGTGTGTGTACTTTTCCGATTCTGACTATTAGTTTACACTCTTTCCCTATGTATCTTATATAATATTCCTATTATATTTCTGGAAATTTGTTAAACTATTGTAAGACGCGGCGAGTGGATGTTAAAATTGTAGCGAACCAAAAGATAGGGCGTGGCCGGGGGTGTAATTTTCTATATTATGTGGAACATGGTCGAGTAGGGTAGTATCGAAGAGGCACTCCTGTGAATCATTATTCCTTTCTATTCACATCCAGAAACACAAAGATCCAGTTGGGACGGCATTACACATACAAGAAGCAAACATGGATGGCATAACACAGACAAAGACACACACAGAACGCGCTGCAGCCGGCTACATGACTACAGAGAAATGATCGAAGAGCGAGAGAGGTTTCCAGAGACATCGGCTTTTATACCTGACGTTGAAGACCACGTGACATTTTTGTAATAAGAGCTCTGATTGGTTACAAGGGGTAGAAAAGGGATTTATGATGTAATATTATTAGTCGATTACGATTAAAATCAGGGTGTTAGTTTCGAACCAAATAATTAAAAGATTATTTATTATTAAAAGAGTTAATTAAAAGGATGCTAGGGGGAATTATTACATATATATATATATCTTGTTCGAATTTTCAATCGGTAATAAAATACTTCTTATTCATCGACTGAAGTTCAAACATACTTTTTTAAACTTATTGTGAATGACACTTGATGGAAAAACAGTTTTTTCAAATTTTAATTCATTCATTCATTAAATTTCATCTTTTAAATTAAAATTTAATCTGTGTTTTTTCTGACGTAGTTAGAACTATGTGCAACAGATGGAGCCAGTACGTACTTCAAACAAACTTTTCTTGGCTTCAAATACATTCTTTTAAACTTATAATGGATGACATTTGATGTTAAGGTATCCGACTACGTTCGGGACCGTGATTTTGCAAAAGCGTATAAATGGATAATATTTATATTTAGTGTCACTTAGATTAAAAAAATGTATTTAAAATTGTTTAAGAATAGTATTACAATAAAAAATAATTTTAGTACAATATTTTGACAAAAAATGAACATAGAATGACCCATTTTCAAAATACTCTACTTTTGTGAAAAATGCTTCTATTACAATAATATTTTGCCTGTATATAACTCAGACCTCTGCACAGAGGCTCAACTAGAATTTTCGAAATACGTAACTTAGAAGTTGGTTTATCCATGTTTTACGACAACAGAGGGGAGAAATATTAAGAAAAAAACTCCGATAATTATTTCAATCGGTTGTAACTCTGAAAATGTGAATTTTTCAAAAATCATACTTGAGCCTCCGTACAGAGATCTGTGCTATATACAGGCAAAATATTATTATAATAGAACCATTTTTCATAAGAGAACATTTTAAAAAAAGGTTATTCTAAGTTAATTTTTTGTAGAAATATTGTATTTAAATAAATATTTTTTGTTAAAATGTCCTTAAAACAATTTTATACATGTATTCTCTAATATGACACTAAATATGATGAAAGTTATCCATTTATGCGCTTTTATAAAATCACGGCTCCGAACGCGTAGTCGGATACCTTAATACAGTTTTTACAAATATTAAATCATTATTTAAATTTAATAAACAAAAAAAGGTTTTCTTTGTTGACCTTCAGGAATTGACGTCAAAATTTTTTTTTATATTATTAGTTACTTTGAATGATCATTTATTGCCAATGATTATTTAGTTAACTTTACACGGATACCAATAATAAATAGCAGATACCAATGAGAAAGCCGATTTCTGGCCCAGGACTGCAGTTAAGGATGGGGTGAGCCCTATTGGGTCTCTTACATTTAGCGAATTAGCTTTAAGAAAATCGATCTCAACCAACTAGAAAGAAATCCTCATCATCTTTGGTACTTCGGAAGAAATCCAGAAGGTTCATTTAAGCTTATGCCTAGGAAATACCAGACTGCCTTCTCGCACTGTGTGAGTGGCCATATAAAAGCTCTCACTTTTCGTCGGGGTCAAAAGCAGGGGTGCAGCTACCACCGTATTAGTCGTATCAACTATACGAGGCCCCAATCTTTATAGGGATCCTGAAACCTGCAAGCAAGAAATCCTTAAATGTTAAGAGGCTTCTAAAGAGTGCCCCAAAGCATTTATATACAAGACCCATTCAGGTCTAGTACCGCCAGTGGTCAAAAGATATTTCCAGAGTGTTATTGGTGTTATTCCGAGCTGGTCTCCCATACCCACATCTTGACTTGTTTGGATTTTAAAAAAGACGAGGTCCTTCAGGCCCTCGTCTGTTTTTAGACTTTCTATCAATTTTTGGAAATTGTCTAGTATTGCTTGACAATCTGGGATTAGAGCACAACAACAGATACTAATCAATTTCTTAAAATTTTGATTATAGATGGAAAACATGTTTCATTCTTAATAATAAAAAGATATGTAGATTTATTTATGTATTGCTTTCGAAATTGCTCACTAAAATTAAAATAAATTCGAATAAGGGGCAAAAAACGAATAGATTTTTATAATGACAATACAAGGAAGAAGACATATTGAATGAAATACCATTTTGGTATTTAACACTCAGCAACACTCTTTTTCAACTTAATAGAAAGAAGAAAATAGTGTGTCATCCTGCTGCATGAGATATGTTTTTGGTTTCCCAAAAGTATAAAGCATTAGAAAATGTAATAGTTTTGATTGGAATTTCGTTATCAATTTCTGCATCAGATTTTCTATTCTTTGGCTCAGACAAATCAATAATTACCTCAACTTCAGTTACACGCAGACAGGCAGTTCGTCATTAAATGTAATATTTTCTTTGAAATCTTAAAATATCCCCTTGCATTGTGGAGTGGAAAAAAGTAAGATAAGAAAGGAATTTCCGATCCTATTCAAAACTCACACGATAAGTTACACTCATAACTCCTCTACACCAGTAAAATCTAATAATGGACTGCACTCTTTCCCGACGAAATTTGCTGCTCACAAGAAAAGTCTTTTACTGTTCCGGTCAAAAAAAGGTATGTTATTTGAAAAAACAAAAAAATTCAATTTTTTCTAATAGAAACTAACCAAAAAAATTAGCTGTTGGAATAATTCGTTAATTCGGGGTTTATTATTCGTTAAAAAAGGGGGCTTCATTTTAATCGGAGAAAGAAAAAATTCGTTAAATTGCGAAATTCATTAAAAATTATCGAATTAATTTTTCTTGTTCCGATTACACATGGCAACCTACTTTGATGAAGTTTCCGTTCTATTGGTGACCTCGGCAAATAATTTTGGCCTTCGAATGCAAAATGGGCTAAGAAAACTAAATAACGAAGAAAGAGATATCGAGAAAAACATGGCATTTTCTCAATTGTCGTAAAATTCATCATAATGGGATTTATATTAGTATGGAATTAAAAAACACCATTAAAAAAACAAAAAACCTTATTAGTATTTTTACGAATTTTATTTTGTTCCAATACTAAATACTCAGAGAAAATTCATTTTTCAAAATTCATTTGATCCATGACGAAAGTAGACATAAAAAATTATTAGGTACAATATATTTTTCATAACTTAAACAACATTTACTCGATTTGATGGTGCTTAAAATTTTGAAAGCATTATTAAGGCTGTTTTCGGTTATTGTTAAAGAATAGGACCTAAATTCGGAATATTTTTTCGTATATAAAAGTACTCAAACATTATTATTAAATTCTGACTACACTATCCTGTAGAAATTCGCTTATTTTATCATACTACTCAATTTTATACGAGTTGACATATTTTTTCTTTTATAAAATGTGTTTCGCATTTTTGTTCCTATACCGTAATGCTAAATTAGCTATTCCATTACATGTTGAAAGGGGAAAACTAATTATTTATGAAATATTTTGAAATTTTAAAACATTATCTTGTATGAAAACACTATCTTATAAACAAATGTATGAGTTACAATGTCACAAATTTTTATAAACATTGAGGCATTATTCTGTCCGAAAACGTGCTCCACGTTCAGTTCACACTCTTGGCAATATGGCGAAAACAGCCTTAAAATAATTTCATTATTGGCTTTTAGTTCTACAATTTTAAAATAAATGGCAGCATATTCGCTCTGCGAGAAAATATTTAAGAATAGCAATTGTTCATATATTTCACAGCAGATGGCAGCACAACACCAATAACGGATTTGTAAAATTATGAAACATATTTATCTACATGCAAAAATTCATTTCCACTCGAAAATTTAACTTACAAATATATAGTGGGCCACAAAAGTGTTCGTACACTTACAATTTTCAATAAAATTTAATGTTTTCTACTATAATAAAAATCAATACATTGGAATTGGAATTTTTTTATGATATCTGCAATTTGTTCTTAATGGAATGACAATTTTAAAAAAATAGTATAACTATTTTTTTAAAAAAATTAATCAAAATGCTACTAAAAAAATACGCCACAAAAGTCTTCGTGCATTTAACAAAAATCTCAACATAGCTTTAAATATTGTATTTCTTTCTTAATTTAGTACTTAGTAGGATATCTTTTAGTGTTTACAACAACTTTTAAGCGTCTTGGCATAGATTTAATCAACTTTTTGTAATTTCTGCATCTATTTTCCTCCATTCTTCTGTGATTATTGTTTTTACTTCACATTTTGTATTTATTTGTCATGGTTTTTTTTACATCAAAATCTCACCAAATATGTTCTACTGTGCTAAATAAAGTGATTGAGGAGGTGCTTTCATAATTTGGGGACAGTTAAAAAGACACCAGTGGCATACATTGAGAACAGTGCACTTGGCGTCATTATCCTGTTAAGAAATGAAGTCATTTCCAATTTCCAAATTTTGGGCGGATAATTTAAAATTTCTCTTTAAAATATTTAAATACATCTCATAATTCACAATATGAACAAAAAATACCAAATTACTTAATTCTGTGACCGATTTACACCCCCACGCAAGAACACTTCCACCTCCATGTTTTATTGATCCAACTAGATTCTTGGGATTAAGTTTCAAAAAATTCAAAATTGATAGCAAATTGATTGGGATGGCAGATAATTCAACATTTTTGGTTCCGATGGGCCTATAATAGCTTGTCAATGAAAAAATAAGGAGTTTAATCACATGAATGTATTTGGAACAAGAACTCCTCCACCTTCATGCTTCAGCATTGAAGTGAAGCTGTTCTGGCGTAGGGGTGTAAATTGACCTCAGAATTAGGTAATTTGGTATTTTTTTTATGGTATTGTAAATCATGAGCTCTATTTAAATATTTTTAAGAGAAATTTTAAATTACCCGCTCCTAATTTGGATATTTGAGACGACTTCATTTTTTAACAGGGTCATGACGCCAAGCCCTCTGCTCTCAATGTACGCCACTGGTGTCTCTCTAACTGTCCCCAAAGTATGCAAACACTTCCTCAATCACTTTATTTAGCCCAGTAGAACATATTGCTGAGATTTTGATGTAAAAAAAGAAAACATGACAAATAAACATAAAATGTGAAGTAAAAACAGTAATCACAGAAAAATGAAGGAAAATCGATGCAGAAATTATAAAAAAATAGATTAAATCTATAACCAAGACGCTTAAAAGTTGTTGTGGACACTAAAAGATATCCTACTAAGTACTAAATTAAGAAATACAATACTTAAAGCTATGTTGAGATTTTTGTTAAGTGTACGAAGACTTTTGTGGCGTAATTTTTTAGTAGCTTTTTGATTAATTTTTTTAAAAAAAATAGTTATACTATTTTTTAAAAATTGATTGTCATTCCATTAAGAACAAGTTGCAGATATTATTAAAAAATTACAATTACAATGTATTAATTTTTATTAGTAGAAAACATTAAATTTTATAAGAAATTGCAAGTGTACGAACACTTTTGTGGCCCACTATATATCGTACATGGCTCTCTAAAAAATAATACCGTTTCAAATGAAAAGCAGAACGATTGAACAAATTAAAAATTTTGGAAACTTTTCATCACGAAAACAAATTTAAGTACCTGGTTCCTAAACTCATTATCGAAAAAATTAAATTCCTTGAGTGACCTCATTTATTTTGAAATAATTTTTAAGCCTTTCCCGAATTGATATATTTGTGAATTCTATTTACTATTTATAGATTTATCCATATGTATAATTCTTTTACGACTTATATTTATTAGGTTTCTATTACGAATAGTTTTTTTTTAATTTTACGTCTCTTGGAACTGTTTTATAACCTAAATTGTAAATACATAACTTTTTCATTTACATTGCACATATTTCTGGGAATTTTCTTAAAATTATTTATTTTATTATTATGACTTACACTGAAAACTAAGTGCAGAAGCCAATATCCAATTTTAATTCTTTCATAATTTACTAAATAAATCTGAAGATCACAAAATAAAATCCTCTTATATCAGATTTTAAAAAAAATGCAGTCGGATACCCAAACCCAGAAATCGTTCGGAGTTGGACGTCGAATAGTTTTCTCCGCGAGGGCTTCTGCTAACTGATCTCGTAATTGGAATTGTAATTAAGTGACGAGAACGACAATTGTGTTGGCATCACTCCACTCTCTTGACCACGTAAGAGAGCTTTGAATAGAAGCGTACGAAAGAGTGTTTAGGGATTCAACCTACTCCTAGACCGTTTTTAATTTTTCAGTTCCTACTACTAGTTCATAATCTCCCTTTTTATACATCTTGTTCAAATTTTCAATCGTTAATAAAATACTTTTTGTTCATCTATTAAAGCTCTAATACATTTTTTAAACTTGTAGTGGATGGCACTTGATGTTAATACAGTTTTTTTTCAAGTATTAGCTCATTAGTTAAATTTAATTAATGAATAAATAGTAACAAACAAAAATAAAAATCCAACAGCATGTATAAAAAAGAAAATCTCGCGTTCCGTCAGTGTAACGCAATGGAAAGCGCGTTGAACTTCTAATCCAAAGGTCGTGGGTTCAAATCCTGCCTGGGATGGCCAATTTCTAAGAATGTGATTTATGAATGAATAAATAGTAACAAACAAAAATAATAGTCCAGCATCATATATAGAAAGGAAAATGAAAAATTGCTTTCTATTTGGCCACTTATAATATTGTGATTTTGTCATATGTATATACATATTTATATTAATTGTAATTATTAAATAAAAAAGTAACTAAAAAATTTCTTTGTTGACCTAAGTAGGAATTGGCTTATTTTTTTATATTACTTGTTAGAGAGAGTGTAAATATTACATCTCGGAGCTTTCGTGTAGGTTTTCTTTTAAAAAAACAGGGATCTTCAATCAGGGCTCACTGGAAATTTTACAGGAGTTCCGCTAGTGCCATTTGTTTAATCAAAATGCCAACATTTCAGTAATATATATATATTTTTAAAAATTAGCATTCTTAAAGGCAATTTGCTTATAAAAATAGATATAAATAAATATTTTACAGATAAAATAAATTTCGTAAAAGTCGTGTACTTTAAGCGTGAATGGATAAACCAGAATGCTTGCCAATAAAGAAGACACCTTTTGTATTTTAGATTGCAAATTTGCGAAATACTTTCGAGTTTCTTGCACAGTCATAAACGTTTTAATGCTTTTTGAACAATGTATTTCAGTTAAAAATAGTTCTCAACGTATGTGTAAACACAAAATATAAAAGCAAATTAACGCAGAATATGAAATGCGACTGCAGATAGCTTCAATACAACTAGATTTTGGTAGCTTGTGTAAAAAATGCGAACCCATACTCCAGTGATCAATAAATTACATTAATATTACGTTCAAATTTTAGTAAAAAATACAGTATAATTTTTTTATTGTCTTTAATTAAACTAACCATATTACGTTGATCTACTTTAAGTATTTTTTTTTTTAAGAGATACATGCTTTTAAAGGTTTTTTTAGGAGATGCCTCGGAAACATCTGAAGGAAGATTACAACTGGGCACCTTCCGATCCGAAAACGAGTATCTTAGCCACCATGTCAAAACGATCGTCATCACATGGAGGCTATTACTGGTTTATATGGATATCACACAGCCACACTACCCCCTTGTCAGTGATTTAGCAAATAGGTGAACAAACAACACTATATTCGTGGCGAGCGTGTGAGCAGTTGCATCACTTCAAGTGTGACGGCTTTGTGGGTTGCGTCTTTCATGCGTGTCGGCTTGTGAGTTGCGTCATCGTGCGTGACGGATTGGTATCTTTTCCGGTGGATAGATGGCGCCACGACTGCTGTGGTTCTCTTTGCACAGCCAGGGTCACCAATGAAGGAGGATTAGAATTGGGCTCCTTCCAATCAAAAAACGAGTATCTTAGCCATCGTGCGAAAACGATCGTCATCACATGGAGGCTATTACTGGTTTATATAGATATCACACCACCAACACTTTATAGTTTCTAGGATTCCCGTAGAGTGCATGTGAGAGGAAAGTTTACCTCGCACTGAAAAGTTGCACGAGGGCTATTGGCGATAGACCTCGTCATTTTAAACCATGATCAAGGGACGTGGGCAACATCTGAGCTGGCATCCCTCTCCCTCTTATGGTGGGTCTTCAGCGTTTCTAGACTCGAACTCATGACATACCAACTCCCGATTCCGTGTTCTTGATTACTAGACTACCGTAACTCGAAGAGTTCGGAGAGTCGACAAAGTTTGAAGATCACTGTTTTTAAAAACACCCCCTACTCCTTGAAAGTCTGTACGACACTGCATTTTAATGTGCATCTGTCCTATTAAGCGATGGATCCAAGAGCGTAGCTACCACCGTATCAGTTGTATTAATGATACGGGCCACCTAGCTACAGGGACCTCCAACATGTGTGGCATGATACTTTCAAATAAGAGTTTTATCGTTTATTTATATTATTTTATCACGCGATCATTTTGTTTTTCAGAAAAGGGCCCCCAAAGAATTTTGATACGGGGCCCAATGAGGATTAGCTACGCCACTGGATAGGTCTGTCGGGAAATTTGGAACCTGACACAATGAAAAGAAAAACGCCATCAACGAGTTCACGACTATGACAGAGTGAGTTAGTGAGTTAATATTAACGTCGCACTGTTCAGCTACACGAGGGCTTTTCGACTATGACAGAACAATCCAGGAATGTGTTACAGCAAGAAAATGCTTTAGAACAAAAGAGAGAGAGAGAAAGGCAGTATTTTTTTGCCTTTTAATGCAACAAATGCTGACTTTTTCTGCATTTTATTGTTTCGCGTATGAAATAACCAACATCACAAAATTAAAATAATAAATTTATTTGTATCAAATACTGGAACTTTTCCGTTCACTGGCGCAGGAGAATAAATTCGTTAAATATGATACAACCGACGCCAAACGAAATATTCCCGCTGGTAACCTTTTACCGCCATATTTTCAAAACAAATCAGGGTCTTTACTTATCAGCAACGTCTTTTTCATAACACATCAAAAATGAATGAAAAATCAAGGAGATCTAATATTTATTAATATTTTTTTGTTTATATTGTGTGCTGTAGCCAATAACGCCAACTTGGCGAGATTTGCACCGACGGAAGGGAAAAGTACCAAAAAACTTTCTATAAAGTTTTAAAAACTTTCTATAAAGTTTTTTGTTACTTTTCCGTTTCACAAATATTCATTCTAAAGGAGTATTCGTTACTTAACACAGGCCCTGTAGATTAAGGAACTCATTACAAAATTCAGCGCAATATTAAACATTTAAGCACCATCGGAATAAATATTTTACGATATATGACACTACTTTAGAGCTTATACATAGAAAAAGAACAGCAGTAATGTTTGAGAAACATATTCTTTTAAGCGTATTACCTTTTAAGAGCTTGAGTAAAGTAAAATTTTAGAGTGCTTTCTTTTTTATCAATAATAAAACAATATCCACATTGGTGGCTAAAAATAAATCATATGAATAAATGTGGATTCTGATACTAATTTAGAAAAAAATTAGTGGACTGTACGCTTTAAATCGAGATAAAAATATTAACCAGATCATTAAAAATAGAATTTCGACAATAAGAATCTTAACAGTAAGAATTTCCCAAGAACAAAGTTTCAACATACCTCACTTTATTCCATAATTCGATTCGAATAAGAACATATCGCGAGTTACCAAAAAAGACCAAAAAAATATTTTACAGATATTTTACAGGAATAGACACGCGTGATAAAAATAATTAAATGCGTTGGAACGGCTTCACTTTATGAGCCAACAACGTGTGTGTGTTCAAAGCTATTCATTTCATTTCTCGATTTTATGTTGCAAATTGAGAACCCCAAAATAAAGCAAATAAAATTATTTAGATGATACTCTGTAATTTTCAGATATAATCAAGTGCTAATGCTTAAATTATTTTTTTAGAAATACTATGGATCTTTTAGAAACCAGTGCATACAGAAGTTGCTCAAAATGCGTTTCTATATACGTACAAATTTACCTATAGCAGATTATACAAAGCTGTCAGTTAACTCATAGAATTGTTTTTATGATACCACGCTTCTCATTGTAAAATCTTAGCTTTCAAGTTGAACATAGTAATACACAGTTGTGCCCACAGGAATTTTTCAAGAGGGGAGGGGTGTCCAGGGTGCCATGCTCCAATACGCCACCCAACATAACCTTTTGATTTTGTCGATTTTGGGGAACAAAAAACAGTAAAAAATTAATTATTGAATAAATAATTAGAATTAATTAATAAAATTAATTATTAATAACAAATACTTAATTAAATTTTACGTACTTAATGCATAGGATTATACAAAATTGAAAAAAATAAAGGCCTTTGGGGGGCCCCCTTTGTGTGCGCCACTGGTATTACGCCATCATTTTGATTTTCGAAGTAAACGTTTTTTTAAAATGCTACAAACAATTCTTATTTTTTGATGAAAATGATCTATAATTCGAATAAAAAAAAATTCATTTGATCATTGTAAAAAAAAAATGTTACAAAAAGGTTTATCCACAGTATAAGAACATAAAAAATTATTTATAGAAATTTTTTATACGTATATTTACTATGCATTTAACTCATTGCAAAAAAAAATTCATTTATGATTTCCAATAACTTTTGTGGCAGATAGTTTGAAGATCTTCGTTCTGAAGCAAAATTAATTCGTCAACCTACCCATCAACCAATTTTTTTCTAAGTTATCCTTTTAAACAACAGATGGCGCCACCATTTAGAGTTTTGCTCAATAAAGGGAAAAGTGTAAATTTATGGGTGTAGTGTAGGTTAACAATGGGCAATATGCAGATTTAACATCCATTTGAATACAACGTTGTTTTGAAACAGCACATTTAGGTCAATGGGAGTAGATAACATTTCCCCTTTCTTTTTGCGGTTCAAAATTTGCTGGTGTTTCATACATGCCATTGAAGGCTATTTTTCAAACAATGATATTTCTGCGTCATTTAGTATTATATACTGTGATAAAATATTTAAAGTGATCTCGTTTTCGATATTTCTGCAAAATTTTTTATTCTGATATTATTTATTAAACTTCGTTTGATTTGAATACATGTATTTTGGATATCAAACTCCCTGAAGTTTTTCACACTTTTGTCATTTTAATAAGTAAATAATAAAAATTTATTACCTCTCTTTAAATTTGTCTACTCGTGAGTAATCCATTTTCCAATTGTGTTACAGTTTATACCTGCGTTTACTAAGAGTGAGTCAATTTTAAATGCAAAATTGCTTTTTAATATTTTATTTCCTTAAAATCTTTTTTATTTAACACCACAGGCCCACATAGTTCCTAAAATTCTTTCGAAATTTTTTAACAAATACGTTTTTGGTTGAAAGTCAGGAAATATGGTACCAAAATAAATCCTGATCTCATCTGATTGTGTGTGATTTCTAATTATTTTATTATAATCTTATTACATTTTTTATATAGCTTCCCTCTTCTTTAAAATATATTTAGCGTTTTTTAAAAAAAATTGATTCTCTAAGAGATTGTATTTTAGCTTTTCCAATAAATTGTACCAATAAAAAAAAATGCAAATTCCAATTTTCTTTCCTTTTTAGATTGATTCGAGAAACACAAAAAGGGTTAATATAATACTATTTAATATTTCATAGATTTTTGTAAGTCAAGGGTAATTCTCCTCACGAAAATCACTTTTTCAAAAAAAAAAAAAAAAAAAAAAAACTGATGACATCTCGGTTTCACAATTTTATTTACTCATTTTAAACAATATCCTCCACACTCAGCACGATTTCTTAAACACATTTTTAAATGAAACCCTTATCATTAAGATGACTGTCTACCTTGAGAAAATGTCGTTTTTCGTCTACATAAAGCATTTTTATTTATTTCAAAATCTTATAGTTTGAACATTTTTCTTTCCAAAACAGTTTTTCCTTTACGCGAAATAGAAATAAAGTTATAGTGATTTTTAAACAAACATCACTCTATGCAAAAGGGCAGTAAGATAAAACTTTAAATAAGTTTTTCTCAAAATTATGTTTTCGAAAGAAACACTTTACCAGATACATGATATCCTAAAAACCCAACCAAATAACATTTTGAAATTTTGTGGGAATGTTTATATTATACTATTTTTCATAAAGTGGACCATAAGTTTTGTTGAAGTTAAAAATTTTTTCATTTAGTGTAGTTTTTATAAAGAAAAAAAATTTAAAAACATAAAAGTTTTCATATTATTATGTATAATTGTCTGTAATTTTTTTGGATTTTAATATTTCTCTTAGATTTTGGTTCATTTTGAAGAGCACCATAATATGTATGTTGTGTATAAAGAAAATTATGATAATTGTATTAGAAATTTTTATACAGTGTTACCCGTTTTAGTAAAGTTCCCTTGAAGAAAACCAATTTTTTTCTAAAAGCACAATATTTATTTAAAATTTTTTATGTATCTACATATTATTTTTTTATTTTTCTTCCTAAAAACTTTCAATTTGTTTCAAAAATTTGTTTTCATAAAAAAAAATTGGGTCCGAAGGTAGGCAAATCACCACAAGTTCGATTGACAAACATGATGAAAGATTTTTTTATGTATTTTAGGGCAACAATAGATAAAAGAAAAATATTGAGAAAAAGTAAAATATAAAAGAAATATGCCAACGACACGCGGAGTTCCCAAGTGGTCACTCTCCCAAGTACAGACCGTGCCCGATGTTACTTAACTTCGGTGATCGGATGAGAACCGATGCTTTCATGATGGTATGGCCGTTGGCAGGCACAAATGCGTTGTTTGCCATTAAATGGTAATATTAAGGACAACTAGATGTCCTTAATATTAGGGGCCGTGGGTAACCTAGTGGTCAGAGCATCGTACTCCAGATCGGAAGGCCTAGGTTCGATGCCCGATGCCACCAAATACCCTCCGAGTACACACGGAATACGTGCTCTTTAAATCAGTGGGTACGAAAGTCTTGTGGGCTGAATCACGAGTGCAGGAGACTGGAGAATATTTCCCTCCCCTCCAGTCCCATGTCAAAATTGTGGAGGTGGAGGTAGGTGGTGTCGCCATCTCGTTCCTTCGGGAATTTCACCGAGCTAATTCGTACTGTCACCTGTGGGGTGGCCAAGGTCAATGACAGGCGTACTTCTAGCCCCTTGCCACGATGAATTTCGTGGGTCGCGTTCTGACTACGTAAGACAGGTGGCATTAGCCACAACAACAGATGTTTTAACAAAAAGAATATTGTACTTATGATAATTTTTTAAACTTATGCTGTCACCAATAAAGAAATCAATTTTGAAAAATCTGTTATTTCGGTGTATTGTTTGTCTTATAATTAGAGTTGCATTAAAGTAAAACTCGCATAAAAAATTTAACAATCTTTTGTAATTGAGAATTAAAAAAATATACAGAATCAAATTATTATTACGAATTTTATTACAGCTATGGAAATCATGTTTTTCGAAAAATATTTCTTCGTCATTTTCCTTCTTGGCAATTTTTTCTCTTTTTTTTCTCGCTTTGTGTGTGTGTGTGTACCATTAATATATTTATCATTCAATTTTTTCCCCCCATAATGTATTGGCTTGAATAAAATATGTTTAGTCAAAATAACAACACACACACACAAAATATATAGACACATAATATATTGAAGATAATTCATGTTTGCTATTCAAATGTTTTCCATTATCCTTTGCAGAGACATAATAAATAATAACTTGGATGATGGTTGTATTTTTAGATCATTTTACGAGCTGGTGTCTTTTAAAAAAATAAGTTGTAACACACACGTGAGAGATTTTTAAAAGTTTTATTTATATTCCAGCTGTTCCTTGAATGGAGTGATAAGCATAAAACTATAAACTCATCGTTAGTAATATGTTTTGCTTGTTGCAAAATAAACCATTGTATGTTTTTTTGAAATGCTATATAAATTTATAAATATTACAGGTATTGATACAAATTGACACGAAAACAACTATGAATTTTAGAATTTTTTTATTACTTTTATTTCAATAAAGCTTTCGATGCATAAAAATATTAAAGAAATGTTTTCCTACGGGATAATAAGCCATCCTGGATAAAAGGTATTGAACTTATTTTGCTTGCTACGACATCGTAGGTGTTATTTGACGGGGAGGGGAAACAATAACGACGCTAATTTTTCTTTTATGCGCTTCTCTCGCAGCTAATTTTTTCTTCATTCAACATTTCATTTTCTAAACAACATTAAATTTTTATTTTAATGTGTTTTTATATTATAAAACTGATTAATTTCAAAATTTGAATTTTAAAAAAAATGTTGATTTTTTTAAGAGAAAAGTATATGTATGGGGGGGAGGGTAATTTTTTTTAATAAGTTAAATAATTAGGGTAAGAAAAAAAATCGATGTATTAATTGGAATAAACACGTTTCTTTTAAGCTTTTGTGTGGTTAGTTTTACTGTAATATCTTAATTAAAAGTAAAATTAATTTATAAAAGTCCCTTACCAGAAAAAATTGTTTTTAAAATATTGTTCAAATTAAATGAATATAACGAATTCATGAATTCATTTGAGGAATGCTGAAGTATTATACATATACATAATATTATCTTATCTCAATTGACTTTTTACTTATTAAATTAATTATAAATAGAAATTCTATTAGACACAATTACTAAAAACAATATTTGCACTAAACCATAAAATTCACGCCATGAACCTGTTACGAAATTTTAAGAATGGAAAGTCATAGATAGACAAGATATCTCTTAAAACCTTGGAAATTATCATTGTAACAACTGGACAGAGATAGTTCAAATGGATATAAATTGTACAGCTTTAATAAGTTAATTAACCTAAACAACATTATCCCTAAAAAGTGTAATTAACCAATGTAATTAAAACTTATAAATTAATTAACTTTATTAGAGATAATTATGTCATAAACAGTGCGATTAACTTAATGTTATTAATTTGTTTATAAATTTATTAACTTTATATAATTAACCTATGAAATAATTAACTTAATTAAATTTTCAATGGACATTAATTAGCCTAATAAATATGGTAAATTAGCTTAAGAAACATTACTAACTAGCGCATAAATGCATTAGCTTAATTAAAATCAATGATCTTATAAACTCATTAATTTAATAGTTATTAACTAATTTGTAAAATTATGAACCTAATTTACTACTTAACCTATAAATTAACCTAATTGCTGCTTTTAATAAACTAATAATTTTATTAACCTAATTAATATAGAAAATTAACTTATTAAATTACTAATTAGTTTATAAATACATTACCTTAATTAGAATTAATGGTCATAAATTGATTAACTGGTCTTATAAATTATTAATTTTTATTAGCATAATTAATATATTGTTAATTAGCCTATTTAAACACCTCCTCCCGTAATGTAATCCGAATTTTCGGCTTCTGATTTCGCAATTTAAAATTAAGTACGACTTCGACTTTCCTTAAAATATACTAAATAAATCTAAAAATCCCCATATCTCCATTTTTTCAAAAAAAAGTTGTTGCAAGTAGTCGGATACCGTTATGGAAGGTGTGAAGGGCTTAAAAATAAATCTTTTATTGTTGAATGGAAAATCGACGAGAATTAAGGGACGATATTCTAATTTATAAATATTATTTTTATCGATCCATATATCTCAGTGTTAAGAAACAGATAAAATGTTAAAAATCGTTTGTTAAGTAGTTTAGTACATGGAGTTCGAAAGGCAATTTCCCAAATATATCTGGAACTAATGATCGGATTCGAATAAAATTTGGAATGATAAGCGCTTAAATCCATTCTAAGATTTGAAAAATTAGTTTTTCTTAAAAGTTATTTAAGCACGCTTAATAATTTATTAATCCATTAAAACAAGAATTAAGCTATTAACAGGGCCAATTTTGATGAGGAATGTTGTAAATATACCAAGACCACCTTCTTCTGATGATCGTATAAAGAGGACCACTCAAATATTTAAAATTTCATCTTCTCGGATTTTTTCCCCCGTCATTAGATTTACATATACTTAAAACTGTTTTTTAAAAAAAGAAAAGTCTAAAATAGACGTAATTTTTTTAGCCTTTTCCCACCCAGTTTACATCATACATATTCGTTCCAGATATGCACAAATTTCTGTCAGCTGAAGCGTGAAATGAAGTGAATTGCTTCTTTTTTCCCATTACATCAGTAAGTCTCTCTCCATAATCCCTTTCACTCAATAATCCCCCCTTTCCTCACCTCTATTCTTTGAAGCCAAATGAACTCTGAAAGACTTTCTTCGGTCATAGGCATTATTCAAACATTATTTACTTCAAAAGTCATTAATCTCTTTTTCTTTCTTTCTTTGAAATCCATCTTAGTGAGTTATTTTAAACACTGGAAACATTTCCATCGACACAATCCATTTCTATAGTGATGCCAAAAAAATAATAAAAGAGTTAGCTAAAAAAAGTTTAAGCAATAAGTTCATGTTTTACATCCAATCAGAGAGCAACCTCTTAGCTCTCAGTCAAGCCAAAAAACTCTTTAAAACTCACCACCCAGATGAAGAACATAAGCCACGCCTCCCGGATTCCATCGCTCAACCAATCACCAACATGCCACTCAGCAGAATGGAAAACACCACTTTTGACAAGCCCAGCATCATAGACTCTCACGATATGGGATTGAGGACTGTTTTACAGTCCGGACGCCCAAAAGAAAACGCCTATTCAACGCCTATTCTACATTTGCGTATCTAACATTATTTCTCTTTTATTTAATTCTGACATAAGGTATTTCATAGAAAGGTGGCACGACTTACTCAATGTAAAGAAAATTAATATTTACTTATGTGTGCATCGTTCAAGTATTTATTGACAAATATTGTTTCCATATTTGTCAAAATAGCCAGGAACATTTTAATGACCATTTTTACCATGATTTTAAAAAAGCGCATAAATGGATAATTTTCATGATATTTAGTGTCATTTAGATTAGAGAATACATGTATAAAATAGTTTTAAGGACATTATAACGACAAAAATGATTTAAATACAATATTTTGGCAAAAAATTAACTTAGAATACTCTTTTTCAAAACGTTCTCCTTTTATAAAAAATACTTCTATAACAATAATATTTAGCTAATATAAAGTAGACTTCTCCAGAGAATCTGAACAAGGATTTTTGAAAAATTCACATTTTCAGAGTTACCGCCATTTGAAATAATTATCGGCGTTTTTTCTTAAAATTTCTCCCCCTCTGTTGTAGTAAAATATGGATATATAAACCCACTTCTAAGTTATTTATTTCAAAAATTCTAATTCAGCCTCTGTACAGAGGTCTGAGCTATAGAAAGGCACACAAAATATTATTATAATAGAAGCATTTTTCATAAAAAGAGAATGTTTTGAAAATGGGTCATTCTATGTTCATTTTTTGTTAAAATATTGTACTTAAATAATTTTTTATTGTAATAATATTCTAAAAACAACTTTATATATATGTTTTCTAATCTAAGTGACACTAAATATCAAATATTATCTATTTATAAGTTTTTTCAAAATTATGTCTCCGAACGTAGTCGGATACCTTAAGGTATGAGCGAAATGGGTCTGGGGAAGCGGGGCGAACGGGAAGGGGGAACTCGTATCGATTTTGCCTCGCTCTCAATAAGAGCCAATGGCGTAATGTACACTCCCGCAGCCCCCGCATCGCGAAGGGGGCCCAGAGCCTGACTGCCGCCAAGTATCTACCCTTTGTAACAATCCAACTTAGAGGCCCAAAGCTTGACTTTGCAGGGGGGGCCAAAATTTTCTCCGTTACTCCACTGATTAGAGCATTAATTTTAATGGACAAATGTTTTTCCCGGACACCTCTTCCGAAAAACTGGGAATTTTGAATTATATACCAACTGACAAGAGTCGCAAGACTGCCTTATTACGTTAAGCCCACGTCCAGGCCTAGACTTACCACCATATAATCGGTCGAGGTGATTTGTGAGATTGTGACTCACGCACATTTGTTACGCTTACCGTTTGTACGAGATTTTGACAACGTATGCTATATGCCGTCAACTTTAAAGCTTCACAAGTGGGACCAAAAATTGCGTAGGGCTCCAGGAACTCAAAAGGTCTTGAGATATCACCGCAATTAGCATCAAATTTTCGTTGATTTGAGGTTCTGGCGCTCAAACCCTTCCCATATATCAACTGAATTTTTCATTTTTAGCCTATAGATAACGCCTCGTAACTTTCATTTACATGTTTTTCAAAATCTAAACTTCTTCCACAATAGTAATCTATGTACACAACTGATTTCTGATGTCAAGCTTCTCAGAAAGTTAAACCACATAACGACCATGAGAGAACTTTGTACTCTCTGACAATACCTGATTATGCAATTGCGAGTAATTTTGAGCACTTCTTAAGCCTACCTCCCAGTGGCGTAACATATACCTCCGCAATGCCCACGTCGCGGAGGGGGACAGGACTCTAAAGAGCCCAAAGACTGATTGACGCCAAGTACTATGGTTTTACAATCCTTTGTAAGATCCGGCTTGCAGCCCCTAATGTTCTCCGTTACGCCACTGGTACCTCCAAAAATCACTTTGCATATCCCTTAAGTACGCATATTCCCCTTAGAAACCAGTGATCTTGACAAAACATAAATCCATTTAAGGTATCCGACTACCTTCGGAACCGTGATATTAAAAAATCGCATAAATGGATAATTTTCATGATATTTAGTGTCACTCAGATTCGAATACATGCATAACATTGTTTGACAAAAATAATTTATTTAAATATAATATTTTGGCAAAAAATTAACTTAGAATAATCTTTTTTCCAAATGTTCTCCTTTTGTGTGAAAAATGATTCCATTATAATAATATTTTGCCTGTGTATAGCTCAGACCTCTCTACAGAGGTTCAACTAGAATTTTCGAAAAATTCACATTTTCAGACTTACCACCAATTGAAATAATTATTGGCGTTTTTTTCTTAAAATTGCTCCTCTCTGTTATCGTAAAATATGAATAAACCCACTTCTAAGTTATATGTTTCAAAAATTTTAGTTCAGCCTCTGTTGCAATTATGTGCACTGTCGGGAGACTGTTTATAACAAATGAACAGATCGTTCTGCCGTTGTTGTCGTGTGTTTTTATCTTAGGAAACATATAAAATACGAGTGGAAGAACAGAAACATACAATGCGAACAGAAGAATATAGACATTTATTACAAATGATGATCCCAGCATAGAACAGAAGGGGTGCGATGCTTTCCTTTCGAGACGGGAATCCATTGCAGGAGAAAGTCCTACTTCTTTTCCCTGCAGCCATGCCTTATTCGGGATTCGAACCCGAACCTACTCGGCTACAGGCCGAGGGTCATATCCACCATACTGGCTGGGCAGCAACAGATCGTTCTGAAGTGTACACATGTACATTGATAGAAATCATTACAATGGCGCCAAAGCCGTTGAAATTCATAAACCGCATAAAAAAGATCGCACATAAAAAATCTCACAAAAGTAAAATCGCACAAAAACAAAATCGTATAAAAAAGGACCACACAAAAACAGGTTCTACTGTACCGTAAAGAACAGTAAAACATAAATTTTAAATGCATAGACAGAAAAAAAGTATCATTTCCCTTTAATGCAGAGATACTCAAAGTGCGGCCCGCCTGCCTTTTTTGAGTGGCCCAGCCATGGCTCATTGCACTAAGAAAGTCAGTGATTGGAAAACAATGTACAAAATATTTAACAGGAAATTCTATCAATCAAGCAATCAAATGTATCAACTTCACCGTGAATTGTTTTTTTTTAATAGTAGAATGTAAGCAAGAGGCTTGGTTATAGATGAAAGAAAATATAAATTATTCCATAAATCAGTAAAAATTCATAAAAATATATATTTGTGTGTGTGTTCGATAGAAAAGTTAATTTAGTATTAAATTAAAAGCTAAAAATGAGTTTTATAATATTTTGATCAATTTTGTTTGTCAATGTTGCTTTGGTCTTATAGTCTGCTTTCTCCATTATCTGCATGTTGCGACCCGCGTTAAATATTTCTCATGGGTATGCGGCCCGGGTGAAATATCTGTCATGTGCATGCGGCCCGCGTGAAATGCCTATCACGTGTATGCGGCCCGGAGGGGAAAAAAGGTTCAATACCCCTGTTTTAATGGTTTTGTTTTAAAAAAAAAGTCTTATCAAAAGCCCAATCATTCAAAAGGAATTTCACTTTATTTTCCAACGACGAAGGTATTTAATTGTAAGAAAAAACAACTATGCTCCAAGTGTATAATTTTACTCACGTCATATTGACGCAAACCGATATTTTAAATTCGAATACGCGTCAGTGAATTTTTCTCTAAAATAATTTACATAATCGAGCGTTAATAGGTTAAGTTACGTCACGTGACGTCCTTGCGCATTTCTCATCGCAGCGTGCCGTAAAAACTCTTAAAACTTCCACATTACACACTCTCATCTTTATAAAAGGAACATTTACCGCTGAAATTTTGCATCACAGTGCAGAAGGCTCAGGGATTAGTCGCGCGTTGACTCCTTCCGTGAATAATTCCTGTTATTCAAACGCCAGTAACATAATTGCGCGCCATAAATTTCCTCTAAAACAATTGGCTGGAGTGATTTCTAAACAAAAATCAAACATTCTCAATTCAACAGAGCGCAATTCATCAAGTTTCCCGGTGGAGTTGCATAAGCCAAGCGATCGCTTTTTCTAAGATGGTGAAATGGAATTGAAATATATGTAAATGGCGGGATGGCAACGCGGACAGTCGTTTTGAAAGAGCCAATCGCTCGCCGTGGTGTAGCTCGTGACATAAGGTGATTGGAGAAAAATATGTCAATGCCAGATACAAGACGAAATTTGATCCTTTGTTCCTTATTATTACTCATCTAGACTTTTCTTTCAAGAAACGGAGAAGGGGGAAAATAATAATAATAACAACAAAAAAGAACGTCTTCATGCTTTTTGGAAAGTAGCACAAGGATAAAGATGAATAAAACCTTAAGAGTGAAATTGATTTACGTGCAAAATTTTTGGGCTTGCGCCGTTAAATATAGACGTGACCGTCATAAGGAAGATAAAAACTCAATTTGGGCTATAAAGATGTCCGGGAAATTATGTCCAGAATGTCCTACATAGGGATTTTCTTCCACACCGACCGCAAAAAAAGTAATATTTCGAAATATTATATTCTCGTGTGTTCATTCCGATTTGAGAATAAATATCTCATCGCAAAAATGATTTGGGTTGCTTCAGCTCTGATTTCAAACAAAAGCAGATTCTTTCGAAAAAAAAATTGTGCGCGTGTAATTTTTTCTTTCTTATTTATTTGATTTTTTCTTTTGATTTCAAAAAGAGGTTAACTTTTCGAATAAAACATATCTTCTATAAATGGTGTTGTTTCTTTAAAATAAAATCATAATTCTTAGTTTTTCGAATAGTGTCATGTTCGTTTCGTAAAACACAGGGGATTTTATTTTAGTGTCAATTTATACCCTGTTCTATTTCTTGAAATATGTGAAGAGAACGGTTACATTAAGCATTGTTGGAGAAACATTTGTGTTGAAAATGATAATTCAAAGTGTGTGTACTATGAATACTAACAAAAATCATTTCTCACACGTTCAGAGGCAAAATTTGAGCAACCAAAACTGACCAATGCAATAGAAAGTGAGACATTCGCCAAAGTTTCTTTGAATTGAGAATATTAACCATTGTTTTTTGAATGTTGAACGAATAATTTATATTTAATACATTTACCTTGAAATAATTACACACATATATATTTTTCTTTCAAAGTCCAGTTTTAAAATTGTTGGTCGTTCTTTCAAACCTTTTTATGCGAACTAGAATTCTAATTTCAGAACAAGGGATTGAGAGATATTCTTTCAAAACCTTCTTTCAAAATACCGCACATATTTTCTCAGTAATTGAATCGGTCAAAATATCCCGTGAAAATTACTATTTTCATAGGGTTTCTGATTTTCTGGTTCTGAATTTTTCTGCAAATTTAAGAAAAAATCTTGATTTTAATTCTTTATTTATGATTTTTTTTTCTTAGTAAGAATCGAGTGTTTACATTGAAAAAATGTTTTGACATTGATTACAGAAATTAGTTTCCCATTCCTTATTCTTATGTAATAATAATCATCATCATTTCTACAAGAACATTTTGCTTTTTTTACTGATCAAAAATATAATACAAAAAGAATTAAAAATGGGGATCTAAAGAAATTGAGAGTTCTAAAAACACAAGAAATGAAAAGAATTTTAATGAACACACACACAAGCTATGTGTCTTTCACTAACTTTTTAAAAGTAAAATAGTTGAATAGCCCAAAGAAAATATTCATAGACAAAGAGAGACATTGTTTATTAAGACATTGTTAATATTCCAAAAATGCTCTAGTAAAATAATTAAAACGTTATTTGATTGTAAAGAAAAAGCCGAAGTTTTGTTGAACCGATAATTTTGTTACGAAATTTCAACTAACTATTTAATGTAACAAATGGTTACTAGATGGCAGCACAACAGTTAAATTTTGAGTAAAAATTCATTTGACGCATACTCATTTTATTTTTATGTTATTATATATATTAATTATTATAGTTAAAGAGTAAGTAACAAAGTAACATTTTTCGCGGGTGAATTTTCGTTTTCTGCAACAACATAAATTAAAAATTCCAAATAAAATACTGAATGAATACTCACAGCAAAAAATCTTGAATTTGACATGGTTAAGACATAGAATTTTTTTTCTTTCGATGCTTTTGAAAGAGGCCTGAAATGTGAAAATTTGCAACTTTTTACTGGAGAGTTACTGGAGTTTTTACTTAAAGAGTAGCAAAGTAAAATTTTTCGCGGGTGAATTTTCGTTTTCTGTAACAACATAAATTAAAAATTCCAAGTAAAATACTGAATGGATACTCAAAGCAAAAAATCTTGAATTTGACATGGTTAAGACATAGAATTTTTTTTGAAGGAGGCCTGAAATGTGAAAATTTGCAACTTTTTATTCAAAGCAATGAAATTCGAAGAGAAAAAGTTGTTGACAGTAATTATAAAAAACTGTTTTAAAAAAATTGTAAATTTTTTATTGTAAAACTAAGTGACGAAATAGGAGATAATATTCAACTTGTGCAGTTTTCTAATAAATTTGACAGGGAATTAAAAAAATAAAATTTCGTATACAGAAATATAAAAAAAATTTTTAAAAAAATTACACACACACACACACAAGAATGTTTTTAAGTTATTGACATAAAAATATAAGAGAGAGAGAGAGAGAGAGAAATGATCAGCAGAATTTTAAAAATTAGTTGGAAGATTATAATTTATTGTGGAATACTCAGGGAAAAGTAATTTTCTTATGAAAATCTAAGAAGAGTTTAGAGTAAAATTCCTTTTAACCTATCGATAACCATATTTTTTTGTACTCATCGCAGGAAAAGATTTAGATTAGATTAGATTTAGGCATAATTTATATCTTTACTTCTCTTTTAGGTTTAAAATTTTTTTTGGAGTAAATAATCTTTGCATACAAATAAGTGCGAAATTCTTAAAATGAGAACAAAATAATTCGCAAACTATCCTTAAGTATGTGATGGCTCTATACGTAACCTTCTCACTAACAAATCCTCTTGGGGAATCTTTGGTCCTTAAAAACTATTTTATTAGAACGCACAGGTGTAGCTAGTCCGGAGTGGGCCTGTATCAAAATTCCTTGGGGGCCCTGTTTTGGAAAATAAACAAAAATGATCGCATTAATAAAACTTATTTGTAAAGTGAGATAATGTTACACAAGTTGGGGCCCCTGTAGCTTGGGGGCCCCATATCATTGATACGGTGGTAGCTACGCCCTTGTTAGAACGTTCCCTCTGAAAAAGAGAACGTGAACATGTATAAATTAAGTCTACTAGATAAAGTCTAGGCTTTTAAGTAAGAGAGAGAGAGATCTAGGATAGGGGCTGCTAGCGGAAGAGTCATTAATCAAATTTATAGTGTAACGCAGATATTTGTTCTTTGATAATTGTAATAATTAGGGTGACGATTGGTCACTGGAGATTGAATATAAATTAGGTAGCTATAGGAAGGCAGTGTACTCGAACCAGAAGTGTACTGGCAAATAAAATCATCTCGTACTTCGCGTATCTCGTTAATTGTCTGCATATTGCTTCAATTGGGTGCATCTCTTAGTTTTGATTGATCGAACTTGTGTAGTGTTTGTGTAACAAATAAACTAAATGATTTTGAACATGGCTAATCTTCCTTCCCTTTCTCCCATATCTCTAGGCGCGGAGGCGAGATCCTTGCAAGTTTCGAAAAACTTGTTAAAATGAAAGACATGGGTGTCGCTACCGCCGTATTAGTCGTATCAAAGATACGGGGCCCAGCTACAGTGACCCAAAAAATGTGTAAACAAAAAATCATAAAGTGTTAAGGGGCCCCCAAAAAGAACCTTCTAGGAATTTTGATACAGGGTCTCCCAAGGACTGGCTACGCCAATGATGAAAGAGTACTGTATATTTCAGTGGCGTACACAAGGGGAGGCCTAGGGGTCCGACCCCCCAAAGCCCTTGATTTCTCTCCGATTGATTATAATTCTAAGTATATAGTACGTAAAATTTAATTAAGCATTTGTTATTAATGATTAATTTTATTAATTAATGCTATTTATTCAATAATTAGTTTTTTACTGTGTTTTGTTCCCGAAAATCGACAAAATCAAAAGGAGCATGATACAAGAATGGTGAACTTTCGACCCCCCTCCCCCTTAAAAAATTCCTGTGTGCGCTACCGGTATATTTTCATGTATAAGTTAAGAATTTTAGGAGCTTTTCCCAAGTAAGGAAATCGGCTTGTTTTTGGATTCACTAATCTCGAAAAAAAGTGACTTAGGAAAAATATTTTTTTTGTTTCGTTTTGAGTGTGTTTTACCTTAAGTATCCAGAAGCAACTTTAATTTTAAGTCTTTGAGAGTTTTAATTCTTAAAGAAAAAGAAAGTCACACAAATCTTTCAGTACAGAATCCTAGTTTCAGAATAATTTTTAAAATTTTCATTCATTCATTGGGATGTCAAAATACATATTTTCATCATGTGGTGAGTTTTTTTTCTCCAGGACATGAGAGTACGCTACATAATTCACACATTTCAGTTACATTCTGATTTGTAGAAAGCATTATATTTTTTAAAACTTTAATAATAGACCTTAGACATCAGCACTATATCATTACCATTAGAAACAGATGAAACCTTATTAGAAATGACGTTTTAAAAATTGTATAAGGAATCACACAGAAATTTAATACGACATTTTAAAAATTTAATTATTTAATAAATTTTTAAGGTGTTTAATTTTTGAATTCAACCTTGCTCAGTTTGAGAAAAAAAATGTATTTGAAAATGTCAGTTGATGATGAGTTTTTCTTTCACCTAAAGTATATATTCTCGATAAAAAAAAATATTTAAGCTATTATGTAATAGTTTTATTCTGCTTATTTTGAGATATAAAGCGTTATGATCCTTTTTTATACACCTGTGTTCAATCATACTTAAATTTCAATATATATTTAAGAAACTTGGCTATAAATTTATTGAAATGTTTTATTGAAGTGAAACTTTTTGGGGGCTCGCGAGTGAATGAGAAAATTGCCCAGTTTTGCGTAACAGTGAAAAAGCGAACGGAAGTAGTCCTCCCCCGAATCGTCGCCATGGTAAGGAGAGAGCCAGAGGGGGGAAGGGGGGGACACCGCGTGACTTGTGTCATATCGGTGAAAAAGTTGGATAATTGCCCACGTCTCCCACTGGTCAACTTGTCCCCTTTCGATTAGGGATCCTTTTCCCCAGACCCGGGAACATTATCGGCGGTCGTATCAGTTCCAGTGTGAGCATTACGGTGTAGACAAAATAGCTCTCGCAGCAAAAGTGGTCCTTTTCGAAATTTTCTTTAGATTGTGTTAGCTAAAGGGCGATGTGTTCGCTGGCAAATTTATTTCTTCAATTTCCATTTGCGTTGAATTATTATTAACTAGCTGGTATACCCGTTCTTCGCACGGGTGAACTGAAAAATTAAGCAAAATAGATTGAAGGATAAAGAAGTTTTTAAAGAGTTAATTTTACGTGAATTTCAAATAAAATAAAAAACGCTTTTTGCACATCTCAGCTAAACAAAAAAAAAAAAAAAAAACCACCTTTGTTAAATTTTAAGTATGTAGATCTAATAGCTGATAAAAAGGATTTTTTTTTTGTTTATAACTCCCCGTAACACTCTTGAGGGTCGATTTTTGAAAATACCTCCCTAAGCTGATCTCTACTCAGCAAAAGTAACACATTGTTACACATTTTGTGTAATGTAATGTTTCTTGCGGATTGTAGACTTTTCTTATATTAAAGTTTGCTTTTTTGAATAAAATAAAAAAAATGTGAATATATATAACTTAAATATCAAATTCATAATTACATTAATAATCAGTTAATTATTAATAGTTATAATTAGTTTCAAATCTGGTCATCACGTAATGTAATTCTGAGTCACTGGCTAAAGACTTTTCTTTTAGGGCATTTTTATTACTTGAATAAATACAAAAAGCTTGATTTAATTTAATTTAAGTAATATTTTGAACCTTTTATGTAAATCTATTAAAATTCGAGCTAAAATCTCCATTCAAATAAATAATCTATCGTAGTGCTTCCCAATCTTTTTATCGCCGCAGATCTGTCAACGTTTGATAATTTTACCACGGCCCGCAGGAGAGACGTTAGTTGTTAATATTTTAGATTGTTTTGATTTAATAATTCTAATTTAATTGTATTTAAATATAACTTCAGAATCAAAAACAATTACACAAGAAAATGAGCATAAAGTGATTTACATGAAAAGTCACACAAACCCGAGAAAAATACACCAGAGTTAATAAAATAGAGATATTATGTTCTTTGGGAAGCCTGGTACCATTTGATCGACGGACCGGGGTTTAGGGTCCACTGATCTATTGTATATTTCTTTGCTGTTCTTATGAAAGCTCTCAGGCATCATTGATATTCTCCTTTTCCCTATGAGTCCAGTTTAGGCAATTAACTTCTCATAAGTAACTAGGGTAAAAGATTACCAGTTGTTTCAAATTACATTTACCACAATCCGGGTTTGGCTGTAAAGGAACTTACAGAAGAAAAAGGAGAGAAGAAACCCGTCATTAAGGTCAAAACCGTCAGCAATATTTATTCCTCTTGATACTAGTAACATACATCACCCAATACAATGAAATAATGCATCTCATGATTAAATGCACTAAAAATATCCCTTACAATACAATCCATTATTTCTCAGAAAAGAAAAAATGATGCTGAAATATGCAAGACATGCAGATAAATGACTAAAATGCAACAATTTATATCTTTTTTTTTTTTAACAGAAGCAATAAAAACTTTGCTTATAAAAAGGAGTTGTAACAAAAAAGAATTATGTTGTAATAGTTCATTATGATTCCGAATGAATTGTGGAAAGTAGTTATTACATAATCTTTCCTTTAGTTCTTTGCAGACCAGGAAGAGATAAGAACGCTCACTCTAAATGAAAGTCTTGCGACGTGTTTTTTATTCTTAATTATGCAAAAATTAACCACTTTACGTTTGCTCTTATCCTCTTTTTCTTTTGTTCACAATTTCCCTCTAAAAATGAATTGGATATTTTAAAAACAAACTAGAGAAAATTGGCATTGATAAAAATTTAAATACCAAATCGATTTGAATTAACGTCTTTCAAGGACAGCGGTCGCCTACCTCTATAACTTCATGGACAACTAAATGCAAGGTATTGTCGACTTCGACCGACAAATTCAGAGGGGTGGTAGGAGGCAGCATAGGGACACATCGACCTAGAACATAGGACGTCAAACTACGTTTAGTTACAGTGATTCGCAATAACAGTTATGAGGGCGGTGATGTCAAGTAGAATGAAAAAGGGCTATAAGAGGTAAGAAATCAGTGGCATAACGGAGAACATTTGGGCTCCCTCGCAAAAAGTCAGGTTTCGAGCCCCTAAGTTGAATTTTACAAAGGGTAGGTATTAGGGATGGCGAGATGAGATCGATTAATCGGAGAATCGATTCCTCGGGCCAAAAAAATCGATTTTTTACATCGATATGTAGCACTGAATCGATTCAGTGAATTGAAATTTCATCCTAGAAACCCGACATTCGATTTTTTTCCGTTTTGGTAAAAACCATAAAGCTGGTAAAAACCATAAAAAATGAAGAATTTAAACACTATTTATCGCAGGCAGTTGCGCGCCTGAAGTATGATCCTATATTTTACTGACCACAACATAAAAACTCTATTTATCATCACGTTCACTCAATAGCCATGATTTATATGAGTATCGTGCGATCATCTGTTCCTCGTGAGCGCCTTCTTCGATTGCCGGCAACATTGCAAGCGATGAGAGCAACCGCTTGGATCCCAGTAGACTTGAGAGACTGTTGTTTAAAAAAGTTCAGATATTAAGCATTGGGAACTATAAGAGCTATAGAATCTATTTTCTAAACTTTTTAATGTAACAAATACATTTAGAAAATAAATGTCTTCTTTTATAACTGATGCTTTGATATGGAAATAAAAAGAATTGTAAGTGTGGAATTCCCTAAACTAAAAAAATCTCCTGATTTTACTGATAAGAGATCGTTTATTGTGGTATTTTTCTTGGTTTTCATAAAATGGATTTATATTTACATTGTAAATTCAGACTTGACCTCGATTTTTTTGTGAATCGATTCATCAGGTTACGATTCGAATCGATTTAAAAAAATCTTTTTCGGAAGGAATCGCTATTTCTAGTAGGTACTTGGTGGCAGCCAGGCTTTGGGGCCCCATAGAACCCTGCCACCCCCAGCAATGTGAGGATTGCGGGGGTGTACGTTACGCCACTGTAAACCTATTTATTCCACTAAACATTTATTAGACGTAAAGCATATTTACAATACGAACAATGCACCATAGTTTAACGTCAGAAACTCAACGGCAAGGGATTGCACAGGAATAGTTCGAAGTTGCAGCAGTGTAAGTTGTAGCACAGCTGATACCCGACGAACGAAGGGTTGTCGGGCGCGTTCATACTATTCAAGCACTCTGTCGATGTCAGATGAAGTGACGACGATTCGTGCCGTGAGATCTTCCACTGTAACCACCGGCGTCGCATACACAAGCGATTCCAAGTGGCCCCATAAGAAGAAATTCAAGGGATTGAAGTCTGGGGAGCGTAGAGTCCAAGTAACAGGCACGTCGCGTCCAATCCACCTCCCGGGATATGTAGCATGGAGATGGTTGCGTACCACTATCGAAAAATATGCTGGTTCACTATCATGCATGGATCACACATTTTGGTGCGCAATAACCGGTACTCCCTGCATCAACTCTGGCAGAAGTGGAAAATTTGCGTATATGCAAATTTCTTCAACCCTATCATGACACTCGTTCCAAATCCCGGCATTCTCGCTTGGCCATTCCCTCTCTCTAGCTTATCCTCTCCCGATTTTCACCGACTAAACGTGGTTTGTGACCCTAAGTTCTGTAGAGTTCTGTTCTAAGTTCAGAATTGATTGATCGAATTCGGCAACACCTTGTATATAATTTTATATTTGGCGGACCCCACTACATGATAGACCATTATGGTGGACCACTATAACTATATTGCCACTTACTAATGTTTCCATTCTCATTTGCACAACACTAAAAATGAACTTCAACAAAGGAAGGGAACAAATCGAAGATACAATGCAATGATGACAAAATTAAGTGTTGGATCTCCCATTTACTATAGTTGCCAACTCTCACTTTCGATTGTCACTTGATACACCTTCAAAAGTAGCTAGAAATTCGCTAAACTCAAAGGGATTTCTCTAAATTTTTTTAAAAAAAAAGAATAATCCGTATTGCGTGATACGATTTGTTTTTTATAAACCGAATCTTCATAAAAATAAAATTAACGTCCCAATTTCTCTACGGACCATCAAAATTTTTTCACTGACCACCGGTTTGGTGATCGCTCAGCTAGAACACCATTTGGCAACTGGGGTCTATAGAAGTTTTAAAAGAGTCCATAAGGGGGTCGTATTTTGGGAGCCATAATAAGAAATGAGATATACTCAGGATAAAATATTAATTACCGTAAAATCCGAAGTATAGGGCGCATCTATATTTTCCAGCTGCATTTCTTAATTTTTAGGTACATTCGCAGCATAATGCGCACCCCCTTTTTTTACAAGGAATCCAGAAGTAGGCGTGTACATTGCTCGTATGTTTTTAAGTCATTTATTTGAGTTATTATCCCAGAATTTTGAAAAAATAGTATACTATTAGAATCAGAACCCTTTAACTTCATTAGGTATGTCATTTCTTTCAAATATATAGTGTACTCCGACCTATGTAGAAGTTTAATTTTTCTTATGCTCATAATTTTTGAAGCAATTATTTTCATACCCGGCGTATAACGCACACCACTAAATTTCGATCTCATTTTTTTTTCATTAAAAGTGCGCATTATACGCCGGATTTTACGGCACTTTAATAAAAAGAAGATAAATTAATCATGGGGAAGTTAAGAAATTCATGGTTAGTAAATATGTACATTTTCTGGAATATTCAGTTAATAGGGGGGTCTATCCGAAGAAAGTTCTAGATGGACCGTATAATTTTGAGTCCCAGACAAGTGACCGAGCTGGCAAACCCTCTCCAAACTACCACATCACTCCAAAGGGAGGAATTTGAACGACGACAGATTTAGCGTGCATCGTCATCTACACAGCGGATTTCAGTGGGACTCGAACTTATGATATGCCAGCCATAAGTCCGTGACCACTAAGCTACCGCGACCACAGAAAATTCTCAAAAATATTACTGAAGTACCAAGTGATCTAGAAAAAGTCAACCAATTCAACAATGAGTATAACCGAGGAAATTTATTTCTCTAGTAAGCTTACAAACAGTGACGGTTTCTGAGGTATATAAGCCGTGGTACAACTAAAAACTCTCCTAAAAGTATTATTTGAAATATTATGTGTATAATTTTAAATTCTATTTTTAATTCTTATAAAACTCTTATTCTTAAGTATTTCAGTTGTAACTCTATATAAGTCACGCGTTATAAAGTTTGCAATGTAAATCCTCAAGGTAAATATTCTCAAATGTCAGCCTATTCATCTCACTGTGGTTGAAATGTACAAGGTAAACAAGGGATATGTAAAAAAGTTCGAAAACCTAGATAACGAGAAACTGTGCTCTGAGAATAACACCAACTCAAGTAAACAAGGACTGCATTGCCTTTATTACAGCAAATGTGCAAAACAATTTCTAGGTAGAGGTTCCAATTATTATTTATAAGCAACATTCATATTAAAAACATTGTAATGATACATATAATGAACAGATTAAAAAATATATTTCGTGTCTTCTTCGTGACAAATTTTTATACAATAACTTGCTATAAAAATAATTGCCATTCATAAACCTATTTCTTGGGAAAGGTTTTATCAAATAATTATTTTTCGGACATAAGGTATGTAATTTTAAGTTTAAATTGTTTTTTTTTTTCAGAATTAATTCGTCCTTTCACTTTAACTGGGTTGCCATGGTAACCGAAATTATGAAAATGTAAAGTGGTCACATAGGTTAAAATGAATGCAACAGCTTATTTTGAAAAAAATATTACCCATTTCTCACTTTTTCCACACATATCACTTTGGCAACCGTGTGATGGTTTTCAAGTGTTTTTCAAACCGTTTTGAATCATTTGTAGAATACATTCTTCTTTCATAAAATTATTCTAAAAATCTCTGTCTCTCTCTGTGTGTAACAAAGGATGATCAGTAGCAAGATTGACTAAACTTCACATTCTGATATTTGCTTGATCTTCGTCGATTACACAGGAGGAAAAAAATTTTTTTTAATGAAGCTATAGGGAAAAAGACTTGAATATTCGATGTTGAATGGATATAATTGCAATAAAGGGTATGTATCTTAAACATTCTATGGCGATAGTTTGAAAAATGCATACATTTTTTAAAGGTGCGTGTTTTGTTTTTAATTTGATAATTGAATTGATGTTGAACTGTACTAAAGAAAAAATAATGAAGATAACCACTTAATTGTTAATGATATTTCTGTGCTTAAAACGACATTATTTATTATTTATCTAAAGAATGGCACATTCCGCTGCTATTTTTCGCTATATATATATATATATATATATATATATATATATATATATATATATAGCGAAATATATAAACACTCACTCTATATATCATAGAGTGAGTGTTATATTAACTTTGCACAATAAACCAACACGAAAAATATAGGCACCAGACATCGTAATTTTGAACCTCGTTTGAGTGAGGTGGACGACACTTGAGCTGGCACTCCTCTTCAAGCTGCCACACCATGCCATCAAGTAATGTATATCGGTCCCCTCTAGACGGTGGCACCAACACTCGAATCCGCGACCCTCAGACCACGAGTTCGTGACCATAACCCCTAGCCTACGTCGGGTCATGTCCATTACATAGAGTAAGAATTCGAGGACTATTTCTGACGGAACTCCTAATTTCCACAGCACACCCACGGGAGAGCGTTTGAGCCTCGACATATTTAACCAGCATCGGCCCCTTTGCACGGCGTTCATTACATAGAAAGAAAAAGTTTTGATAAATCTATAAAAACGAATATTAAATGTTGGATGGATATAATTCGAATGAAGCTAAACATTCTATGGCAGGGATGGCGGATCAGTGGCACGCGTACCATTGATGACACGCGACACAATATTTTGGGCACGCCAGCGATCAAAATGGTTTGCATTATATTTCAAAATAACGAAGTTCACTATGAAGTATTACGAACAAACTAAAGTGAGCGGTGGCGAGGAGCACACTCGTTTGTTATTGTCTTGCCTTAGCTACATCGTGGGCTACAATTGCTTATGATGCAAAGTTTGTCTACGTCTTCATTGACTCAATTGTATTTAAAATTTATTTGTGTTATATATACGAATTTTAGTTATTTAACATGGTTAGTTCATCAAAAGAACAAAAAGTGCAAGATAGTAAGTGTAACAGAGAATTTCAAATTTGGTGAATGTAGAATTATTGCATTATTCGTCAAGGCGACAAAGTGGTGTGTGTCTTATGTACTGCAATAGTAATATACAGAACATCGTCTGTAAAACGGCATTTTGAAACAGAACACAAATTCTCTTGTCGAAAAAGTGAGTTAACAATAAGTTAACAATATAAGTTATTTACTGTCCAATCTGCAACAGAAGTCACACTAAAGTTTACTTGAATTTGAATCACACGTATAACTAAAACCTTTACAACTGTACAGTGCAAAAGGTATTTTTTCGTAGTAAATAAAAAAAAATTGTGTTTTTAATATTTAGTTTTATTATTTTCGCAATAATCACAAGTCAAAATTATTTGACGGCACGTCTATATCTCATTAAACACTTCATTAGAAAAAGTGGCACATTAATACATAAAGGTTCGCCCCCCGTTCTATGACGATAATTTGAAAGGTGCAAATTTTTTTAAAAATAATTATAATTTGTTTTAATTCGATAAATGAATTCATTTTGATTTGAATTACAAAAGAAAAGAAAATCAAAATTAATCGTTAGATATTTCTGCTAAAAATAATGTAATTCATTTTTTACCTAAATGGCGCTCACCACTGTTATTTTTCGTTTGTGGTTTGGAAGAAAAACACTATTTGAATTTTAATAAGATATCCACATTACAAAAATTTGTAAAACCCATTTCAAATGAAATAACTACAAAAAAATTGAAAGTCCCAAAAAGAATTTTTTAATTCTATTTCAAAAGATTTTAGCATCCAAAACAATTCGAATTACTTAAAATTCACGACATCGGTATTTAAATGTGTTTCCGTTCAATTTCGAAGCATTCTTAGATAAAATTTCTCTCATAAGGCTACATTGATTTGGATGAATATGCATGAACTGATATTTCCACTTTTGCCCAGGAAGAAATTGTTCAAGGTAACTTTTTTTTTAATTCGTCAACACGCTTATTTACGTCCATCATTCTAATTTAAGATATTATTTTTGTACGAAACGAAGGAGTCAAGGTTTAGAGAGAGCAAAACACCCCGTTCGCTGAACTTTCATGGACAGTCAGTCCTCTTAAGTGTACGATTATGAAGTCATCAAAAAACATTCTTGAAATGTGAATACAGATAAAGTATAGCCTTGACTAGTTTTTTTTCACCGATAAATTTTATCGCAGTTTTACTCAGTAACATTCGGATTGTTTGCACTTAGGTTGCAATGAATGTTGAGAACGGAATAAAAAGTTAAGGCATCATAAGTTAAGTATCATAAAAATAATAAAAAATATCAAAATTTGTGTTTTTCCGTTGGCTTATCCGGTTAGGAAAATTTTCTTCAATTTATAGGTCATGTATCTAATTAGGTGGAGATCTTTAAAGTTTTCTCATGTCAATTTGAAAACCTGTACCTTTACTAATTGCAAATGAGTATTACTCAGTTTTTTTTTAAGATACTTTCACTCACTCACTCACACACACACACACTATAAAAGGTAGTATTAATTTAGGTGTGAAAGCCTGGCGTAGTTAGTTCAGAATGGGACCCGTATCAAAACTCCTTCAGGGCCCTTATTTTGAAACGAAAGCCCTCTAAGCGGTATTGTGGTAACCCAAGTTGGGGCCTCTGTAGCTTGTGTGTGGTGGTGGGGAGGGCGTATCATTGATACGGTGGTAGCTACGTCCCTGTGGAAGAGCTATAGTTATTTAATGTAACATGTTCAAGTTAATATATTTTTAGAATTTTCGTGTTGTTTTTCGGGTTTAGTTTCAAAAATAATAATTAAAATTCAGCGTACATAATTCAACATAACATTTATTCCTTATTAGCTTTTGTTCCAAGTAATTCAAGGCGTATAAATTGCTTTAAACAGCTAAAAATTTTATTAATCAATTTATAAATTATTTTTTAAAAGTCACAAACTTTAATTTTTAAAATTGAAGATTATAATTTGTTGCATGCTAAATTGACAATTTTCTTTTCAAATTCAATTTAATAAAAAAATTCAAAAAAGGTCTAATTATTTTTACTTGTAATATTATTGCCTCTGCCCATTTTTTTAAAACTTTTATATTTATTTATGAATATTTTTTACTAATTTTGAAAAATACTATTTCCAATTAAAATTTCAAATGTCTCTAATCTTTCAGCAAGTGTTGAAAAAACAATTATAGATTTTTTCCCCCTTTTCAACCGTTTTACTATGCGTTTATCATTCGCCAAGATTATATTAGTGTACAGAAGATACGCTAAAAATTTTTTAAGCAAATAAAAGTACATTTTTACAATAATTTCAAAAAACATTTTTCCTTAGCTTATACTTTTCCAAAGATTATTTTTTAAAAAAAATTTCGGTTGAATTTTTAGAAGTAAAGCCTTTTTTTCTACTTTTTATACTGAAAAAGGAGTAATAATTCCTCACATATAAATTTTAATTTGATATTCTTTTTATTTTTACAGTTAATTGAAAAGTGCAATATTTTTTTTTAAATACTTCTTTCTGGAAAGATTATACAACATACAACAATTCGAGAGACCACGGTTGTACGCGGGCAAACACTTATCTGTATGAACAAATATTTACGTAAAAACAAGAAAATTGTTCTCGAAAGTGTACCGCAAGTAATTCGCTGCGGATATGCAGTTTTGTTGTCTTCAAATACAGTTTTTTGTTGTTGATTGTTTTGTTGATGTATTGCAAAAAAAAAAAACTTTTCCAGTCAAATCAACATTTAAAAAACAATGTGTAAAAGTATGTGCGTATACAGAGTAAAAAACAAAGTCATAGCTTCAGCGAATTGAAAAATTTAAAGGAAGAAGAATCAATATCAGATATTTGCACAACTAAAAAAACATAAATCAAAGAGAAAAAAATTGCAAAAAAAATTATTATTTTCCCATTTAATGAATGATGACTTTAAACAGCATAACATTAAACGTTTGAAGATAACATAATTGAAATGCTAGATTTAGAAAAACAAAAGAAAAAAATATATATAACATGAAAAATGATATATAATCATGTAAACTGCCTAGAAAGTTATTCATCGAAATAAAATTTTGGATACATTTGACTGCAATTAACAGTTTGGGAATTTTAATTTGACGTTAAAAATTTATCGAATATCTTACACTATTCTTCCTTGTATATAATTTTATTTTTCTAATGTTTTATTTTGGTTCCGATACCCTTCAAGAATCTCACCCTAAATGTTTAGTGCAGAGTTATTAAGCAATTGTGATTTTTAAATTTATGACAGCATGCAAATAAACAGGAAAAATAATATTAAAGGAGAATATTTCATATATAAATAAAAAAATTTAAAAAAATTACTTATAAAATGAAATTTCTTTTATCCAATTTTCAGAAAAAATAAGCCATTTTTTTTTAATCAATAGCTTTATATATACATAATTTTGCATAAATAAAAGCATTCAATTTAGTTTTTAAGAAGCAAAGAAACATTTTTCAACGAGTTTTGCTTAATTTATGCGTAATTATGAAATTCTAGTTTCGAGCAAATTGCTCAAATAATCTAACTGTGCAATGTTGCAAAAGCTTTTGGAAAGAATTTTTATAATAACTAGAATTTCTCCTAAAATTTCTTATTAACAAGTAAAAATTTTATTAATAGCAAAACTATTATTAAGAACATAAATTTTAAAAAATGTTATTACTAGCAAAAACTAGAACATAACTCTTAAATTATATATATATACTCAAATTTTTTTAAAAATTGTGAAAATTATTTCTAAAAAGTCCGCTAGAGTCTTTAATATATTCAACTACCCGAAAATCAGGATTTTTTTTTAAAAAAATGGACAATTATTTTATGATTTCATTTTATATGCCATCCTATTAGCTTTATAAATATACCAAGTTTTTTATTTTCCATTCACTAGAACAAAAACTACAAGTGTGTGGGTAAAAGCAGATGTTACTACTCTACATAAGATGTCAAACTCTAAAATGCGTTTTACTCGAAATGTGTTTTTTTCGAAAAGCTCAAACGGGGATAGCGATTGTTCAAAAAGTTTTTAAAGTAATTTGCTGAAATTTTTTGTGTATGTTATGTAGAATAGTATATTTATCAATACTTTATATTTATCAATCACTGTTTTATTACGAAATTTATAGTCCCTTATGTGAATAAAATCACTGTTTTTTTAAGCAATTTCATATAATAACTAAAATAAAGTTCTCCTGTTTTTGTAAAAACTAAAACTCTTATCCTGAAGGTCATTTCAAAAAGGAATAGCAAAGTAATACATCAAAGTTGAAAAATTGAAAATTTGTTCATTTACTATTTACTATACCCCGTTTATGTAATTTTTTTGCCAATTTTTACCTTTTTTTTCCATTTTAGTAGTAATTTATTTTTCTCTTCTTAATTTCAGCCCTTTTTTCTTAAAATGTACTAAATAAATATAAAAACCACAAAAAAAAAATCTCCATATCACCATTTTTTTAAAAAAAATTGTCGCAAGTAGTCGGATACCTTAATCAATGTGTGCGAGATATTTCTTACATCTAATCACATTTTTATTTCTGAAGTATCTATCATGGTATCATGGCACAGTTTCTTTATATATCTGAATAGCATTCAGAGTAATAACGATAAGTTTGCTATCTTAAATCGTTTGATAATATTATACTAAAGATAACAATAATTGTGTAATGTAAGAAAATCAAGGCTTTTGTAGTCGTTCAGATAAAAATTGTGATTTTTTTATTATTTCCAAAGTGTTTTTGTTCTTAGAAAGATTAAAAAAAAAAGAAAACTTTCAAATCTTGAAAATCTATTTCAAAAGAAAAATTGCTACAAAAAAAACCCCGTTCTCCAACAATAATATACTTTCTGTACTAACATCACACTTCGATGCAAAATTGTGGTCCTCGCAATTCTGAATCAAGATCAAGTGATGAGAGCTACATTTAAGGATGCACTCGCTTCAAAATTTCCACAAATGCCAACATGAGGTCTTTGAGCCTCTCTCTATATTTAACGAGTAACAGCCCCTCTACATGGTGGTGATTTACAGCTGCGAGGACTCGAACCTGCGAACAAAAACATCGCTGACCGCGAGTTCGCGACTATGACCTCTCCAGTGGCGTAAAGGAAAATATTAGTTCCTCCCCCTAAAAAGTCAGGTTTTGTCTTTAATATTCGATTCATTGGTTAAATAAATACTTGGTATTAGTCACCAGGCGACACGCGACTCTTGCCAGTCGCTAGCGACAGCTGTGACTCAATCATCAATGATAGCTGCTTCCACGCCAGTTTCCAAAGAGACTTTTCGTCATCAGATTCAACTTTTTTCATATTCTACGGACATTGGAACTATTTTAAGGACTTGCAAATCACTGTCAGAAACCATAAGTACTATTATATTTTCGGATATGGGACGGAGGGCTTTTTAAAAGCCCAGTTTCCCAGTGACACCCAGCGTACATTAGTCAGGTTCTGGGCCTCCTAGACCCCCCCTCCCCGCAACGCGGGAGTATACGTTACGCCACTGGACCTCTTGTTTATTACGGACACATAAGATGCTACAATAAAAGGATCTAGTAATTTTAAGGAATTATTCTAACCTCTGATTTCTAGACTTTTCCACGATATTATTTGTAATATCCTAACGTTGTCAATGATGACTCTTGAATGATTTTTTCAATGTTTTGTTGTATCACTATCACACAACATAAACGTATCTACAATTTGTACGTATTTTAAGTAAATCAACAGCTTCCGAGCTTGATGACACTTGTAGAGAACTAAAGTTAAATATTGGCCCGTGTGGCATCCAACACATCTGCCTCCCGCTGATGCAAAAACTTTCACTCAAAACTCTCGCTGGAGGAACTCGCAAATCCGCACTACCCTCGCTAGTGGAGCAAAAACAGCCTCTTTTCGAGAAGAAATCACTGACTCCAAATCTCCACACTACGCTCGCTGGCGGAGCAAAAAACGACCTCACTCGTCGAGAGGAAATCACTGAATGACTCTGGCGTAGCATTCACGTAGGCGCAGTACTTCGGATGTCTGCGTTGCCACCTAGAGTTTTAGAACGGGTCTGAAGTTCGTTACATATTTACCTTGCTTTTGTAATCATTGAATTTAATCAGAACATTTCAGAATTATTCCCTTAATTCAGAGATGGGTAAGTAGCAGCCTTCAAAGAGTCTTTTTGTGGCCCGCCAAGACTGTCGGAAAACCAAATAGATAGAAAATATACCCTATATTTGAGTCAGGAGCGTAGGCGTATCAATGATAAGGGACCCCCAAGCTACAGAGGCTCCAACTGCAGTCCGCTAATAGGGCTCTCATATATTTAAAACAGAGCCCCGAAGGATTTTTGATACAGGGCCCACTCAGAACTAGCTTCGCCAGTGATTTGAGTCGACATATATTTATGAACAAAGTTTTTCATATATGAAGATCAACTAGAATAAATATCGATGTAATTTCGCTGACATTAACTTAAAGGCCATGATGAGAATTTCAATAAGAAAACTCACTTTTGATTTCTTAAAGAGAATTGTAAAAAATATAATGTAGGGTGTATTTATCTTATATTAAACTGGTTCTAAAATCAAGTGAGCTGTAAATATGAAATAAGCACAGTAAATATATAAATTGAATAAAAATGCCTTTATTTTATTTACCTTATACTTACTGATTTTTATATGTTACACTTTATACCTTTTCTGAGAACCAAAGTTAGCTGATGAACGTAATCGTTTCGAACAGGTGCGCCCTCCGTTATTTTCTGCTTCCACAATGTGGCCTTTCAGCCAAAACAATTGCCCGCCCCTGCCTTAGTTCATATTAGGGAACCCCCTAAACTCAATTTGTCTTTCTCGTGGAGTCCCCTCTTGATACTCACGTAGCTCGTCCTGAGTGGGGCCTGTATCAAAATTCCTTAGGGGCCCTTTTTTGGGAAGCTAAAAATGATCACATTTATAAAACATATTTGAAAATGTCAAAATAATACACATGATGGGGGTCTCAGTAGCTTAGTAGCCCCGTATTATTGACAGGGGGTTCTTGGTCAACCCTGATCCATATATACCGACTTATCGAAAGAGATTCACTTAATCTAACACTTATTTTTATAACTGGAATTCGAAACATTAACCTCCCTATAGTATGTGAGGGTTTTTTATATCTTTCAATACGGCACCCAGTGAAAGTGTCGTCACAAATCGCTTAGAAAGGAATCTCGACACACTTTGCGTATGTTAAAAGGAATCCTTATCAGCCTATGGCCATCTCCAAATCACTCTCACTAGATTTTGTCCGTGACTCCTTCCCGCAGGAGTTGTTGTCCCAATTAACGTTCGTTGGACTGATGCTAGAAATCGGGTGAAGGTCTGTAGATAATGCCGCCGAAAGTGGAAAAGTTTTAACCCACTGAACAAGAGCTTTACGCACAGGAACTGGAGCGAAAAGTTGGGAAGCGCCGTCTTCTGTGAAGGGTTGCCGGCTTTTGCGGGCGAAAGTGTAATGAGTCGTGGTGTAACGACTCGCAGGTTATTCTAGGATCAGAGTGTTGCCATTTTCACCTTTCGAATTTAATTTGGAACATTTAGTTTAATTTTGGGTTCCTAATGTGTGTGTGGTTTCCGAGTTTTACTCTTCAAATTCACAGCTTTTGCGAGACAAATTAGGGTTAGTTCGGTTCTACAGGGAAATTTAGACAATATTATACACTAATTAATTAAAACATCATTAATTTTAATATGGAATTTTGAACGATATTTTTTGCTTTCATCTTATTTACCCTTTTTAAATCCCATCCTTTTTCGAATTAAAATTCATATTATTATTTGCATTAGTTATTTGTCGATACATATATAAACCTCTGCTATGTCAGAATAGAGCACTATAATTCATTCTTTTACAAACAAAACTTTTTGTAAAGCAAATTCATTTTTTTTCTCAAAACCATATTTAAGGTAATTGACTACGTTTCAGAAAAGTAAATTTGAAAAAGTGTATAAATGAATAATTTTTTGATATTTAGTGTCAGTTGAATTAGAATATACGTCTAAAATTCTAATAAGAATATTATTACAAATTTTTAAAATTTAAACAAGCATTTAAATGCAATTTTTTAGCAAAAAAATGAATAGAGAATGAAAATTTCAAAACATTCTCCTTTTATGAAACATGCTTTTATAATAATATTTTGCTTATATATAACTAGGACTCCTATACAGGGATTGAACTAGGAATTTCGAAAAATTAACATTTTAAGAGTTACTATCAGTTGAAACAATATTCGTTTTTTGTTAAAATTTCTGTACTCTGATGTATTAAAATATGAATAAATCCGCTTCTAAATTATGTAATTTTAAAAATCAGTCCCTGTGTTTAGAAGTCCTAGTTATATATAGGCGAAATATTTTTCATAAAATAATGTTTTAAAAATTTGTCTCCCCCCCCTTTTTTTGTCAAAAAATTGCATTTATATATTTTTTTCTTTTTTGCGTAAGGGCATTCCTAAAACAATTTCATATGTATATTCTAATTCAACTGATATTAAGTGTAAAAAAAATTCTCCTTTTTATAAGGTTTTTCAAAATCACGATTTCAAATGTAGTCAGCAACTTAAACCTTTTTGCAAGTGCCAATTCAACCTTTTTTTTAGGAAATGTATTCATTTACAAACTAATTCACTCGATGATTTAATAATTACTGATTATTTTAATGAAGCAATATTCAATGTGGGACGTAGATGTAACATATTTTGCCTTCCTTGTTCACTCTTTTTTGAAAACCAAATTCCATTTTTCACAATTTAAAAAGTAAGATTTTTGTAAAACATAAAAAGTACATTCTTTATTTTGAAAATCAGATTGATTTAATAAAGTAAAAAATATTTAAAAACCAGTTTCGATTAATATACTTTTCTTAACATGGATGCAGCTTACATAACCTACAATGTTAATCTGATTTGGAATTCCCACATTATATTTTAATCTTTCAAGTTCAATTTTCTACGAATATATTAAGACTTTTGAAAAAAAACTAGTTTAATTCTCTTATAAATTAAACTCCCTTAATTATGTGATAGAAATATATTCGAATGTTAATTTTTTGGTTAAAAATATATTCTCTATAAATTTAACAATTAATTGAATAAAAATATATCAACTGTACTTTTTTGTACTTTACAAACAGTCAAGAAAATAATTTGAAGTATGACTGATTGGAATTCTTACAATTTCCTGTAATAATTGTTATTTCCTTAATATTTTGCGAATTTGGAGAGAAAAAGTACAGGCATGAGGAACTTTAATAATTAAACCGTCGACTTAGAGATGAATAATATTAATTCGCTCTAATTTTGAGTGCACTTTTAATCGTTATATCTGTTAATTGAATCATAAGAACTTTCCTGTTGACGATCCGAAGATAGGTATTTAAGGCGAATCTTCATTTAAAAAGGTTCCTTTTAATTTACAGCTAATAACGGTTTGAACTTAAAATAAAAACCTTATATTATATACAACAAAAACTCTTGATTTTAAATTGCATTGTTAAGATTTTATGTATTAGGCACAAATTGTAACTTTTTAATGTTAGCATCAAAGAATCAAATTTCAACCAATATGTACTTAAAAGCTTAAAAATCAGGAAATTTCAAGCAATTGTTAGCATTGATTACTATAATATCGAAAATATATTTACATAAATCCTAACAATTCCTCATTTAAGTTGCATTACTAAGGAAGAATGATATAATACACTTTATCTAATAATCTCCGATATTTTTCCTAGATAATAGAATAGCGTGTTCCTTTTTTTAGTTACCATGCGTCATACTTCTAGAACAAAATGAATTCGAATGTAATTAAAAAAGCGATTGCACTTGTGGATATTATTTATTGTATAATAAGTATTTTCTTCTCTTCTTCTCTCTTCAAGGTCCATTACGAGAGTGCATAATTACCAAAAAGAAATTTCTTTTACAATTCTCAAAGACAAAGGAAATTTCTGTTACATAATTTACATGTCTTTTGAAAAAATATATTTTGTTTTCGATACAAAGTTGTTAAAAGAAGGAAAGGGCAAGGAAGGAGAGACAGTAGGGAAAGAGAGGGAGACGAAGAATGTGAGGAGAGTCAGAAAAAGGAGATACAGAAACAGAGAAAAAAGCACAGAAATAGAGAAGAGAGAGGAAAAACAAACAGATAGAAATATATTATCTGTTTATTTTATTAACCTCTATAAAATCAACACATTTTGTAATGCTTTGAACACCTTTAAAATACAACGTAATGGATGGGCAAACTTTTCCATGGCACGGGCTACTTCTAATTTTTTCAAGGAGTTGGGATCCACCCAGTAGCATAGATGTGGTAAACTAAGAAAAAGGCCTACAATATTTATTACAGCTTAATAATACTTTAAGCGGAATATGTATTTAACTACAATATAACTACTTTAACTTTTCCGATTGATTATAATTCTAAGTACATAGTACGTAAAATTTAATAAAGTATTTGTTATTAATGATTAATTTTATTAATTAATGCTAATTATTTATTCAATAATTAGTTTTTTACTGTGTTTTGTTTCCGAAAATTGACAAAATCAAAAGGAGCATGATACAAGAATGGTGAACTTTCGACCCCGGACCCCCTCCCCCTTGAAAAATTCCTGTGTGCGCCACTGGTCCCGATTATATTCTAAGATTTCAGAATAGTTTTGTAAAAAAAAATTATCAATTTAAAGTTCTGAAAAATTTCGATCATAAGCTGCAAATTTGTGATTCTATCAGCTTTTTAATGATAGATACTGAAGTCGACGTGATTTTTGCCCACCAAATGGAAGAGATCTGTAGCACGTATACGATGAAAAAGGTTATTGTAAAATTAAAAAGTAATTCTTTGATTCCATGTGTGAACTTATATATACTAACGTGGACTTTAATTTTTATGCGAATTCCAGCATATACGTGACTTTACATAACACATAAATCAATAGGCAAAGAAATATAATTTTAAGAAGTTTTATTTCAAAGTTTTTTTCAACAAAAATGCAACAAATATGGACATGCGTAGCTATCAATTAGCAGTTACGCCATTTTGATTCCCTATTAAGATTTTCTGTTCGAATTTAATCGAAAGGGCTTTTTTTTTTCTTTGATTCGTTTTCGTTTTGAACCAAAATGAATTCTTTTTAATTATTCATTTAACGGAAACATTAAAAGGAAAACAGTAATAATACTAATAACAATAATTTTCTGAAAAACGAAGCTACGCGGTCCTGTAAGCTTGTAACACGATAAACAAAGAAAATATAACTATGTATTTGCAAATAAGTTCTTGCAAAATAAAAATAAAATCGTTTATTTATTACCAATTTTCGACGTGCCAGACCAGCCTTTTTTATGCAATAAAGCGCCCATCTGTTATTTTGCACGAAAAACGGGTAATAAACACAATAACACCCACTCCCTTGCGTTTAGTTTGTTTCAAATAGTAGCCGTTGCACTTTGCGAAAACGCAACAATTAAAAAAAAAATCTGGAATTTGGCGTCAATAAGTTTTTGGCGTCAGAACAAAAAGAAAAGTAAACTAAATACTGCCAAACGGTGTGATCAATGACGTTTTCTGGCAACCGTCCATCAACCTTCTACGCTAGAGTAACTATTATGGATCTTAAGAGTAGAGAGAGTGAAAAACGCTTCAAAACCCCACGTGACGGGTGCCTTGAAGAAAGGGTTCGTTAACACGAGGAGGTTACACACTGCTTACAATGAAACATTCTTAATCTCGCTGCATGCGATTATACATTGCCTCGAAACCTTATTTGGTGACGCGTAATCAGTAAAAGTAAACTTTTTTCCTTCTCGTATAAAAATAAAATTAAAAAAAAGAGCATGAAGCGTGAAAAACGCTAATCGTAAGAAAGCCCTCCGTAATACGGGGTCAGTAATCTTCGATTGCTAGTGAGTGATTTAGAAGATAATCAACCCTTTTTCAAGAATACATTTGTGTAAGATAGAAGCAGACGATAATTAAAAGCGTGTCTGTCGGTTCCAGGACAATTATAATAATCGTAATCGATTGATGCTCATGATCGCTGGAACAGAACGATGTCACACATGGGCTTTAAAGGTACAGATTATGGTTTTGATTAGAATTTGTTCGCGCGTTCTGGGAAAATAATTGGGGGTTGGGTAAGTAGAAATAGTTTTATGTAACCAAACAACCCGTTTGTTATTGGGAATCGCGCCGCGTTTCCTCGAAGTAAAATGTTTTTCGAATTTGTTACACTCTTGTTTTTTGTTTAAAAATTCAATCGTGAAGAAAGTGTTGCGAGAGAGTGAAAGAAAATATTTAAAAGGTGATTGGATAATAATAATCGTGTGTTAAAAGAGTGAAAATTCGTCTTTTTTTCCTGTGTTTATGATTTTTCTTCTGTTTGGATATGCTTTATATAAACAATTTTTAAGTGTTCCTTCCTTTCCTTCAAAAGGTAAAGGAAACTACTTAATTGTGCAAAATAAATATTGTTATAAGTTTGTACATTTTCCTCCGTCTTTTTTTTTAACGGTTTTTGTCTTGAATCTTATACAAATATTCAATGTTTGCGAAATTCCGCTTGAGTTATCCGATTCTTTTTACAATGTAAATTCAAATATATGAAAATTTTTATTTATTATAATTACTTTTCATTTGATGTGTCCAATTAAACTCAGAAAAGCTTAATTTTCTTATATTTGTTACAATAATGAGTTTTTAAAATTTTTAATGGTTCAATTAATTTTTTTGTAGTGACCATAACTTGTAATAATATCCTGTTTGTCTTATTAAAAAAAAGCTTATTTTATTATCTCTCTTTAAATTATCTTTTCTAATTGTTACAATTTAATTAACCTCCTTTTATTTAAGCTTTTAAAAATTTTAAATTAAAGCTCTTGTATATTAATTTTGAATGTCTGAACCTGTATGTTATGGTTCCTATTGGTAATTCTGTGACAAGCAGTTCGTTGATTGATTGATTGATTGTTTTCTAAATGTCACATTTTGAATCCCCTTTAAAGAGTGATGAGAACGACCCTCGCAATTCTGAATCATGGTCAAGTGACGAGGACAACACCTCAGCTGTCACCACCCTCTCCAGGCTCTCGTGGAATGGAGTGGAAGCTTGATGAGTGTTGTTGACCCCTCTGTCAATCTCATTACACCAACATTAAAATATTTGCCCTCTACGAAGCTTAAAACTATAATCACAGAGTTCTAGGGGCCACAGGGCTTTCGTCGGGCCGTGGTTTCCCGTCCTGATGCCACTCAAGACACACCGTGTAGAGAAGCTGCTGCACGTTATATATAAGCAAGTCGAAGAGATCAAGTAAGTGTTATAATAATGTCGAACTATAAAGTTGCACGAGGGCTATTGGCGACGGTCCTCGTCATTTTGAACCATGGTCAAGTGACGAGGCCACCTGAGCAGGCACCCCCTTCTCTTAACTTCTACACCACACCAACGGGAGGATGTTTAAGCCTGTTTAACGTGAATCGGCCTCTTCTGCACGGCGGGTCTTCAACGGTACTAGGCTCGAACTCATATCACACCAGCTATGAGTCCATTACTTGGACTACTAGGCTACCACAGCCCCGTGGATGATTTGAGATTAGGATACCAGATCAAGTGTAATCCTCGCCAATTTTTTGTGGTTTAAAATTAAGCGGCTAATCTTCATATTCCTTTTGTTGCTTCGAAGATAAACATCAATAAGTAATCCATCAACCAACCCAGTGACCCAGTGAGTGAGAATTATAATAGGTTTGCGTTATAAAGCAACACGAGGGCTATCCCGCTATCGTAACTACCAAAACATATTAAAGATCTCGTCGCCGATCGGGAGCTAGGATCAACCTCTAAAGCAGGGGTAGTCAACATTTTTTTCTGCTGGGCCGCTATTTCACGCGGGTCACAACAAGAGGATAAATGGGGGGGAATGCTTTAAGACCAAGATAACGTTGGAAGTTGAAGATGTGGAAAATTGATCAAATATTATAACTCCTGTTTTGCATTTTATTATTATTATTATTTACATTTTTTGTCACTAACACTAAATTAGAAGCATTTATGAAACACTCCTTCACAATTTCTGCATCAGTAAACGGTTTCATATGATTACCAATAGTATAAAAAAATTCATAGGATGTCTTTGTTACCGCTGTGATACTACCATTGACAAAACACTTTGTTGATGTTGCAAAGATTATTCAAGAAAGCCTATTTATTACCTCTTGAAAGAGATATTCAAGAAAAAGTATCATTGAATGATTTCTTTATTTTTTGTTGGTATTTTTTTAAATACAGCACTTTCGTGACAAATCAAACAATTACTGATCCATGTTTGTTTTTCCCTACAAAATAATTAACCTCCCAATCGTCTTGAAATGATTTATTTTTTTATTTTTTTTAGAATATTTTTCACTTGCAAGATATGAAAGGTAGTTTAAAATTCATTCCACCCATAAAATTGTCGCTACTCCACTGTTGTCTGTCATCACTAACCACAACCGTTCCAAATAGAAAGAATATCAATTGGTACCCATTCGACACCGACAGCAAAAAGAAAATTTGATAGAGTTGATTTCTCGACAAAGAATTTCCCGCCAAATTTTTAATATAATGTTCTCAATTAAATAAATTTATGGACCATGATCGGACCACTTAAAAAGGCTCGGAGGGCCGCAGGTTGAGGTGAACCAGACCGGGTGAACCAGATGATACCTTATACGATTTAAAATTCCTGTGACATTGAATTATAATTTATAATAATTCAAATTATAATAAATAAAATTATAATAATAATTATAAAATATAATTAATTCTTCGGAAAATATAATTTATGGCTAAAGAACATTTCTTACGCTGGAAAGAGGCTTGTTTGATTTTTTTTATAATGTAAAGTGACTTCTCAAATTTCCCCTGCAACAATTGTAATAGACTTTTAGTGGATCATTCATAGGAGCAATAGATATATGCAGTAAGTTTACTGCTTGAAAATTTAGTTATCACTGCTTGGCAATTAAAACATACGTTACGTAAAAAGCTTGTTATATACTTACGCATGTGTTTTTTTAACTCTAATGCATACATTTTGAGTACATTTACCCTCTTAACGCCACGGGCGTATATATCCATCTCGCTCAACCCATGCGTTAAGTGCACCGGGCGTATATATATGTCCTTCCGAAATACGATTCTTTTCTTTGTGCTGCTATCAGTAAAACCAATACGAAGGCTTTGTAATACAATAAAATGACCTTGATAGTGTTTGTGAAGGATTTACTTATTTCAGAGAAAAATTTGATGAGTTGTATTGGGGAGGGGGAGGGAAGGCACAACTCCTATGTTCGCCTATTTGAAAACCGGTGGCACTGGGGACCGAATCGAGTAACTTTTAATCGGCAGTTGAGGGGCGAAGATGAAAAATAGGTACATAGTTATTGTTGAATGCATTCCTAAATTTAATTTGGCTTTTTTTTAAATCAGAAAACGGGTTAGTTAATACATTCAGTAATGGAACGAAATTATAAGTCATGGAAAGCATTTATATAACTAAGTAAATTTATATACAAGTCATGTACCCCCGTACTATAACTAAAAAATAAATATCAAACTTAAAAATAAGTACAAATGAATAGTTACAAAAGAAAAATAACGCGAGAGGCACACCCTTTAAAATTTCACTGGTCCTGATTAATTGTTCTAACTGGACACTGCTACACTATGGTATCGTAATTGAAATTAATTTGTTGACGAAATGTTTCCGTTTCAACATCATCACTCATTACAGAACCTTATTTTTCTGTTCAAGTGGTTCATAAGTTATCTGATCAAGAGCCTTTTTCATTGCCATTTGGGTCGTGGTTAAAATAAAAGTTCATTCACTCATGGAAGTTGTGAAAGTATAACATGTATGGGACCGGTTTGATTATTACAAAAGCTCGAGAATTTGAAACCTTAACTAAGCCTCTCACCCCTTCAGTTCGATGAACTGACGAAAACCTTGTGGAGATCCCCTAGCCAAGGCGAAACGTGCAACCCTTTTTTATTCTGCGTTTACGAAACGTTTTGTTCGGTTTTACGAAACACCGCGTAAGAGAAGCGTCGCAGTTGGCGACGATTCATTTCTTCACGCTCAAAGACATCTTAAATTTTAGTTGAAAGATCCGGAAAGGAAACGGAATAGAACTTTTAATGTTGGTAAAAAGTATGGAAAAGTCTAGAGTAGGGGTCGGTAATGTCTTAGCTGTGGTAGGCCAAACCAATTTACCAATAGGATTCAGTCTGCCACATACGATAGTGCATGCAGAGATAAAGAATAGAGGTTCATAATATAGATTTACTGATTTATTATATGATAATGTTACATCATTTAAAGATATTTCTTAAGATAAAAACAAGTAATATAAAAGAAATATATAAAGTCAATTCCTACTTAGATCAACAAAGAAATTTTTATTTTAGCTACCTTTTATTAAATTAGTTACAATGAATATAAATATGTATATACATAGGACAGAATCACAACATTAAGTGGTAATTAATTTTCGACGATTCTGACCACTCGACTGAATTTTCGACGATTAAATTTCGACCCACACGCGCGATTCTGAGCATTTAGTTGTTAAACAATTTCTTTGCAGACTGACGGAAAATTTCTAAGCTATTTTTTGAGGGCAATTTCCTGTTAAACAATTGCTTTCCCCCCAGCATTGACATTTAGTAATTTACAAAATAACTTTAAATTTATTTTTGGAGAAGTCTTTCAGATTTTTCTTAATTCCGTAAATGTCCATAATTCTGAAGATGTCTGCCAAATAAGGTCAATTACAAGTTGATAAACTTCCATCCTCTCAAAAATTGACAAATTTGTGGAGTAGGGCAGAGTGCTACTAAGAATCATACCACGTGCCATAGTCTGCCAACCAGTAGCGCACACAAAAATATTTCAAAGGGGGGAGGGGCAGGGTTGAAAGTCCACCATTTTGGTATCGTGCTCTAATACGCCGCCTAACATATTCTTTTGATTTTGTCGATTTTCTGGAACAAAAACAATACAAAATTAATTATTAAATAAATAATTAGCATTAATTTATAAAATTAATCATCAATCGCAAATACATAATTAAATTTTACGTAATATATATACATAGGATTATAACCAATCGTATAAAAATCAAGGGCTATGAGAGGTGTCCGGACCCCTATGACCTCGCCCCCTTGTGTGCGCCACTGTTGCCAACCCATGGTTTAGGGAGACTAACTGAATGGAGACACACTTAAGGCTATCTTCACCAATATTGAAGAATGCATCGTACATTAGAAATTTTTTTTCCATAATATATCAGGAATTCGAAGGGTGAGGGCATATTTTTAACTTTACTGTCAGCAAAATTAAGTTTATTAGAGCATATTTTATTTACATAGATATGTATTCATGTATGTATTTAATAAAAGTCAGTGAAGTGAAAGAAAAACAATCACAAGAACTTGTTGAAATTTAATACAAAATTCTCAGAAGTTTTTTGAAAAAACGAAATATCGACGAAGTTTTGGGAAAATGAAACTGATAATTTTTTTTCAGCATCAAAATTACTTAATGTCGTCCATTTTGTTATTCATTTCTCCACTGAAATGTGTGGCACCATTGAAATGCATGATGTTCCTCATTTCGGAGTGAGTGAGTGTTGATTTTTTTTTGGCACAAGAGCCAAGTTTGGCTATACTGCGCCACACATTCGTTAATATAATCTGTGATCTGGACGGGAAAAGAAAGAAGGATAAATTGAATGGCAAGAAGGAGGGTCGAAAATAGAGAGGGATCACTAGGGTACCCCGGGGTCGTGACACCCGCGTTTACCAAGGATCCCTCATTTCGGATGACGTGGGAACAGGAGCTGCATTATTAATTTGCTGAGCTTTGAACAAGCTCTAAAATATCTTTGTCTGTCATAATTGGGCTGTACACACATTATCATCATTTACTGAAACGAATTCTTTCGAAGATGTAGTAGGACAGTCTAAAAATACTGAAACTTTTTCAAATATTTCATTAAGTGTCGGCTCCTTTTTAATATAATACTTAGAAGGGAAATGTTTTCCTGTAAAGCGATTTTCGTTTTGTGTTAGGAGACAAAATATGCATGAAAATACTTAGTCTACAGGGACCGCGAGCGTTGTATTATTTCGTGTTAACCGATGTTTTGTCCTTAAGGTATCCGAAAACGTTCATAATTTTTGACAAAATAGCATATTTACACATTATAAATGCTTTTAGGACTCAATATCAATAAATACCAATATTTAACTAACAATATTTAAAATAAATTGCCTAAATTTCACAAAAATCACAATTATATGTGAAATTTTATCGATATTTTTATGAAACTTCAAAGTAATTAGAGAAAAAAGAAATAAAAATATATTAGTAAAAGTATTACTTAAAAAGACTAGATGCGTTTATCTAAAAAATGTACTGAAATTTTAATGTCTCGTTAAAATTTTAAGGCTGATTGAGTAAACCTTATAAGAAAAGTCACATTCTTTATAAGACCATTATTTAAATAACAAGCCATGACTCAAAAGGAATTCATACAATAAGAAATATTTTAGTACATTCACTAGAAAATAATATAAATATTTGGTTCAAAAAGTTTTATTAAAATACATTTGTAATATTTTGAGTTATCAGACTTGCTTTGAACGTTTTAAATGCCCAGTAGATCAGACCTAGTAGATCAAAGACCGACTTCCGATTTTTCTACATTTATAAAATTGATTGTATATAACTTGGCCTCTAGGTAGTGTACAAACAAAACAAAGTATGTTTTGTAAAGCCAAAACATAGCTCTATTCAATAAAAAAAAAATATTTGGTCCTTTTCAACGTGTTCGGAGGTTAAGGTTTCTTAAGGTATCCGACTACGTCCGGAACCGTGATTTTAAAAAAGCGCATAAATGGATAATTTTCATGATATTTAGTGTCACTTAGATTAGAATACATGTATAAAATTTCTTTAAGGACATTTTGATAAAAAAATTATTTAAATACAATATTTTGGCAATAAAATTAACTTAGAATACTCTTTTTTCAAAATGTTCTCCTTTTATAAAAAAGTGCTTCTAAAATAATAATATTTTGCTTATATAAAGTAGACTTCTCCAGAGAGTCTGAACTAGGATTTTTGAAAAAATCACCTTATTTTCAGAGTTACCACCCATTGAAAAAATTATCGGCGTTATTTTCTTAAAATTGCTCCCCTCTGTTGTCGTAAAATATGGACTTATAAGTTATATATTTCAAAAATTCTAGACGAGCCTCTGTAGAGAGGTCTGAGCTATATACAGGCAAAATATTATTATAATAGAAGCATTTTTCACAAAAGGAGAATATTTTGAAAATGGGTCGTTCTATGTTCATTTTTTGTCAAAATATTGTACTAAATAATTTTTTATTGTAATACTATTCTTAAAGCAATTTTATATACATTTTCTAATCTAAGTAATACTAAATATAAATATTATCCATTTATATGCTTTTGCAAAATCACGGTTCCGAAAGTAGTCGGATACCTTAAGTGTTTTCGGGTTAAAAAACGGATTTCACTGTATTTAAAATTCACCACTTTTAAAGTATAGGCCTTCCTCGTTCTCTGCCTTATTAGATTTTTTTCTTTTTGGCTGCTTGATTTTCTTTTCTTACATAAAATGAGAAAGATAAACATTTTTTTGAATTTCATCAAAACATTAATTGACAAAAGGAAAGCAAATATTTTTATGTGATCATTACTTTTTTTGTACAATATTATGTATACAGATATAAAGATTAAAAGTATTTTAAAAAGAAAAACAATTGCAAAAAAGAAAATAGAGGAAATAAATTTAATTTCCCCACAACGAGAACTACGTACGTTTCCTTATGTCGAAACCTAAAATGTGTGTCCTGTTAGAATATTAGACACGTGTTTTCCTAACATCATCATCGCATGTTCATCATCACATTTTCCTATGAGTGATGTGAAAAATATTCAGTCCGTATGTAAATTTAGTTTAAAGAGGCTTATCATTTCTTCTAAATGTGCTATAAATATCCATTCATCTATAACTGTAACTAAGACGCATCTATACTCCATACATTTGAAAAGAAATATTTATACGTTGTCATTGATAGGAATTTAATGAAACTAGATATCGTTAGATATTTCAAAGTCATTATTTCTGATTACTTACAGTTTCATTACGACAAAAGATGCAATAAATTATGCATCTTTATCATTTAAAACGAGTGAATTGCCGAAAGGCGTGTCAAAAATATTTTGAAAACGATATATATATTTTTCACCCTTTGACAGAAAATACCAACCAACCTACCAGTGCTGGGGCTTTTGAATGATACTGAGTTTGATGACTGTATTTTAATTATTACTGCTAAATAAATACAGGGGGATTCGCTATCAGACCGACAAGCTTGAAGGGTGTGTAGGGGGAACAGAGACGACTCGAAATCACGTAGGAATGCAGGGTCGCAAAGGTAGCATGGCATTTGCGGAAAGGTAGAATACCACATCACGCGCTTCCACGGGATGGGGATCTGGGTTGATGTCATGTCCCGCGATGTATCGGCAATCGGAAGCAAACAAATGTCAGTACATTATATATATATACATGCATTATATATATAGGATAATCCTCTTAACCGGAGGCTCCTGCGAAGCGGGATCATACATAAGTACAGGATCAAAATTTGTATATTATATATATAATATATATATATAATATATATATACTATATATATATATATATATATATAATATATATATATATGTAATAAGTCCCTCTAGTATCCTTTTTATTAACTCTTTGTATTAATATTTAAAATAACCTTAACTCTTTGGTTTAAAATTAACATAGTAATCTTAATCGGAGTCGGCTAGTCCGAAATCCCTGTCCCACCCATTCTATCCAATCAGAACTACTATTACGTAATAATCACACGCATGCACTGCTGGTATAAAAGCAAAAATCTTGTGTAATCGCTCTCTTTAGACTGCCTTTCTTCATCTCGTAATTAGCCGGCTGCAGCGCGTTTTGTGTTTGTCTTTGTCTGTGCCATGATGTTTGCTTCTTTTTATGTGCAATGCCGTCCCTACTGGATCTTTGTGTTTCCAGATGTGAATAAAAAAGAATAATGATTTACAGGAGTGCCTCTTCGATAATACCGTATTCTACTACGCTTCACGACCACAGAAAATGACACCACCGGCCACGCCCTATCTTTGGTTCGCTACAGTAATAACATCCACACGCCACGTCTTACAATTATCCTTACCACTCTCCAGAAATATTATAGAAATATTTCATATACTTTGGTTTTATATTCATCGGTTCACGTATTCTCTGCTCGCTACATCGTATACATCCACGCAATACGGTCTGGCAGTCTCCCATAGTTGTTCAAGCATTCAGCTGGACACAATTTTGTGTTAGTTGTGTTTTTGTAGTAAAAATAGTAATATGTCATACTTTAAAAGAGGGGCACAATGTCGAAAACAAGTGATAAGAGAAGAAAACATACAATTTTAATACAGAATAGCCACACTTACGCAACTGGGTTGACCGCAACATCTGAAAAACATTAGAAGCAGCCCGTGCCCTGGAAAAGTCTGCCCACCAGAGCTATACAGTGGGATTCTCTACCAGACTGACAAACTTACAGGGTGTGCAGGGGTACACAGACGACTCGGAGGCGCCGTAGCTGCGAGCTCGGATGCAATGTAGCAGAGAAAAAGATCCGAAGCACCAACACATTAATGGAACAGAAAACATTTTATTTAAAAGTTGTTCTACAACAGGTGTTCAAAATTACGACCAAAAGTCATCCGGTAGATCTGACAGCGACACTGCATGGAATTCCTTATGTTCTGGAAGATTCCTGGCATGTCACATATCCTACCGGCAGTTGCAAATATTCGAATGATGATGTCTCCAACTGAAGGAAAGGTGTGTCGTACACCAAAAAGAACAAGTTAAAAAAACAGTCTCCTGTAACTTTCTGTTCACTCTTTTGAAGGTCGTGTAATGTGGAACACGACTGTTTGGTTAACGTTCCCGGTACAACCACCTAGCGGCGTGCGCGTTACAATCAGCATACACTATCAGCACACCCATACACTATCAGCATACCCATACACTATCAGCATACCCATACACTATCAGCATACCCATACACTATCAGCATATTGAACAGTTCCTCGTTTGAATACGAGTTCATTCTACTATCTCGGGAAACGGATCACAAATTACGATTTCCAGCAGGATCAGCGTTCAAAAATACCCTTCTATTCAGCGACATCTAGGAATGTTTAAGAGAGGAATGTTCTAGAACACCAGGAATTCCATGCAGCGTCACTGTCAAACTTTCCAGACAACTTCTGGTTTTAATTTCGGACACCTGTTGGAGAAAGACCATCTAATAAAATGTCATTAAAGCGTTGTTGTTTATTTTCTTTTTCTCCGCTTCTTTGCCCCATAGCTCGCAACTATGACATTTGCGAACTTGCTTTCATATTTGATTCCGAGTCGTCTTTGTAAACCCTACACACCCTGCAAGCTTGTCGGTCTGATAAACAAATCACACTGTATACGAACGCTATAGTGGCAATTTTGTACCAAGCACAAGTCACAAACTTTCACCAAAGCTGTTTATCTTTTTTTTAGCTTCCCCACTAAAGATGTGGCAGCGGCAGTGTAACGGCCATGAACTCTTCGCCTGCGTTGTGGAGTCGCGGTTTCGTGTCATGATGGCACTGAAGACTCGCCGTGAAGAGAGGCTGACGCACGTTAAATTTACCGTAACTCAATGACCTCGCGTTGGCGAGGGAATGAGTGGGTGAATATTAACGTATCACTACTCAGCTACATGAGGGCTTTTGGCTATGAATCTCCTCATTCTGAACCATGGTCAAGTGACAAGGACAATACCTGAGCTGTGGCAACCCCCCTCTTCCCCCTAACTACCACACCAACTAGAGGACGTTTCAGCTCTAGACAGATTTAACGTGCATCTCTACCCTACAAGGCGGGTCTTTAGTGGTACTGGTCTCGAACTCATGACACACCAGCCACGATCCGATGCCATGACCACCAGGCTACCGCGGTCCCTCACGTTGGAGAGATGGGGAAGTTAGGTGAGTGGATTGCCACTGTACTCGTCGCATGACTGAGCCTCAAAACTACAAGGTCAGTCATTATTAACCCTCGTTTTACTTTAGAGTGATTCATTATAAAAAAAAAACTCTCATACACTCACCTAAACGCGAAGCTCATTTTCAGACTAAAAAATGTCTCGAATTACACAAAAATTTGCAACGTAACAATACATACATCTGTTTATAATGTAGCGTTTTTAAAATGTCGAAGTACTGAATAGATAATTAATTTTTCCTTTTCTAACATGTAAAGGGATAACTCATTCAGCATTATGGTATACGAGAAAAAAATGCGAAACACATTTTATACAATAAGAGATCAATCAACTGGGGTGTAAATGAGTAGTATGATGAAACATGCTATCCTTTTCAGAACAGCGAGGCCAGAATACAATATTAATGTAGGAGTCCATTTATATATATTTTCAAAAAATTTCAAATTCGGGTCCCCTTCCTTAATTTTACTCGATGACAACCTTAATTCAAATGGATTTATTAACTTTCAAATCTTACACTTAGCTTTTAAAATTAAAAGAGTATTTTAATTTAATTTAGTAAATCATTACATGTAAAGAAGTTCATTAATATGCGTTTTAGTTATTAATTACAATTGAGCAGTTAAATTTACTTTTTAATACTTTTCTTTTCTTAAATATACCAATTAGGTTTTTCAAAAAAAATATTTTTTTGTATGTATTCATTAGTAAATAAGGCATTTATTTATAAGTTATAAACAAAAACCTTTAAATATTTTAAAAAGACTCCCTCGTGACTTCCCGAAAATATTTATTTTCAACGTAAATGCAATTTTATGTTGTTCCCCCTTGTTTTGTAGCTGTTTCCTTGTTAAGTATTCTGTAAAACGCGTTTCACTGTAGTAAAATCTCTCACGCAAAGAAAACAACTTTACATTTTTTAAAGGGTTTGAATATATGATGCGCGCTGAAAAAAGGTGAAACATTTGGTTAAATGTATTGTACGAATTTTATACAAATAAACAAAATTAATCAGCTAAATATCCTTAAAAATCTGTATTTTACCTGTTTATAAACCTATAAAAAGTAAATGTTTACACTTTCATCCGATAATCATTGATGAAAACGATCATGGCTGCACAAAGCAAAAGAAAAAATAAATATGTATTGTAAACATATGAATAATTTGAATTTCAACTGAAAAAAAAGAAGATAATATTTTTTAAACCCATATGCATTTTCTAAGACATGGAATAAAATAAGCACACATTTTTTTTTTTTTGAAAAAAATTCATTTTTTAAACATTGAGGTATAAAACAGACATTTCTAAAACTGACGTTGAATTATCTTTTACACTCACCTAGCCCCCTTCCTCAGAGTGGATTTCAACAAAATCCATTTTTAGAGAATCTCTACTCATTCTTGCCCAATATCAATGTCTAAGTCTAATATTCAAAAATGGAAATATTTTTTTATCAATGTGACCCGTACCCCCCTTGACAGGGGATTTCCAAAAGACTCGTTCTTTGCGGGGGGATTTCAACTCAACAATTTCATTACTGTAGGACTAGTAGTTCGAAAACGCGAATTTTTTCCTCTATGTGCACTAGTAATTCCCCGCACCAACCATGGGGTGGATTTCCGTAAAACCTGATTTTAGCGGATCTCAACTCAAAAGAAACATGTCAAATTTCGAACTTCTGCTTAACTCCTCGCAACTCCCCCTCCCTCCCGGGGATTGGATAAACGCAACACCAGTTCTAAATAGCGTCCCTTGAGTGTCGATTTCATTCTTAACGGATCTCTACTCAACACACAAGAAACATGATAACCAAATTTCAAGTATGTAAGTCTGTTCAAAAACGGGAATTATTTATCTATAACACCTTTTAACCCCTCGCAACCCCTCTTGAGAGTAAATTTTCGCAAAACCTCTTTAGTAGAAGATTTCTACTCCATTAAAGGAACATGCCTGCCAAGTTTCACGTATGTAGGTTTAATAGCTCGGGAGACATCGTGATTGGTGAGTAAGTAAGTCGTTTTACATACATAGATTACTTTAAAAAAAATGTTAAAATATTACATGAAAAGTAATCTTAAGCTCTGAAAAAAGCTTCAATAATGAAAACAAGAAATATAAAATAATTTTATTTTCTGGAGAGCCATGAAAATCATTCTCGTATTAATAAGCAACACGTGCGGTTCATCTGTTAAAAATAACAAATTCAAAACATCTGTTATTTGCAAATAAAATTCAAACTGTTCAAAGACTGTAACAGCCCCGTGTAACATAATTCCTTTTAGAGATAACCTATAGTTATAAAGTCGTCGTTCATTAGTATGATTAAAGATTTTAAAACATAAACAAGATGTACCGGTATTAAATATCCAGACAATTACCAAAAATTCCAGGAACTCTCCGAAAATCAATAAAAGGGATCGATCCAATTCCAGGTAAAATTTTTGAAAAGATGTTTTCGCGAGTTTTCTCTTCCCTTATCAGATTATTTTTTTCTCTCTCTTTTCCTCAGCTTTATCTTTAAAAACATTTTGCATAAAAAGAGAAAATATTGATCCCCGGCGCATGCCGTAAATTACGTGGGAATACATTTTTCGAAAGAACCGATGCAAATATGAAAGGTCGGTTTCAAAATGGACAAACAATCATGACTTATTTATCGGTATGCTAAAGACACGTGTCTAGAAATTCGAGCGACTTAAACGGTTCGTAAGATGTTTGACTTTTAAATGTTTTACGAGAAATATTTATAGAAAGAGCTTTTTTAATGTTTGTTTACATAAATTCTTACAACAAAAAAAAATGTAGAAATTTATTTATATTAAAAATTATAAAATATCGAACTCTCAGAACTAATATTTTTTTGCTTTTACGTGTATAAGTAATAATTCAATAATTTACTTAATCAGTTAACTGTGATTGACGAGTATACTCGTGATGCAGAAGTTTCAGAATTTTTGTATTGAGGAGTATATTCGTCATACAGAAGATTGAGGATTTATGTATTGACAAGTATACTCGTCATAAAGAAGTTTCAGGATTTTGTGGAAGAGTATACTCGTCATGCAGAAGTTTCAGAATTTGTGTATTGACGAGTATACTCGTCATACAGAAGATTCAGGATTTTATGTATTGACAAGTATATTCGTCATAAAGAAGTTTCAGGATTTTGTGTGGACGAGTATACTCGTCATGCAGAAGTTTCAGGATTTTGTGTATTGATGTGTATACTTGTCATGCGTAGAAAAGAGTGACCATTGGCTATTGAAATCATAATTTTTGAGAAAAACAAAACTTCTCGCATTTCAAAATGTTTAGAATATTTTGAGGCAGGTCGGAGTAAAAAAAATATGAAAATTTTATAATTTAAGCGTCCTCGTACGCACCGGCTGAAACAACGTATAAGTTCGTTATTTATGTGCGATAATAATTGTTTTTTAGATGTTAATCTAAAAGGGCCAAAGGCAAACAGTCGGAAAAATGATTTTTGCCGATATTTTAAAATTTTTTACCTTTAAATGAATTCAATTTTTCTTGCGTTTTTCACGAAAAATGTATGTAATATATGTTCATGTTAACCAAATAAATAAGTATTACTAATGAAATTGCGAATTTTGCAAAATAAACCCAACTTTTTTTTATCCAATATTTTAGCGCAACTTCTTCTGTGACGGACGAGTATACTCGTCATCGCTTGATTTCCGTGAAACACATAATTGTGATCCCTTAAACTGGAGCGCCACAGTTAACTGGCTAAAATTCTAATAGTATACACACACACACATACCCATATATATATATATAGGAAATGAAGATGCAAATGGTATTAGCCTTTAAGCTCAGTCAAACGACTCAATGGGGAGAAACAGTATCAGACATTGTAAAAAAAGAAAGTTACTCTACGAGTTTTTTATTCGGAAAGTTGTTCTTCGAAAGTTCGGAATCTTGATTGTTTGTGAAAAGATCATGTTATATTTCGAACAAGGAAAACCGTGTAGGAGTTCGATAGTGGTAAGATTGTGATTTATCGAGAAAAAGTGTATATAATCTATTGGATCAATATACATATTATTTACTATGAAATATATAATTCTTCTGATATATGAGAGTTCGAATATTAATATGCCAGAAACATATCCCCTCCCCCAGTTACAGTTTTACAATCTATTTATATATAAAAGTGAAATAAATTCGTTTTATAATAAGAAGAAACGAGTGTAATGTGTTTTTAATAGAAATTTTTTCATCCAAGTAATTAAAAATTCTTAAGAAATCATTAAATATTACTATTAAATGCCTACAATTTCTTCGTACTTGTCGTTTAATTTTGATTTTTGGCATTTGTTGATTTCTGTTTTACACAGCAGCACAATCTTAGTTTTGTGTTAGTAACTTAATATTTTTTTTCTTCAGCCTTGCATTTCTTTTCGTAATAGAACCCATTTCTTATTTTAATAGGTAAGCGATTCCCATTGTTTTTTAAAGCAATGCACAAACTTTTAGTTAAACTATGAACAATATCAATTGACACATTTCACGTTCTTTAAATCTAAATAAACACACTTCCGCATTATAAAAATAATTTGAGTTATGCATACATAATTAAATTACATCAGAAAAATGATGACTCTTTATTTTAAATTCTATCTTATTGCTAAGTGTAAAGATAAAATGCAATATTATCTAAAGAGTTGATAAGTAAAACTCTCTTGTCACTTCGCTTAAAAACATTGACAACCTTAATTATAGACTATTATTTAAAAAAATACAGGTGAAGAAATTGAGAAAAGTGTGTGCCATACACGTGTAACATGTGAAAAATTAGCAGTTTTGAGGTGTGTATCATGAAATTTTGCAGTTAATTCGAAAGAAATTTATTTCGAAATTAATACGCACATAATATTTCTTCAAACACATGTGAGCTAGTCACTTATTCATTTAAAATATATTATAAAGAGTGTTTTTTTTCTAAGTATAGAAGTTTAAGTTGGCATTACTTTCCAAGATGGCGACCGATTTAACAGCTGTCAAGTGATTTATTCTCAGTTTGGTTTGGCAATTCATCCAAACGATCATCAAGCAAGGCGTAGATTCGTCGAAAGGGCCCAAAACGATATTGCCGTTGTTCCCGATTTTCATAAGGGAATTTTGTTTAGCGATGAAGCGCACTTCTGGTTGAATGGCTACGTCAACAAACAAAACTGCCGCATTTGGAGTGAAGCTAATCCACAAGTGTATGTCGAAACACCGTTACATCCAGAAAAACTGACTGTTTGGTGCGCTTTATGGGCTGGTGGAATCCTTCTTCAAAAACGATGAAGGCCACAACGTTACAGTCAATGGTGATCGGTACAGAGCCATGATTACTAACTTTTTCATTCCTGAATTGAACAATCATGACGTCCAGGAGCTGTGCTTCCAACAAGACGGCGCAACATGTCACACAGCTCGTGCCACAATCGATTTATTGAAAGACACGTTGGGTGACCGCCTAATTTCACGTTTTGGACCTGTGAATTGGCCTCCAAGATCTTGTGATTTAACACCGCTAGACTATTTTCTGTAGGGCTATGTAAAGTCATTGGTCTATGCGGATAAGCCACAAACGCTTGACCATTTGGAAGACACCATTCGCCGTGTTATTGCCGATATACGACCACAAATGTTGGAAAAAGTCATCGAAAATTGGACGTCCAGATTCGACTACATCCGAGCCAGCCGTGACAGTCTTATGCCAGAAATCATATTTAAAATGTAATGACACAAGACTATCTTTCGAATAAAAAAAATTCGTGTCAATCGATGCGATAACTTTTAAAAAAAATGGAGATATGGAGATTATTTTGTGGGTTTTAGATTTATTTAGTGCATTTTAAGAAAAAAAGGCTAAAATTGAGAAAAAAATTATTACTACTTAAATGGGTAAAAATTGACAAAAAATGACATAAACGGGGCCCGCTCTGTACAAATAGTAAAAGAACAAATTCTCAACTTTTCAATTTTGATGTATTATTTTGCTATTCCTTCTTGATATGACCTTCAGGATAAGAAAACAAAAAGAGAACTGTAACTTTTGTAATAAAGCAGTGATTGATAAATCTGAAGGTTAAAAAAAAACCACCTCTACTATTATACAGAACATACACAAAATTTTAAGCAAATTATTTAAAAAACTTTTTGAGCAATCGCTGTCCCCGTATGAGCTTTTCGAAAGAAACACACTTCGAGTAAAATGCATTTTAAAGTTTGACATCGAATGTAAACTTATGGCATCCACTTTTACTAAAACATTTGTAGTTTCTGTTCTAGTGAATGGAAAATAAAAAACTTGGTATTTTTATAAAGCTAACAAGATGGCTTGTAAAATAAAATCATAAAAAATATGTCAATTTTTTTTTTAAAAAAATCCTGATTTTAAGATAGTCGGATACCTTAATACTAGAAACGTTTCTCATACAAATAAAGATTTTAATAATATTTAATGAAATATTTGTCACATTTCTAAAAGTAATAATGGATGCTTAAAATCATTCATCTTTTTAGACGGGATTCTAAGTTTAAAATTGACCTAAAAAATACATACCATAAAATCCGGCGTATAATGCGCACATGGGCTTTCAAACTATATCTTTTGATATATGTTTAATGTATATTCACCGTATAACTCACACCCTCTTTTTTAGGAAGGAGCCTGAAATGCATGCGTCCAATACTCTTATGCTTTGAAGTCATTTATTCGAGATAGTATCCCAGACTTTTGAAAAAGATACATTATATCTCTAGAACAACCCATTAAGTTCATTAGGTATGTCATTTCTTTTTGAATAAACAATATTCCAATTGATGTATATATAGAAGTCTAATTTTCTTTATACTCATCTCTCTTTTAATTTTTGACGCTATCATTTTTATACTCGGCCTATAACGCGCTCCCGTAAATTTTGATCCTACTTTTTGTATTCAAGGTGCGCGTTATACGCCGGATTTGTGGTGACAAAAATATGTTTTCCATGTATTAAAAAGTTATTTTGTATGATTATGATTTATTCATATGTACACATTAATGTCTGAAATTTTTCCCATTCTTATTATATTTTTACATACTTTATTATGAATCGGAATTTTTAATTTTTCAAAAGGAATTGTTACGTTAATTTTGCTTTGAAAATTGGGGTGTTCAACATTTGGGGATTAAAACTATTCGTATCACTATCTTATTGAGGTTGAGTCGAAAACAAAGCCAGCTTATCCCTCAAAGTCTAGGCCCAGTAAGCCAATGCTTTAAAACGTCCCTGTCCAAAAGTGGGCGGGGCTTTATGACGTTGAGATTCACGGACGTTAATGAAACTAGACCAGTGCTTCTCAAACTTTCAATATTTGCGACCCAATATTCAATCATAGTTTTTATCACGCAGCTCCCTTCCTTACAGTAACAATATATTGAATTCAATAATATTGCACTTTGGCGCTAAAGCTACAATACGCCTTTAACCTCTTAAGTCCCACTGGCGTATATCAGCATCTCGCCCACCCAAAGCGTTAATTGCCTCGCGGACGTATATATACGTCTTTCTAAAGTACGATCTTTTCTGTGCACTGCTATCCATAAAATTATTCCAAAGGTTTTGGAATACAATAAAAGGACCTTGACAGTGTTTGTGAAAGATTCTCTTAATTCAGAGTGTGAAGACCCCCCCTGGGTCTCACCCTGGACCTGGACACCAAGATTAATTTGAGGCAAAGAATCACTAAGAGCCATTTTGTATAATAATATATAACTTGTATTTATTATATAAAATCTAAAAAAAAAAAACTCTAATAACATAACATTTTTGTGATGTCAAACAAAAGGGATTTGCCTTTAATATTAAATTAAATTATGAATTATGAAATTAATCAATAATTATGCTCAAGATCAAATAAGGTCTATCGAAATAGGAGGTCCGAGAAATATACGTACTCGAATTATTAGCTTTCATTAACTTTAACTAATTTTACTAAACTAACGCTTATTTTAAGCGTACATAAATTATAGTTACTGCTTGGTATATCAGCTTTCTAGTTCTTCCGTAGAATAACAGCAATAAGGCTTCACTAACGTAATCTCATGGAATCCTCTAAATTGGAGACTACTGCTGCTGGCTCACAATAGCCTTCATCCTTGCTAGCTTACAACGCTCTACTTAAATACTCTATCTACTTAGCATATCCCGTTCATCTTTTGGAGTTGATGGAAATATACGCGAATTTATAATCCCCCAAAACACGCCTAAGAATATTAGTGGAAAGGTTCCGTACAGATTCGTCACAAGAGAATTCGCTTACTTTATTTCTTTATTCCTTTTCTTCCCCACCCCCAATACATCACATACGCGTGCATATGTAAAAAACGATGTTATTAAAGAGCGAATCGCGTAACTTTTTATCGGTAGTTGAGGGATTAATTATAAACCGCACAAATTATCAAGATAAGTAGTAATTTTTGTATATAATTTTATATATGACAAGTCCATGGGGTCACTGGAAATTATTAAACGTGCTTATAGTATTGTTAAATTAATTATAAATACATTGTGTGCAGAACTAATACATTTACAAGTTCATTATATCAGTGTAAATGTGGGTTTTATTTTTTATTATGTCAGAATGTATTTTGTTTGTTTACTTTCAGTAAATTAATTTTTCAAAATAACCTTTTGCTTACGACTTTTCAATATGCTCACGCCCCCCTCGTAGTGTTATCATACCCCCTCAGGGGGGCGCGCCCCACACTTTAAGAAACGCTGAACTAGACACATCAACCAATGAGAGAATCCACTCTATAAATGCGATGAAACAATCGCAAGTGATCGTGAATCTACTTCTTTGCGAATCCCCAAAATATCAGTTTGCGTAATCCACTTGAGACTACTCAAATAAGCCAATCTTGTACACACGATGACTGTTTTATAATTATTTTATATAAAAAACAATAAAAATATTTCTTTATTTAGCAGCATCACAGCTTGAAGATAAGCGAGAATTGGTGAGGCACCTCGTAATTTTGAACTCCGGTCAAGCAATGAAGACAATGTCTGAATGGGCATCCTCTCTCCAAATTTCCTCTCAACGTCAACGTGAGGAAAATAAGGATCAGCTCCTCTATATGAGAGGCCACAAAAACTTTTATAACATAAATAAAATTTAGGCTTAGTGGGGGGATCGTTCTTTTTAATTTATTCGAATTTTGAATGTACAAAAGAATTATTTCAAAATTCTATTGTCATGCTTAGGCAAAAATATTTTCATGTAGAATCAACATTATTTCAGTGAAGTAAATTTTTTTCTTAATGTATAATAACCAAGAATAGAAAGAAATACGAAAAATTCCAATCTTACTTTGTTGAGTGGGAAAAAAACCCATTTACGTTTTTTGGCATCCTAATTCCTAAAAATTGTAGATTTTTCGTAATACATTTCAATATTTTACAAAAACGTATTACGTTTCTGTTTCAATATCATACCAACTTTGATTATATTAATAACATCGTCTTTTTGTCTTTCACAACCGCACTTATTGTTCATAAACTGTTTAAGTAAATAAAATATTTTTTATACTTTACATACTTGCCCTCATATTCGTCAGAATTATTCTATACGCTATCGCGCAATCACATTCTGTCATTTCTTAATTAAAAAAATATTTGCTAATAAGTCATGCAATAAAATAAACATTTTAATAAACTATTGTTAAACCAATAAAACTAGTTTTTATTGATCTTTTTTTTAAAAAAAAATGGTAAATTAAAAAGTAATTTTAATTCAAAAATCCCTGATAATTGCAAAATTAAAAAAAAATTGATCATTTTTTTGCCAAGATGAGCGATAATGACGTAAATGTGGCTACCCGGCAAAATATTTCATAGTGACGCTATCAGCGTGGTGAAAGAGTAACAAACTAGTTGTTTCTCATCCAAGGAAATTGGACCAAGGTCTGTGGGTCAGAAAACCATTAAACGCGTTGAGACAATCGCTTATTATTTTCAATCAAAATAAAGAAGGATCGTGAAGAAATAGAAGGATATTAAAGGCGAATTCATCATGGATCACAAAACACTTGATATTACGCCAAGAACATGAAACAATGACAGCGTTTTAGCAACAGGTTAATTGTTCGATTATAGAAGGAGCAAAACTTTTCAACACGGCCACTCATTTGAAATACATTCAAACAAAAAAGGAAAGATTTCTGAAATTGATTAATGGATTTTATACGCTGTTTTGCAATTCAGAAATAAATAATTTTAATAGTTTTGAAGGTCGAGTTTGTGCATTAACATTATCTTAAAATAGTTTCGGTTGTCTTTTTTCAATACTTTTCGTATTATTTTGAAGATCAGTTATTAGTAAACACAGTTAAGAATAGTTAATATGATTTGCCCTCGCGCGAGATAAATCTAAAGCAAAATTGAGAAATTACGTCGAGGGAGACACAAATTTAATACAAAAACTAAAATTCAATTCTAAAATAAGAAACACTGCTTTTTGCGGTGCAGCCTTTTGATCATTTTTTAAAAATTATATAAATGTATCCATATAAGGCATTTCATAACAATCTCAAATAAAACTCAGCATTATATACAATTTTCATTCAAAATTTAACATTATATACAATTTCCATTAAAAAAATGCAACATTATATACAATTTCCATTAAAAAAATGCAACATTATATACAATTTCCACTCAAAAAAATGCAACATTATATACAATTTCCACTCAAAAATGCAACATTATATACAATTTCCATTAAAAAAATGCAACATTATATACAATTTCCATTAAAAAAATGCAACATTATATACAATTTCCATTAAAAAAATGCAACATTATATACAATTTCCATTAAAAAAATGCAACATTATATACAATTTCCATTAAAAAAATGCAACATTATATACAATTTCCATTAAAAAATGCAACATTATATACAATTTCCATTAAAAAATGCAACATTATATACAATTTCCATTAAAAAATGCAACATTATATACAATTTCCATTCAAAAATGCAACATTATATACAATTTCCATTAAAAAATCCAACATTATTTACAATTTCCATTAAAAAATCCAACATTATATACAATTTCCATTCAACAAATTCAACATTATATACAATTTCCATTCAACAAATTCAACATTATATACAATTTCCATTCAACAAATTAAACAATATATACAATATACATTCAACAAATTCAACATTATATACAATTTCCATTCAACAAATTCAACATTATATACAATTTCCATTCAACAAATTCAACATTATATACAATTTCCATTCAACAAATTCAACATTATATACAATTTCCATTCAACAAATTCAACATTATATACAATTTCCATTCAACAAATTCAACATTATATACAATTTCCATTCAACAAATTCAACATTATATACAATTTCCATTCAACAAATTCAACATTATATACAATTTCCATTCAACAAATTCAACATTATAAACAATTTCCCTTCAACAAATTCAACATTATATACAATTTTCATATAACATTCAACATCATATACAAAAAAAAATCATGGCTTCAATTTTAGTGGTAAAAATTAAAATTAAAAAAGTGCAATTTAAAATTAACAAAATTATTCCCCTTTATTAATTATTACAGCTGAACCAGAACGTTTGAAGAGAAAAAATTCCTTTTGAAGGATTATCATTTTTTTTAAATGTATTTTTGTATTAATGCAAGAGATTTCATTCCATTTTGTGCATTTTTGTACTGCTAAAACTTCTTCAATCAGTTTGATTTTATTCATTTACATACTAAGATAGCTAAAATCGTAAAAAAATAGCATACTTTCACTACATTGTTAAACATACAAAGCGCTTGTTCACAGCTGTCCACACCCTGAAGTAGGAAAAGAATGAAAAATGTGGCTCTTTATTCTGACTTTCTGCATCGAACCTTTGATATGAAAAGCAAAAACTCCACAGAACAAAAGAGAGAAACTTTTCTTTGACTGTACTTTTAAGAGTAGCATTCCTTAAGACGTATGACGGGTCTTTACGCGACTTTCAACAACTAATCCTCTTGGGGAATCTTTGGGCTAACATTCGCGTTTATTTCATAGCCATCCCTCTCAAAAAGAAACCCTGAGATGCAAATTAGTTAGTGTATATAAAGTTAGAGTTTAATAATCGTAGGTCAGAAAGGAGCGGAGCATCTGGACGCAGTGTTACTATGGTAAGAATTAGAATCACGCATCGTGACTAAAGGACGGATTTTGGCTACTAGGCTAAATTAGTGAATCCAGAATTATTTGGATAGGATCGATTAAAGCTAAACTAAGCTGATTTCGTGCGCTTATTCACGTAAGGTAGTTGCTTTCTTTATATCACTCCTAGGGTTCCCTTTTATAGATTACTTGTTCTGGAATATTATAATTGATAATAATACATTATATTTATCATGGAGAGTCTTGGTCATTCATTGTTACCTCCTACAGCTTTAGGTAGACAAGATGATGAGGAAGCGACTTCAGGGGTAAGACCCTTACAGACGTAAGCGCAAACTAACACTGCTCACAAATTACACTGACAATGAATATAAGCGAACAAAAGTAGAAATTACAAATGCGTATTTGTGAATATGTGTACACACCTTGGGATTAGTTATTGGAAAATCTTTACAATTGTTCAATCATGTTGTGAAGGTACGTGGTGTGATATAGAATTCTGTCGTTAATTTCGACCCCGGTTGCTCAACATACAACCTGGAGTAGTTGACGTTTGATTGAAACGTAATTGAGTGAGTGAATTTTAACGTCACACTGTTCATCTGCACGAGGGCTTTTGGCGACGGACCACGTAATTTTGAACCATGGTCAAGTGACGTGGATGACACATGAGCTGGCACCCCTCTCCTAACTACCACACCAACGGGAAGACGTTTAAGCTCTTGACAGATTTAACATATATCGCTCGATTTAACGTGGAACGTGGTACTGGGCTCGAACTCGTGACAAGGTCAGCCACGATCCGATACCTTGACCACTCGGCCACTTGATTAAAACGTAATAAGATAAACAGGTGATTCACTACTAGACCGATAAGCTGGTACCACATGGAATGACGCAACAACGGAGGAACATGTGCTGCGTCAAGAAGCTCGAGCAGGACTTGTCCAAGAAGATCAGATATACCCTACCGTCTCAAGGACTGAGCAAGGGGTACGATCCAATGAGGTAGTCTCGAAGAATGCTGGGACAAACATTGACTGAGATACGCTGTTGAGTTACACGTAGTTGCATACGATGAGGGTTCTCCAATGCCTCACATGGGCGTTATGTTGATTAATGTGTTGCTGTTTCTGTTCTTTTTCTCTGCCTCTTTGCCCCATAGCTTGTAACTATGGCATTTGCGATCCAGCATTCCTATGTGATTTTGAGTCATCTCTGCACCCCCTACACACCTTGCAAGTTTGTCGGTATGGTTGCGAATCACCCTGTATATTGGAACAATATTACAAACAGGAAAACTTACGAAAAGAGCTATCTTAGAATGTATTTCAAAATTAAGTTGGCTTTTAATGCCCAGGGAGGGACACTTTAGGGATTTTCTTACCGAGACAAATGAGAACACCAACCAATACTTGCTTTGAAAGTTTTATTCGGCATTTTAAAACAAGTACATTTTAAGAACAGAATGAAAGTGCTTGCGTAGCTGATATCTTTCAAAATTTATATTGAAATCTAAATATTCTACAAAACATTCAGCACTAAAACGAGAATAGATTTTTGTGCTCCAAAATTGTTCGATTTTTACTCAATTTCGCTCCTTATAATTTTAATTACAGGGATAGGGAACACCAGTGGCGCACACAAAGGGAATGTCTTAAAGGTCCGGAACCCCCCAAGCCCTTTATTTTTTCCGACTGATTATAATTCTTATATAGTACGTAAAGTTTATGTTATTAATGATTAATTTGATTAATGCTAATTATTTATTCAATAATTAGTTTTTTAAAGTTTTTGCTTGCGAAAATCGACAAATCAAAAGGAGCATGATACAAGAATGGTGGACTTGCAACCTTGAACACCCTCCTTGAAAAATTCCTGTGTGCACTACTGGGATTTACAATACACAATTTTTTAAATTTATATATTTAAGAAATCTCAGGGGTGTTAACTTTCTCTAGAGGGCTGAAAATATAAACAATATCCAAATACATATGACTCTTTGAAATTAAAATTGAATAAATTGAATCTTCTACACATTATTTATAAAGCAATGGTAGTTCAGAAAATATAATCATAGTTTTAAAAGTTATAAACATATGAAAATAAGAAACCTTTCTATAAGAAATATTTATTAAGTTTTACGTCACGCATGCTATTTTCTAAAATAGTAGCTTTAATTACTAGCAATAAAATGATTTAGAAAATTAAATGTATCATTATCACACTGTAGTAATTTTATATATTAGTAGAATAATAAATTATATTTTTTAAAAAATAAAATTAAATTTTCAAATTTTTTTTAAATGTTTCAATATTTTTCAAATATTTTGAAATACAAAAGATATTATTCTTAAACGATGCAGGTTTTAAATAGTATGATACATTTTATAATTGTATAAAGTTTTATACATCAGAGCTACTATTTTAGAAAATATCGTGCGCAAAGCAAAAATTTAATATTTATTACATATTTTCATATGCTTATTTTTAAAATTATGATTATATTTCATACATTTTGTACTTTTTTGAAGCCATATTCCTTTGTAAGTCATGTGTAAAAGATTCGATTTAATTTAAATTAAAAAGAATTAAGCCTGTTTGAAAACTGTTTATACTTTCACCCCTCAAGAAAAGGTTAACAATTAAATGTTTTACTTTTACCCTATTTGAACACACAAGAAATATACATTTTAGAAGAAAAACACCATTTCCAAGCAGACAATTATATATAATTTTGACTTTTTAAAATTATTTCAGTATTTTAGAATTCCTGCTGTATCTAGAAATTTCAATTTTGAGCAGTTTTTTTCGATAATATTCTTAGAAGTATTCAGCAAAAAATATGCATGGGATTGGCCTTTAACGGGTGGTACTTTTATTTATACACTTTTTTTCACGTCCGACACAAAAACAAACATTAAAAAACAGCGAAATATACATATACCTTTGATAATTTTTAAATAAATAAATGTTCATATAGATATCCTTGTTCTACGCACAGAATTATCAAACACATGATACAAAACCGGAAAAAGTTTCAAAATTTTATACTGAATATTAAAAAGGACCTTAACACTTTAAAAACTCGATTATAGTGAAAAAAAATCTGTGAAAAAGCACTTTAAAATTTTAAAGGTCCGTAAAATAAACTAGTATAAAATTTTTTTAAAGTCAATTCGTACTTAGATCAACAAAGAAAAATATTATTTTAGCTACTCTTTATTAAATAGTTACAATTAATATAAATATGCATATACATAGGGCAGAATCACAACATTAAGTGGTAATTAATTTTTACTAATTATCATTAAAGTATCTTACTGTCATCCAAAACAATCGTGTGTATAAAATTTCAGTTCAACTGAATGCTTTAAAACGTGAGAAAAAAAACCTTTTTCAAGTTTTGACACAAGTCGCCAAAAATTATGCCAACGTGACTGTATTTGTAATTCTTTAAATAATTAGTTTTAATCAATTTTTATTAACTCGAATTAAATTATTGTATTGTCATTCAAAATAATCATGTATATTAAAATGTCAGCTCAATTGAGCGCTTTAAAATGTATTTTATTAACGATTGAAAATTCCACCAAGATAAATAAATAATTATATAGAGAATGTGAGCTAATAGTATGAATTGAATGAAAGAGCTAAATCAAGACGTCCACGTGCTTTAGTTGGTTTTCGTTTCGACATACTATTAAAAATGTTAAATAGCTGGATAAAGTGACGAAATTTTATACACATATTTAAAAAAGTCGTACAATTAAAATGAGGTAATAAAAACTTGATTAATTGCTTATTTTTAGCGTAATATTATTAATATTAACCAATAGTGATTTACCGTCTACAAGACACGTTTAGCGATTTAGAAAATGAATCCTGCTATTAAAATTCTTTTTTATTTTATTTTAGTCAGAGAAATGTGATTTTAATATTTTACACACCAATGTTCAATTATTGCAACAAATTTTAAAATTTGAAATTTTGAATTTTTGATTTTAATTTTATTTATATTATTCCGTAAAAATTATTTTGAAGACAAAAAATATGGAAATTTTTTTTGGAGTTGAAGTACTGTTGCCAAAGTAAATTGTCTCTGAGAAAAAAATTCTAAATTATGTATTCTTTTTACTTTAGATCGAGCAATATTCCATATAAAATTCAAAATTTAAAAAAGTATTTTAATTATTTGGTATAGGTAATTAAAAATGATCATTTTACTATAGACTGCAAGATATAAAAATATCGTTATTTTTTTTACTATCGGGTAAGAAATTTCAATGTTCAAAAATGGAACACTGGCGTGTAAAGATATACTTTTTAACACAATACAGTTACTTTGTTTACACATGTTCACAGAAGAGCGGACAGATTTCTGAATGCTAAAACCTTTAAATATGTGTCGGAAGAAGATATTCATGACTATTGACTTTCGTTTCGTTTCCCTCTCTCAACTCTCCTCCCCCTTTCACCCATTTCTGGACAATCTCGAGTGAATTTTTCAGCTGCAGCCAAATTGCATGTGCGTTTGTTGATAGTTAGATGTTGTGTGTTACTTTATTAGTGTTACTTTACTGTGTTACTTTTATTTATTGGATATCATCAAGTACCTGGAGAAGATTTATACTGGAGCACACAGGATTTATCACTGCCGATTTTTTCTACTGTATAATGCCTTGAAATAGATTTAGAAAGATAAAAAAAATATTTCATATTATCGATAATTACAAGTTGACATCAGGAGATAAAATTGGAAAATTTCTCCTTTTTATGCAGAACTTGAAAAAAAATTTCAGCAGTTCGGCATCCTTCATTCTAAACTGAGTATAGATGAATCGATGGTCCCTTATTACGGTCACCATTCAGCCAAAATGTTTATCAATTGATTGATTGATTGAATATTAACGTCGCACTGTTTAGCTACACGAGGGCTTTTGGCGACGGACCACGTAATTTTGAACCATGGTCAAGTGACGTGGACGACACCTGAGCTGGCACCCCCTCTCCTAACTACCACACCACACCAACGGGAGGACGTTTCAGCTCTCGACAGATTTAACGTGCATCGCTGCCCTACACGGCGGGTCTTTAGTGGTACTGGGCTCGAACCCGTGACAATACAAGCCACGGTCCGATACCTATACCACTCGGCTACCGCGGCCACAAAATGTTTATCAAAGGCAAGCCGATTAGGTTTGAATATAAAATATGGATGTTGTGCACCTGCAGTGTCTATCAGAATTTATTGTGAAAAAAGAACGGAGATAGAAAACTCTCCTCTTGGATCTAGAGTAGTGGGGGAACTTTTATCCAGTGTTGAAAGTCCCGAAAAGCATCAAACATTCTTTGACAATTTTTTTACATCACATAAACTGTTAGCAGAATTAACTGTCTGAAAAAAATTTTAACGCAACGGTCAAAATTCCAGATAATCACACAGAAAGATGCCGTTTGAAATCTCCAAAGGAAGCAAATGAACGGCAAAGAGGTAATTTAGATTACTGAAGTGACGGACAAGTGTACATTTGCCGTTAGAGGAGACAGTGCTGTAGTAATTATAGCATCGAATAATGCAACACATTAGCCGGTCACTAAAACCAAGAGATTTTGCCGTGCACAAAAAAAGAAAATTGATATTTGTCAACCAAATCTTATAAAAATGTACAATGAGGGAATGGAAGGTGTCGATTTACTAGACAGACTTCTTAAAACATATAGGTCTCTGTTTAGAAACAAAAAATTGTATTGTAATCTATTTAGCAAGGCTCTAAACATGGCGTTGTATATGTCAGAAAGACACAACGAAAAAACTTATTTTGGAATTATATTTAAAAGTTTACTTTAGCGGTCACGGCAGCAGGAGGCACCCGTCGGGAAACCTGTCCCCCATCTATCGGAGTACATTTAAAAAATTCTGCAGGGAAAAAAATGATAGATTTTCTCGTTCACTCGTAAATTTTTAGTTCCCCCATTTTAATTTTTAAAGGGATCATGCCCCTTCCCCCTACAACGGAGAATGATGAAACCCCGTGGAGAAATGTTTAGTGTCACCTCTGGTTTAGATACTACTTCTTAAAAATGTATATAGCAATTGATTTTTGAATTAAAATGTCATTGGTCATATTTTTAAAAAACATGTGAAAAAACTAAATGGTACCCGCCAACGTTCCATTCTTAGAACATGCTAAATATCTTTAAAAAAATTTTTTTTTTTTTTGAAATTTTTTTTCCATGGATCTTAAGTTTCAATTTTAATTTGATTTTTATCAAAATTTCGTTTATGTTACTTTCCAATCATAGAGCGGCGTGTAAAAGGTAAAACATGATTTACAAGCAATGAATATCTTTTTAGATATTTTGTATAAGTAGACAGATTATTTAAATTGTTTGAGAAACCTTGGAAAAAGATTATCTTTAATTTTATTTTAAACTGTTTTTCCTTTCTAAGGTTGCGACATTTCGACTTTAGTTTCACGCAGTTGAGAAGAAATTTTCGAACTTATGTAATCATGATCGCAACTGATTTAACAATTACTTAACTTCGTAATTAACAAAATTATTCAAATTTACAATTTTTACTTATTGTGAAATTGGGAGAATATATTACACATTCCATGTTACAGATTGTAACATGGTAGATTAAAAAGTGACTAAACCAAATAATACTCCAATCAAATAATTAAATATTTAAATATTTAAAAGGGGTTAATAAAACACTGCACAATCTGCAACGAAGAATATTACGAAAATTATTATAATTACATCATAAATACGCTCGTAATTATTTTAACCTCTTGACGTCCTTGGAAACATGTGCGGACATTTATTATTATAATTACTATCATTAATAACACAAGAAAAAAATTAATAATAAATTATTCACGAGAGAATCAAACAAGTAAAATACAGATTTTTTTTATTTAGCTGTATATATAGTGTTATTTACGGTGTACAGTTAGGAACGTAGTGTAAAGTAAATTAGCAGTTAGGAACGTACATTTAACATAGTGTAGTAAAATAGCATCAAGTACCAATTCGACTGCCAGTGTTGTATTATTTAACCAATTATTTTAACAGATAAAATAGTACCAGATACATTAAACATTTTAGCCTTTTAATCACCCATTTTGTTGGGTATTGTATAATGTTGTATGACTATGTATTGTTTTTAAGCTATTGATATCTATATATATAAGCCCCAGCATTAAGCTTTCGAATGGATTAAAAATCTTATAGCCCCCTCTCCGAAGCCCCACCTTACAATAGGAATAGTTGCCACGAAATAATTACAAAGGATTACAAGTTAAGGGAGTTCGGCACTTCCATAGAAGCCCATGTTAAATTACGTAAGTTTATGTACATTTTTCTCAGAAATGTCTAGGTACTAATAGATGACATTTTCACAGTAGGTTATATGTACTATCAATAAGACTTTAATGGAGGGTTTTGTCTTTTTGTTAAAAATTAAAATAATTATGAATTGTTTAAAAAATGCCAAATTTTTTCCCTTAAAATTTAGTTTAAAAATATATAATCTAAAATAGTTATCTAGATATATATTATTCCCTCCATTAAAATGTGTAAACATGTTGAAAGTATGCTCACTGCAATTTTGAGGATCCTACATTTATTATTTTTTGAGGAAAAGGTCCATAAAGAGAAAAAAATTTCATTTCGAGAAAACAGGCTTTAAAGTAAAAATTTGTAATTTGTCAATGAGGGTGGCTTACTTTAAAATAATAAATAAAAACACTTCTAATTATCGCAATTCTATGTATCATGTATCATTTTAAGCAGAAATGTTTGAACTTTTATGCCGGACCCCTTAATGAATTCATACAACTAACTATTCGTTCTCAAGAGTTACAGGGAAGATACACGAATACAAAATTAATTAAAAATTCACTTACCTGAACTATTTGCAGTGTTCTGAACACTTCTACAAGACGACAGCTACTCCCGAGGTTATGTTCGGATCTCAGATCGAACAATCAATAGGATTTATCCGAAAATTTCCCAAATAGATTTCGCTATTAGGCCAGCAAGTGTGCCTGGACTTATGCAAGTTTGTACGAACTAGTCGATGAATATAAGTTTTCAGGTAAACAATCTCCTCTCTACAAATCGGTAACTTCATAACAAACATATCTATTTCCACACCTACCACTCTCACACACACGGCCGCAAAAGCCTAAAGCCGCATTCACATCAAGGCAGCCAGCGTCGAGCCAATCAGAGACTTGATCTCGGGCGAGATGAAGTCTCTGATTGGCTAGACGCTCGACGTTGACTGCCTTGGTGTGAATGCGGCTTAATAGTAATGGTCATGAGTGCGAGAACATGTGCCACTGAAGACTAACCGTGCAGAGGAGGGTGATGCACGTTAAATATATTGAGGTTGAAGGCCCTTCGCTGGTGTGGAAGTTAGAAGATGGTGTGCCATCTCAGGTGTCGTCATCGTCCCTTAACCATAGTTCAAAATGAAGAGGTCCGTCGCCAGAAGTCCTCTTGTAGCTGAATAGTGTGACGTTCATATTCACTCACTAATTAACATCGTTTATCTTTTAGTTTATAAGGACTATTGTTCTGCGTTTCTCAATCTTTCTTTTTTTTTTTTTTTGTAAATTTTTACTAAATTCTGTGAACAAACACATGAGTGGAATAAGCAATCGTGGTTCAAAGTAATGACAATTCTAGCGTGTAACTCTTAATACAGTTTGCGGGCTGCGGTAGCCCAGTGGTTAAGGTATCCAACCATGGCAGGCATGTTATGAGTTCGATCCCAGTACCACTAAAGACCAACCGTGTAGGGCAGCGATGCACGTTAAATCTGTCGAGAGCTGAAACGTCCTCCCGTTGGTGTGGTGTGGTAGTTAGGAGAGGGGGTGCCAGCTCAGGTGTCGTCCACGTCACTTGACCATGGTTCAAAATTTACGTGGTCCGTCGCCAAAAGCCCTCGTGTAGCTGAACAGTGCGACGTTAATATTAACTCACTCACTCACTCACTTAATACAGTTTGCCGTTTGACCTAATACAGAGACGTTTGAGCCTCGGCAGATTCTCAAACGTCTTCACTTTGTCGAGGTGCAGTAATTTGAAGAGGAGGTGTCAGTTCAGGTGTCGTCCTCGTCACTTGACCGAGGTTAAAATTTCGACTTTTTTTATTAATAGTTTTCGTAGTGTTTTTTGTGCAATGCTAATTTATTCTCACTAACTCATACTTGAACAAAGTTGAGTCAGTATTTGTTAATATACCGCACTCTTAGAAGCCCTATTGAGGACGGAAAATTTTGATTGAATATTATCGTCGCACTGTTCAGCTACACGAGGGCTTTTCGCGACGGACCTCGTAATTTTGAACCATGGTCAAGTGACGTGGACGACACCTGAGCTGCACCCCCCCCTCTCATAACTACCACACCACACCAATGGAAGAACGTTTCAGCTCTCGTCAGATTTAACGTGCATCTCTGCCCTACACGGCGGGTCTTTAGTGGTACTGGGATCGAACTCGTGACAAAGCAAGCCACGATCCGATACCTATACCACTAGGTTACCGCGGCCACCTTGAAATTTTGAACCTCGGTTAAGTGACGAAACGCCAACTGCGCTCGCATCACACTCTTATCTTTCAAAAATCTCTCATAATCGAGAAATATAACGTACATTAACCCCTTTACACATTGGATCTTAAGAAGCAACTGGACTCGAACTAGCGACTCGGCAACGCTGGCCACGAGTTTGCGGCCAGGTATGAAAATTAAGTCATGATGGGAGGGGGAGAAAACTATAGATCACTACATTTATTACGAGTAACATATAAATTCACGAATTATTGGTTGAATAATTCGATATCCTGGAAAAAAATTAATTGATGTAAAAGTAAATGTTGAATATAAATAGCAAAATATCGGATAACGAAAAATGCACTCCTTTATATACTTATTATAAATATGTTCAAAATAATTTAGATTGAGGGAATATTAACGTCGCACACTGTTCAGCTACTCGAGAGCTTTGGGCGACGGACTTCGTCATTTTCAACGCTGGTTAAGGACGACACCTGAGGGGGCACCCCCCTCTCCTAACTACTACACCACACCGAAGGGAGAACTTTTGAGCTCTCGACAGATTTGACGTGCATCACTCCCCTTCAGTGGTTCTTGGCTCGAACTCATCACACGCCGTGCACGAGTCCGTTACCTTGACAACTAGGCTACAGTGGCCGTAATTTCAATTGTGAAACTTAGAATTATTATATAGCATGCAGTAATACGTGATAAGGTTGGTATTACGATGTTTAATATAAATTGCAAAACATCAAACGAAACAGGAGTGTTTAATAGATATCACTATCACACAACTATAATATACGAAAAAATAGCATCAAATATATCATCAAAGTATAACAAAAAATAAGTAACATCAATAAATGTTATTATTCATTGATTAATACCTGAATTGATGTAAGTTACACCAATAATTACACCCTTAATAGCCGAGGTAATTGTAAAAAAATTGTGTGAGAAATATTCACTTTTTTAAATGATATTTTTGATACTTATAGCTTTCGCGTTTAAGTGTTTCATAATAAGATATGAAAAATCATGAATATTTTAGAAAAGTTTTATTTCAAGTGTTTCGATAAGTGATGTCAAAAATGAGATTCTCCAAATTGAAAAATTGGATTGAGATATTCGATTGAAGAATTGGATTGAGATATTCGATTGAAAAATTGGATTGAGATATTCGATTGAAAAATTTAATTGAGAAATTGGATTGTGAAATTGGATTGAAAAATTGATTATTTTTTAACATCGTACGGAAAGAGAATTTGTGACGTATCTCAAAATTTTGAAACATGATTGAGTAATGACAATGACACCTTAGCTGGCAATCCACACTCCAAACTTCCATATCACTCCAACGTGATTTCTTTCATCAAGTTAAGAGTTCCCGATCTCAAACACGTGACTGGCATTGTTTCTGTTGAGTCATGAGTTCGAGTCCTGGTGCCATTAATGTTTCTCCAAGTAGAGGCAAGTTAAATCTAACGAAGCTTTAAGTCTGCATGTTGATGTGATGTTGACTTTTGGAAAGAGGGGTACCAAACTTAGGTGTCATTCTCGTCCTTGGTTTAAAATAACTCTCTTTCTGAGTGTAAGCTTAATACGCAATCAATCGAACTTAGACAGATTTAATTTGCACACGACGTCTCTTGATTGTGTGGTTAAAAGACTGGAATAGTCGGCTGGGTGGCGTGGTTGGTTTGCCGCTGGCCTTCTGTTCACGAGGTTGCGGGTTCGACCCCGGGCCAAATCGATGGATTTGGATGGATGCAGAAAATCGACAGCGGCCATGTCGTATGACTATACGGCATGTAAAAGATTCCTAGGGGTGCTCTAGGAAATATTAAAGCCTAGTACAAGTTCGCATCGTCAGAGCTCAGGTGCCTCCCTCTAGGGAGTAAACTGAGCGTCAAAATTACCTGCGACGATTGGTATCCACCAATATGACACCACACTAAAAAGAGATACCAGCTTTCGGTGATGTACTGATGAACTCTGTTAATAACTGCTCATAATATGCCGTTAGAAATTTTAAAAAATAGACTTGAATCTCTCTTGACGTAGTATTGCTTACATGAACAATGGAAAAAATATGTAAAAACTGGAATTTGAAAATATTTTTAAAACTATAATTTATTCAGTTCATTTTAAGTATTCAGAATAACAAAAGTAAATTTGGTTTCCTTCCATAGCTTTTAAAATAAAGATAGGTTAGTAGCGATGCTAACAAAAATAAAGTATAGTAGTAACTGTAAAAATTATTTAAAAAAGGGTTAATGAGCTATTTAGTAGCTGGCTGGTTAACCTCGTCCTTTGAGAACCTTCTGAAGTCGTTTCGGCATTGAACTAACACATCTTGTGGTTTCTTCAGCGCTTATCTTCTCCCATTGGTCCTTAAAAGAACACCCTTCAACATATCCTTGCTAGTTATATGTTGTGTTGCCGAATACTACGCTCCAGCAAATCTCATAGGTGTTCTATAGCAGTGATCCGCAAACCCCGGTCCGTGGATCAAATGGTGCTGGGCCGCCTAAAGAACATTAAACTATTACCATTTTATTTAATGGGGAGTATTTTTCTCGGAATTGCGCAACTTTCCACGGAAAAATCACTTTATATTCCACGTTAAATCAATTTTATTCATTTTTGGGGTGTAACTATATTTTATTCTGAATGCATTTTTAAATGTAACTAAATTAAAATTGTTAAATCAAAAAAAATCTAAAATCTAAAAAATCAACGTGTTGCACCCTCAGCGGGGCGCGCTAAAATTATCAAACGTTGACCGGTCAGCAGCGATAAAAAGGTTGCGGAACACTGTTCTATGGGATTCAGATCAGACTATATATCGGGGTATGTGTTTGATTTGGGACATTATACAAGAGCCAAAGTTTCACAATCTCAGTGGTGTGCTTAGGACCGTTGTCGTGTTGGAAACGAAACGATGACCCTAAGTCGATTTCGGTGGCACTTTTCTTTAAATTGTTTTTAGGACATCAAAGTAATCATATTTGTTCATAATGGATTCGATGTACTTAAATTGACAACACGATTGCTTGTCATGCACAAACTTGCTTTGCTACAAAACTCCCGTTATCTTTAGTAGTTTTAATTCAAAACCAACGAATTCTGCATGGTCAATATTTGAGGTATCCGACTACGTTCATAACCGTAATTTTTAAAATAAGCGGATAAATGGATAATTTTTAAGATACAGGGTGTTTTTTTTAGAGGTATAGAACTTTAAATTGCAATAAAACGATGTATTATTCGATTGACATGATTTTTTTTATTCGAAAGATAATCTTGTGGCATTACATTTTAAAAATTATTTCTGGCATAGGACTGCCACGGCTGGCTCGGATGTAGTCCAATCTGGACGTCCAATTTTCGATGACTTTTTCCAACATTTGTGGCCGTATATCGGCAATAACTCGGGGTGAATGTTGTCTTCCAAATGGTCAAGCGTTTGTGGCTTATCCGCATAGACCAATGACTTTACATAGCCCCACAGAAAATAGTCTAGCGGTGTTAAATCACAAGATCTTGGAGGCCAATTCACAGGTCCAAAACGTGAAATTAGGCGGTCACCAAACGTGTCTTTCAATAAATCGATTGCGGCACGAGCTGTGTGACATGTTGCGCCGTCTTGTTGGAACCACAGCTCCTGGACATCATGATTGTTCAATTCAGGAATGAAAAAGTTAGTAATCATGGCTCTATACCGATCACCATTGACTGTAACGTTGTGGCCTTCATCGTTTTTGAAGAAGTACGGACCAATAATTCCACCAGCCCATAAAGCGCACCAAATAGTCAGTTTTTCTGGATGTAACGGTGTTTCGACATACACTTGTGGATTAGCTTCACTCCAAATGCGGCAGTTTTGTTTGTTGACGTAGCCATTCAACCAGAAGTGCGCTTCCTCTCTAAACAAAATTCGCTTATGAAAATCGGGAACAACGGCAATCTCGTTTTAGGCCCATTCGACGAATCTACGCCTTGCTTGATGATCGTTTTGATGAATTGCCAAACCAAACTGAGAATAAATCACTTGACAGCTGTTAAATCGGTCGCCATCTTGGAAAGTAATGCCAACTTAAACTTCTATACCTGAAAAAAAACACTCTTTATTTAGTGTCGCTTAAATTAGAATATGTGTATAAAATTGTTTTAAGGACATTTTGACAAAAACAATTATTTAAATACAATATTTTGGAAAAAAATTAACTTAGAATAAGCTTTTTTTTTTCAAAATGTTCTCCTTTTATAAAAAAATGCTTCTAAAACAATATTTTGCTTTAATAAAGTAAAGACTTCTCTCCAGAGAGTCTGAACTTTTTTTTTTGAAAAATTCACATTACTTTAAGAGTTACAGCCAATTGAAATAATGATCGCCTTTTTTTTCTTAAAATTTCTCCCCTCTGTTGTCGTAAAACACATGGGTAAACCCACTTCTAAGTTATATATTTCAAAAATTCTCGTTGAGCCTCTGTACAGAGGTCTGAGCTATATACAGGCTAAATATTATTATACTAGAAGCATTTTTCAAAAGGAAAATATTTCGAAAAGGGGTCATTCTGTGTTCATTTTTTGTCAAAAAATATTGTTTTTAAATAATTTTTTATTGTAATAATATTCTTAAAGCAGTTTTATATACATTTTCTAATCTAAGTGACACTAAATATCATAAATGTTATCCATTTATACTCTATTGCAAAATCACGGTTCCGAACGTAGTCAGATACCTTAAATAATAATAAACAAATTATAATAAATTTAAACAAAAATAATAAATTTTGTTAGAAAAAAAATTGTATTTCTATTAAATTTTACCTTTGTTGTATGATTTCTGATGAGTGAACGCAGACTTTTTCTAGCAAGTGTATGTAGATCCAAAAGCGAAAAGCAGAACACATGGAATTTTCTTCAAACAATTAAATCACTCCGGCAGTGACGTACAGAAATTTAAAATAGTCATCAATTTATCGATGTATCGATAATTATCTTCGAAATCTTTTCATATTTAATTCCTTAAATTTCGCTTCCAATACCTCAGAAGATTTTTTTTCACGACACAGCAATGAATGACTCTTCATTTTACAAGTATTGCACAATCTCTCATTTCGATTTGAATTGAATATTTAACACTCAAAATTTGTGAGTCCCATTTAAATAGAGAGTGTATTTTTTTACATAAATTACTCGTGGGGTGGGCAGACTTTTCTGGGGACGGGCTACTTCTGATTATTCAAGATATTGTGATCAACTCAATGTAAGTGGGGAACACAAAAGGGGGGGGAAGGTCCATGGATCCGCACCCTTCCCCATAGCCCTTGATTCCCCCTTGATTATAATCCCAAGTATATAGTACTTAAAATTTAATTAAATACTTGTTAGTAATATTTATTTAATTAATGCTAATTATTTTTTAAGTAATTTATTTTTTACTGTCCCCCCTCGATAATCTCCAAAATAAAAAAATTATGTTTAGCTGCGTATTGGGGTATGATAGGAGAAGGGGGTAGACTTTCGACCCTCGACCCCTCTCCCTTGAAAAATTCTTGTGTGCGCCACTGCTCAGTGTCATAGGTGAGGTAAGGAAAAGATCTATAATATTTTTATTCTAACTAAATAATGAATATGGAATATGTGTACTTACCTACAGAGAATTAAAATTAAAAAAAAAACTAACACTTTAAGACCGCGCTTAAAGCAAAACGTAATAATAATAGCCACAAAAATAATATCAAATGATACATTTACTATCAAACACAGCTCAAAGTATATTAAAAAACATTTCTATCTTACGTTAGTTTTTGTTGTTATAGTCAGAAGACTTATATGTATAGTCTGCATACTGTCACACATTTCGGCTTACAGTTGTGACAAATCTATACGGAACTTTATCACTAACCTTCTGAGTCGTCTTTTTTAGGGAAATTTAATTCCCTACCTATTTCCAATCAGCTCCAAAAAGAGGACAGGATTCCTTGTTATGTAGATTAGATAAAGTATTTAAGTCAAACGGAATAGGAAAGTTAGAGCAGTAGGAGAGAGAGATTGAAGCAGAAAGTTATAGTGAAGTTAAATTTATTATTGAAGATTTCTTGTTGGATAATTTAATCTCAGAGAAAAGCTGAGCTGAACTGCAGTGTGGTAAATATTAATTAAAGTCTCATTAAAGCTTATTATTACGAGTGAGATTAAAATTAAATGTTCAATAAGAACATTAAATATAAATCTGGGATCTCTTATCGTGGTAATCTCTGCGTGATCGATATTTAATTGTTAATTAATTGGATCATTAAATATTTAAGTTTATTTAAAGGAAAGTATCTTTTAAACCTCATAATACTATTTAGATATATTTGTTAATAAGTCTTTGATTCTATTTTTGGGAAAGATAACCAAATAAAGAAAGTTATTTATAAAAATGGCTACTGGCTCTTATCTGACTCCTATTTATTCTCGTTCTCAAAGTGAGGTCCAAGGGGACCTTCACACAGTTACCAACGGCTAATCTTCAGGCGGTAACCCGAAAATGTCTTGGCGGTCCACCGGTCGATCGCGATCGACGTACTGCCCACTCCGGAATTACACAAACTACACAAGCAGATTCTGCCAAATTTTTTTATGGTAAAGAATTGAAGACTTTATGTGGGAGGAGTTGAAAGGAAGACAGAGAGATTTAATTTGATCTCATAACTTAGTAGAGTGCCACCGAGAATTGCTCCATGTGTCACATGAGACACGCGTGCCTTAAGTTGCCGGTACAGAGTATATATGAATGTATACTACAAACATTAATAGACACGAAATTGTTTTCCTGCTATCACTACAAACTTCCAGGGATAAAAATATAAATATATTAAAAATTTAATCTATTTTCAATTAAAATAAATTAGATATGAATCTTAAATTATTTCTATATTAACAATGTTTGATGTACAATTTCGTAAATTATTTATTTATTAAAAATATTTCAAAATGTTGTTTACCGTTTTCCGTTAAAGATAACATTTCTCCGCATTAAATCATGAAATATGTATATAATTATGGAAGCACACTAACAAATAAGACAACAAAAATTATAAATTTGTGCCCAAATTGAAATAATCTAATTAACAAAGTGGAATTATTTTTCGATTTAATTATAATGTAATTATTTCTTTTTACAAAAAACAACATAAAATCGAACCGACTGCACAAACATCATAATAAATTCAACAACCAAAGAATAAATGCGGAATGGGCTGATATCAATAAAAAATCAAGCGTTTTTAAAAAGAAACTAAATATCTATAAGAATTCAGGTATATTTTTACTAAGAACATCAAAAAACTTACATTTTTTGTGATAAAAAGAATTCCAGGCAATTAAATATTAGGTACCGAAAAAAATCTCTGTGTCTTTCTTTTATTTTTTAAAATTAAATATTAATAGCTCTTTCGCGAATTTTGTCTAGACATAGCGTTCTTAATATTAATAAATATTTTCCTTTTGATCATTTTTTATTGTTCTTATTTTTCTCATTTCCGAGAAATCTGCTCTTGCGTAAGGCTTGAAAAACATTCTTAATATGTACCGATTGCCATAATTGAAAAAAATAAAATAAAATCATACTGATATAAAAACATGCATAAATTATTCATTTCAAAATCTCGTATGAAAATGTGCTGTTTCGTTTAAAAACAAGCGATCAATTTTAAAAGGAATAACAGAATTATTAGCTACACATAGAGAAGTCAAGTCCGTATAAATTAACATTTCTATAGCTGTTCAACGGACGATTAGAGAAAAATATTTTATTTGTTGGGATCTGGAAGTGAAATGAAGAGGACATATAAGATGGGAAATAAAATTTCACTCGAAAACAACGCTATATTTTGAAATTATGTTTTTATTAATGATCGAGAAATTCACGCGTGAATTTTAAATTATTTTGTTAATGTATCTAGAAGGAATTTCAAGAACAAAAGTATTTGAAGTATTTTCCTCCAATTTTCTCTCTCTCTCGCCTTTCTTAAAATAAATACACTGCTGGCCACCGTAAATGCAACACCAAGAAAGACAAGAGATAGTACAACAAAATTTATTTTGTAGATAACATGTTGACCAAGTATCAAATGATTAAATTTATAGACTTCTGTAAAGTGTGGTTCCTGCCAGAATCAGTAGCCAGAGTAGCCGCCATTGTTGGAGATCACCGCTGCCACACGCCTCGGCATTGATTCAAAGAGACTTTGGATGTGTTCTTGGAGTACAGCAGACCAAGCAGCTTCCACACGTTGCCAAAGTTGATCTATTGGCAGCTGGAGGTGTAATCTGGGTCAATCGTTGAGCAGCAACCATGGAGCACTTGTTTTCCATCGGCGAACGATTCGGAGAGCGAGCCGGCCGGGGAAGCAATTCAATCTGGTGATTGACGAAGAACCTTTGGACAATGCGTGTCACGTGTAGTCGCGCATTATTATGTTGAAATATGGCTGTGGCCAAGCCCTGAAGATAAGGAAAGACAACTGGCTCCAACACCTCGGAGATGTAGCGCTAACTGTTTAAAGTACCGGCAATGCGTACTAGAGGAGTGTGAGAGTGATATCCAATACCGCCCCATGCCATATTACCCGTTGCAGGACCAGCGTGGCGGTGCATAACGCAGCTGTTCAGCATCCTCTCTCCACGGTGTCTCCAGACTCGAATTCGACCATCGTAGTGTTGCAGACAAATGCGTGACTCGTCAGTAAAGACAACTTCATTTCATTCTGCCGCGCACATCCGTCTTTCATCGCACCGCTGATGGCGGAGACGTCTGTGGTTCTGTGTCAAGGGTAGAACAAGCAATGGACGTCTTGCGGACAGACCACTCTGCTGTAAATGGCGTCGAATGGTACGCGCAGACACTGAGTGATGCGTTACAGACTCTATGTGCTGTGCTATGGTTCGTGATGTAACTGAGCAATCCGTCACTGCCATGCGCATAATTTGCCTGTCATCATGTGAAGTGGTGCACTGAGGTAGATGCGATCGACCACGTCGGTCCGTCGTACCCTCCTGCATCCAATGGTCACATATCCGTATTACACGGTTTCATCCAACACGACTACCGATTTTCCTGAAAGATAATCCACAATCTCGGTAGGCCACTATCCTTCCGCTGTCGAACTTGGATTTTTGATCAAAAGCTGATCGCTGTTTTCTACGAGACATAACTGATCGTTTTTTGAAAAAACCACAAGAAAAACACAATTGCCGAACTTGAAATAGTCGAAATCTCCAAGCCTTAAATAGCACTTTGAGGTGGCGCCACAGGCGTGCTTGATGTGGGTCTGCGCTGAAATTCTACTCATTTGCATATCTCACCTCCGCTAATGCATGTTGTAAATTTCATGTTATTTGCATGCGTCCTTCAGGGTGTTGCATTTACGGTGGCCAGCAGTGTATTTGCACATTTAAAATGCTAATTACGATTTCAAGTTTTCTTGAAACCGTGTTTTTATAATTTAATAAAAAGATTAACTCCTTTGATTAATTTTTATCGTTCATCCCACCCGCAAAAAATTATTTAAATCTTTTTTTAATACTTTTTTTTGGAAAAAAAATAACTTTCTAAACTTTTTTCTCTTTTATTATTAATTCAAAAACCCTACCTATCTATGTGTTTAAATTTATATATAATATTTAAATATACGTACACAGTTTTATAAAGGTTTTACTTTAAATTTCAATGAGCAATAAAAAAATGAATAAACTTGAAAATTATAAGTGTTTATTAATCTTTTTGAATTAACAGATGATAAAGCAAAAATCAAACACACAGAGTTTTTAACAATTGTGTCCTGTGTTCTTATCTCGATATAATTTTACATCAATCAAATATTTACTCCTAATTACTCAAAAAATTGAAGGAAAAAATAAAAAAAATCTCAAATTATTATTTCATATATACATTACTGATCATTAAATTTGCTCCACTAGGAAGAAACGCAGGTAAAACAAAATAATATTTATTGGACAAATGTATTATACTGAAAATGACAAGTGATTAAATTTTCAAGGAATTCAGGTGCAAAGACCCCGAGAAATCAGTACCCAGAACAATCAACTCTGCAATAACAACAGCATTTATATGGCTGTGAATTGAATCAAACAGAGATTGGATGGTATGTACTGGTATAAATGCCCATGCAGCTTCAATACGATGCTACAATTCATCGACCGTAATAACCTGCGTATGGTGACGAGACAGTCGTTCGGCAACCATGGACCAGATAGTTTCTAATGGCGAGAGATCTGGTGAACGTGCAGGCCAGGGCAACGGCCGAACATTTTCCGTATCAAGAGGGGCTGTACAATATCGGCAATATACGGTCGTGCATTATCCAGCTGAAATGTTGGGTTTCGCAGGGATCGAATAAAGGGTAGAGCCATGGTCGTTACACACCAGAAACGTAACGTGCACTGTTCAAAGTGCCGTCAATGCAAACAAGAGGGGACCGAGACGTGTAACCAATAGCACCCCATACCATTTCGCCAGGTGAAGGGCCAGTATGACGATGACGAATTCATGCTGTGAATGTGCATTCACCACGATGCCGCCAAACACGAATACAACCATCTTGATGCTGTAAACAGAACCTGAATCCGTCTGAAAAAATAATGTCTCGCCATTCGTGTGCCAAGGTTTGACGCTGACCATACCATTGAACACGTTTTTGTCTGTGGTGCAGTGTCAAGGGTAGCCGCAGCCATGGTCTCCAAGCTGAGAGACCATGCTGCTGCAAACGTCGTCGAACTGTTCGTGCAGGCACTTGGTGTCTTGCAAACTATCCCAATTCTTGATTCGGGGCTCGTGATGTGGCAGCACGATCCATTAAGGCAATGCGAGTAACATGCCCGCCTTCTCGGCTGCTATTCAGAAGAGGCATTCCGTATTACCCTCCTGAACTCATCGATTCTATACTCTACTAACAGTCATTGTATCTCGACCGACACGAGCAGCAATACTGCGATACGATAAACCGCAATCCCGGTACGCTACAATTCGACTTTCATCAAAGTCAGAAACATGCTGGTACGCATTTCTGCTTTTTACATGAGGTATACACACAACTTTTCACCAGGCAACAACGTTCAAATGCAATTTGTGTACGAGATACCGGCTGAACAGTTTCCTCATTTAAATATTGTAGGTGTCGCTACCGGCGCCTGCTTTGTCTGAATGCACTGAAAAGCTAATCATTTGCATATCACTGTATCTTCTTTCTGTTGTTTAAATTTCACTACTATAGCAAGCCGCCTTCTTAGTGTAGCAATTTTAATGGTCATTAGTGTATATATGATTTAATCGTAGGCATTGGTGATGACTACTTTAACGCTGATCACATTTTTGATGGTAGATGTAATATAGATGTTATTGACGAGGCAATCTTTTTAACAGATAAATCCAGTTCATAGTACATGTAGACACACACAAACATAAGTATGGACATCACAAAGCACAAATAAGACATGAGCGCGTACTACATTGCGGCGAAGACAAAAGAGACAAAGATTTTTCCTGAGTCTTTGATATTTATATGAAGCGGCAAAAGAAAGTCGTGGAATCCGCGTGACTTCCGTGGACGGAGACTATGATGTGAAGAAATATATCGTTTGTGCTAGATTCTGATGTAATCTTACTGCAAGGTGATAACTTTCAAGAGATACGGAAACAATTATCCCATTATGCGGGTTGGCTACTTAATTATTAACGCGAGAATTCTGAAGGCTAGGACCATTACATTAAAAAAAAGTTGTTTAGATGAAATTAAAGGGAATTATTACGTAAACATATATGCACGAGGTTTATAAAGTACCTCTTATATTCAAATCACAGTCACTACGTGAAGCTTAAGATCAGGAATTTCGACCGAGAGGTTCTACAGTAGACCGTGTGGTTTCTTTGATTCCACCAAACAACCGCAGAGTTAAATAACAAAGGTCTAATGCGTGTACGCTAAAAGAAAAGAGATTTAAAATTCACAAGGAGAAGCTTTATCACACACACAGGGTCCGCCTGCTATGCTTTAAAAGAAAATGGAGGGTTATCTGGGGTGAGGGATTTTTTCGAAAGTGGATAAAATTGCAAGATTTGCGGCAGATATGTTCCAATTCGATTTAATCAAAAACAAAAAAATAAAAGTTATTGGGAGTTAAATAAAAGTGGTCTTCACAATCCACATACAATGTGAATTAGAGAGTAAGGTAAAAACTCCGTTATACGACCCTCGTCCCCAAGTACTGGCTCAAAATAATGAGATAGTTGTCCTTTGTACTTATATGGAGCAAATTTAATTTTGAAAAATGACAAGAGAAATTTAGATGAAGAACAGAGAAATTGTCTTTTGGTCTTTACTGAATAAATTTTTCCATGAATCCTTATTTTTTTTGTTTTATGTGAGAATACTTCTACAAGGTTTTTTAAAAATATTTTCCTCATTTACACACACACACATGTGATAAGTCCCCAGCCCTTCAAGTGTCAGTTGGGGGTAAACTTCCTACCAGGACAACTCAACACACTTTCCACATAAGAACTTTGACTTCTATTTTCACCGAACTTAAAAAAGACACGTGTACCAACGACTCACTAGCTGCTGATCAACGCTGAAAGAGGTATCATTTTGTCATGGCTTGGAGAGTGCAGACTGCTTTGCTGAATATTGAAATAAAATATAATATTATAAACGGTTGCATGTTGCATTTCTCCTGTCAATCTAAGAATTACTCCAATACATGTGTGTGCATATGTATGTAATAATTCCCTAAGTATTCTTATATATAATTAACTCTTTTTAATAATATTTGATTAAATTTTAATTTCTTGGTCAAAACTAACGCGCTAATCTTAATCGTCTATAATCGAATAGAAACATTGCATCAGAAAAGCTCATTCCCACCCATTTTAACCAATCACATCTCTTATTACAAAGGAATCACGCGATTTTCACTGCCGGTATAAAAGTGAAAGTCTTTTGTGCTTATTCCTCTTTTTTGCCCTCGCCTCGTCGTGAATATGTATAAATAGCTGCAGCTCTTTGTCTCTGTAGTAATTATGGGATCGTCGCTGTTCTTTGTCTGTTTGTCTTCGCTGTGTGTTGCTAGTATCTGTGTTCGTCCCTGTTTTAATATGAAGTACCAATGTGATTGTAAGCTTATGTTATGTGTGTCAAAATAAAACGACGAACGTCCATTCCGAAGAAGTTTTCATGAAAAACCCTGGGTAAACAAACCACCAAATACACCAACACCGCGTGTGGCGGTTTGCTTCTCAGTAATCCCTAAAGGGAAGTATGTGGGAACCTTCCCTAATCGATGGGGGGTTTCAGGCAGTCTGTAAGCAACTTTGGCCGACGATGGAACCCCCGAAATTGATGGGTGTACCTACCCACAAAATAGTAGTTTTCAATTTATATTTAATTGTTTGTGTGCCGTGTGTGTGTCGTCATAATAAATATTTAAAAAATCTGAAATGATAATGTATGATATCTTGAATACGCGACATCGCGGCCAACGCTACATATATATATTCTAATTTTCTCCTCGTTTTAATTATTACAAGCTACATTGTAAATTCGATACATATTTTTTATACTTATTTTCATATTTTTTCATAACTATAATAAAGCTCAAGATATAGAATTATTTAGACAAAGAATTATTAGAGACAGAATAATAAAGCTCAAGATTTAGAATTATTTAAGACAAAGTTCGAGAGAAGTTCTTTCGCAATAATTAAAATTGAGAATTGATTTTAGCGTGTCTAGCTTTAAATAGAAATTGTAATTTGATTTAATTTAATATAGTAATTAAATTTGATCAAATTCAATAACAAATATATGAACTATTTATAAAGTTTTTAAACTTTAAAAGGGAAAATTTAATGAAATGGATTTTAAAAGGTAAACTAAAAATCAATTTAAAATAACTAGAAATACAATATAAATTGTAATAAATTTTATTGAGAGTAATATAGATAATTTTATTGAATTTTTTTTTATGTAAACGTCTTTGACAATTAAATTGTATAAACACAGCATCATCTTACATTAAATCACAAATACCTTAATGTAGACTTCGGGCAGAAAAAATTTACCTTTTCTGTCGGCATAATCAGAATTGAAAACTAAAGAGAATTGCGACTTTTTTTTTCTTCTTTCATTTTTTGCCTCTTTAAAAAAACCTTCCAAATGTATTATTTAAATATACCTTAATGTTCTCTTTTAGTGTTGTTCTGTTGTGTTAATTAGGAAAATAGAATTAAAATTAGAACTAAAAAGAGGGAGAGACAGAGAATATTTTTTCATTTGCGACATCCGTTTTTTTTTCAAAATTGAGAGATACTTTATTTTAGTTTCTTTTGCTTTTTTGATTTCTTTATATATTAGAGTTACACGTTAGAATTGTCGTTACTTTAAAGCACGATTGCTTATTCCACTCATGTGTTTGTTACAGAACTTAGTAATAATTTCCGAAAGAAAAAAAAAGTGTGAGAAACTCAGAATAATATTCTTTACAAACTAAAAGATGACCGATGTCATTAAGTGAGTGGATGAATATTAACGTCACACTATTCAGCTACTCGAGGGTCTTTGCTACGGACCTCGTCATTTTGAACCTTGGTCAAGGGACGAGGACGATATCAGAGCTGGCACCCTTCCCTCTACAAACTTCCACATCAACGGAAAGACGTATGAGCCTCTACATGTTTAACACGCTTCGGCCCTCTCTGCATGGTGGGTCTTAAGTGGTACTAGGCTCGAACTCATGACATACCAGCCACAAATCCGTTACCTTGACCACTAGGCTACCACGGCTCTGATGTCATTGAAACTCTCTCACCTTGAAGCCCATTTGAGAGCTGTCGGCAATGAAACTGTCAAGAGACGAGGATGATATCTAATCTACCATCCCTCTCTAAAAATTTACACACATTCTTATATGAGAGAGAATGAGCACTATAAAGCAACGTGAGGGCTTTGGTGATGGACCTCGTAATTTTCAGTCTCGGTCAAGGGACGGGGATGACACCTGAGCTGGCAATCCCCTCTACAACTTACCACACCACGCCGACGAGAGGAGTTTGCGCTCGTTTGCCCGCGATAGCCGAGTGGTCAAGGTATCGGATCGTGCCTGGCCTTGTCGTGAGTTCGAGCCCAGTACCACTAAAGACTCGTCGTGTAAGGCAGCGATGCACGTTAAATCTGTCGAGAGCTGAAACGTCCTCCCGTTGGTGGGGTGGGGTAGTTAGGAGAGGGGGGCCAGCTCAGGTGTCGTCCACGTCACTTGAATATGATTCAAAATTACGTGGTCCGTCGCCAAAAGCCGTCGGGTAGCTGAACAGTGTGACGTTAATATTCACTCACTCACTCACGCGCTCGAAAGATTTAATGCTTGTCAGCCCTCTATACACGGTAGATTGAGTGAGTGAATGAATATTAACGTCGCACTGTTCAGCTACGCGAGAGCTTTTGGCCACGAACCTCGTAATTTTGAACCATGGTCTTACACGGTGGATACCAGGACTCAAACTCGAGACATGTCTACCACGGAATCGAGACCATAATCACTAGCGCTAACATGAGAACATCGTGCATTGACAAATTTTATGTTCATCGACCCCCCTTCTACTTGGCGGCTCATTAAGCCTAAAATGCATATCTTGCAGCTCAATTATTCACAATTATTCAATTGCAATTTTGAGAGATATTTAAACAGAGACCTACCTCACACTTGTTAAAGATAATTAGAGAATCATTTTTTTTATTTTAAAAATTTTTAATATGAGAAGAGTGACTGAGAGAGAAAAAAATATTTAAAAAAACGAAATTATTGTATTCGGAATTATTTGTTACCGTGAATATGTTCATCCGTTTGTAAATTAATTTCCATTCACAAAGATTGCAATGGTGCTTCCGAGGGGAAGGGGAATAGGAAGTCATAAAAATAAATAAATAAACAATCCATAAAACAAACAATCAATGACTTTCATGAAAGGAAATTTGAAAAATAATTAATTTTTTTTTCAAATCTATGATTCAAACTGATTGTTATTCTTATTCCATAAACAGTGTAATTGAAATCTTGATTATAACTGCCGCCTTTGAAGTCACACACAACACACACAAAGGGCTACGGTTGCAACTGTCGTAGGTGGTGATATTCAAGTCTAGTCGAGCTGAATAATATATATATGAGGGTGTACAAAAAGTAATTTCGTTTTGGAGAGAATGAATAACGATTTTTACATAGTGTATACAAATCTTATGGAACGATGATGTATATTAGTGTGAATCGTTGTTATACGGATAAAAGAAAAATATTATGAATTAGAAAAAAAACTACGTATGCTGAAAAGATATTCTACGAAATAGAGATTAGAAGAAAAATAGTTTAAAAAATTAATTTCAAAACTTTTAATATTGTCACAAAAGAGTTTAATTTTCCCCAAAAACGGAAAAAGACTTCGTTTAGGGTTGGCAAATTTTGGAAAAATAAAGCTACTTTTTTACAATGAATATAACAGAAGTGATAATTATTGATTTTTGACTACTGAGCACTGAGTAGCACAGTGTAAGATTTCACCCAGCAGTGTCGAATTAATTCGAACCTAGTTTTTCTCCGTTTTTCACTATATCATACACAGTCATATATTTCGACATTTTTTAAAAATTTAATACTAAAAGAGCCATTGAGGCTGTTTTTGGTGAATGTTAAAGAACAGGACCCAAACTTGGAATAGTTTTTCAGACATAAAAAAACACAAACATTAATATTATATATTCCGGCTTCACTATCCTGTAGAGAATCACTTATTTTATCCTACTACTCATTTTTATCTGAGTTGACACATTTTTTTTTCTATTATAAAATGTGTTTCGAATTTTTTCCCCTATACCGTAACGCTAAATGAGCTATTTCTTTACATGTTAAAAGAAAAAAAAACTAACTATGAAATATTTTGAAATTTTAAAAGCACTATATATAATAAACAAATGCATGAGTTACAATATCACAAATTTCTATAAAAATGGAGGCATTTTTTTCAGTCTGAAAATGTGCTCCGCGTTAAGTTCACGCTTTTGTGCATATGACGAAGGTATCCGACTACGTTCCGAACCGTGATTTTAAAAAAGTGCATAAATGGATAATTTTCATGATATTTAGTGTCACTCATATTAGAATACATGCATGCAAAAAAATTTATTTAAATACAATATTTTGGCAAAAAATTAACGTAGAATAATCTTTTTTCCAAGAGTTCTCCTTCTGTAAAAAATGGTTCTATTATAATAATATTTTGCCTGTATATAGCTCAGACCTCTCGACAGAGGCTCAACTAGAATTTTTGAAAAATTCACTTTATTTTCAAAGTTACCACTCATTGAAATAGTCATTGGCGTTTTTTTCTTAAAATTGCTCCCCTCTGTTGTAAGATATGAATATAAACCTACTTCTAAGTTATATATTTCAAAAATTCTAGTTAAGCCTCTGTGTCTGAGATATATACAGGAAAAATATTATAATAGAAGCATTTTTCACAAAAGGAGAACATTTGGAATTATTTTAAGTTATTCTAAGTTATTATTATTATTATTATTATTCTAAGTTAATTTTTCTGAGTTAATTATTATACTGATTATTACTATATATATTACTATTATATTACTATTATATATTACTGAGTTAATTCTAAGTTAATTATTCTAAGTTAATGTTTGCCAAAATATTGTATTTAAATAAGTTTTTTTTTCTCAAAATGCACTTAAAACATCTTTATGCATATATTCTAATCTAAGTGACACTAAATATCATGAAAATTATCCATTTATGCGCCTTTGCAAAATCACGGTTCCGAACGTAGTCGGATACCTTAAATGATATACCTGAAGACATTTTTCTTGTAAGTAAAGAGTGTTTTTTTCCAGGTATAGAAGTTTAAGTAGGCATTACTTTCCAAGATGGAGACCGATTTAACAGCTGTCAAGTGATTTATTCTCAGTTTGGTTTGGCAATTCATCAAAACGATCATCAAGCAAGGCGTAGATTCGTCGAATGGGCCCAAAACGAGATTGCCGTTGTTCCCGATTTTCATAAGCGAATTTTGTTTAGTGATGAAGCGCACTTCTGGTTGAATGGCTACGTCAACAAGCAAAACTGCCGCATTTGGAGTGAAGCTAATCCACAAGTGTATGTCGAAACACCGTTACATCCAGAAAAACTGACTGTTTGGTGCGCTTTATGGGCTGGTGAAATCCTTCTTCAAAAACGATGAAGGCCACAACGTTACAGTCAATGGTGATCGGTATAGAGCCATGATTACTAACCTTTTCATTCCTGAATTGAACAATCATGATGTCCAGGAGCTGTGGTTCCAACAAGACGGTGCAACATGTCACACAGCTCGTGCCACAATCGATTTATTGAAAGACACGTTGGGTGACCGCCTAATTTCACGTTTTGGACCTGTGAATTGGCCTCCAAGATCTTGTGATTTAACACCGCTAGACTATTTTCTGTGGGGCTATGTAAAGTCATTGGTCTATGCGGATAAGCCACAAACGCTTGACCATTTGGAAGACAACATTCGCCGTGTTATTGCCGATATACGGCCACAAATGTTGGAAAAAGTCATCGAAAATTGGACGTCCAGATTGGACTACATCCGAGCCAGCCGTGGCAGTCCTATGCCAGAAATCATATTTAAAATGTAATACCACAAGATTATCTTTCGAATAAAAAAAAATTCATGTCAATCGAATAATACATCGTTGTTTTATTGCAATTTAAAGTTCTATACCTCTAAAAAAACACGCTTTATTTATATATGGAATATGTATGACCTCTTATCGTAATAAATTCTGACCTGTCTCTTTTTAACAAGAATTTCATGGACTTTTTACCATAAAAAAAGCTCAAATATACCTAGACTTTATTCCCCTTGAAGTACTCTACTTTGGATATTTTTTTTTAATTTTATACTTTCCCTTTCATCTATACACTGTAAAACATCTTTTCCGCAAAGCTCAGTTTCGAAATTCTGAAAAAAAAATTCACGCGCAAACCATCCATTAAATATATATATATATATATATATATATATATATATATATATATATATATATAGTGTTTATTTCTTAAGATTAAAAATATTACTTTCATTTTTTTTGGAAGAAAATATGATTAGTTTCCTATGATGTCAAAGAAATAGAGATAAAAAGCTGCTCGGCTTTACATTCAATCCGAGATTCTATCTTACACACCAATTATGAGTTTGTCTTTTAAGAGGACAGTGTATAATTCAATTGACAAAAATAGGTAAAAAAAAATCAAAAATATGCTTTTAGTCTAAATTATTTTTTATATACTTTTCTAAGAACTCCCAAAACTTGAAGTTCAAAGCTTATAAAACGCAGAGCTGTGATAACTTTTATGTTTGTTTTTATTCACATTCCTATGGCAAATCAGAACTTTATATAAATTTACTTATCTCAGCAAGATAAAATAACTATAGTTTGTCTTCGTTTAAAATGCTAAGACTTTATTTCTATTGTGCTTAATGCTTCGATTTTTTTTTCATTTGTTGCTGATTTATTTTTAATTTGAATCAACTGTTCATCTTTTGGGAAACAAAAAACCGAAACGTATAGTTGCCAAGTTTATTAGATGACCAGTTGGACACACAACAATAACGATGCATTATTATAAAATGTGTGCGAGTGAATATTAACGTCGCACTGTTCAGCTACACGAGGGCTTTTGGCGACGGACCTCGTCATTTTGAACCATGGTCGATTGACGAGGACACCTGGGCTGATGCCCCCTCTCCTAACTACCACACCACACCATCGGTGGACGTTTGAGCAGATTTAACGTGCATCGCTCCCCTACACGGCGGGTTTTTAGTGGTACAGGACTCGAACTCATGACATGCCTGCCATGACCAGATACCTTAACCACTGTGCTACCGCAGCCCTATAAAATGTGTGCAGCTTTAGGTTAAGTTATTAAAAAAAATTTAATATTTTTAAGATAATTAAGATTTGACAAAATAAACAAACACGCTAATTTTACATTTAAAGACTAATTTTTCATATAAAACAAAATATCTTAAATTTATTCATAATTAGGGATGCTGGCATAAATGCATCAATTTATTAATATCGGGCCCTCAAAAATAAAAAAAATTCAATAATGACACAAGAATAAAGTTATACAAAAATATAAATATCGTACCTTTCTTTATATTTATTCCTACTGATATATCTTGAGTAGCAAATACACACATGGGAAGAATTAACTAATTAAATAAGCATACAAGAAGGAAGACTGAGTACCACTCAAAACCCAGGGAAAATTCCCCATTTTTGGTCAAGTAGACCAAAGAGGGACGACCTTGTCCGACCAGGATTTCCGACTAAAGACGAAGAAAGCCGAATGAGCGTTACAAACCGATCATGACATTCATTCAAGTTCTCTCCAGAAAAACGCACCAAAGCAGTTACCATTTCAAAAACTTTCCGCGTTTTAATATTTTTTAAATCCCGTTCCTTTTAATGCGGTAAGAAAATTTATGGAAATCAATTGTGAGGGGATGATAAATATAGGGGAGGGGTGAAAAGTGATAAACTTTTGTTTTAGAAATTTAAATCTTGTGCTGTATGAATATTTTTAAATACAGTCAAAGGCTTAGGTGCTAGCACTTAGATAACAATGAATCTAAAAGAATGTAATCATACATTGTCATGAGATACCCAGAGAAGCGGGCGTTAACAAGTAGTATGCATAAAAAGTTCAAGAATCCTTGTACGCTTCATTTCTATTGTTAATTCAGTTTAGGTGTGATACTTTATTTGCATCTTGTTTCAAATATTTTTCGAAACACTTTTCTAAAAATAAACGAAGATCCGACTCTCCGATTAAAAATGATTTCACAAACTTTCTCTCACTTCCTCGTGGCCAAAAGCTGATATAATATCGTAATTGAGAAACCGCAGCAGACTCACCGTAACTGCACCCATCTGAATAATCAGAAATTTTATAACCAGACCATCCAGACAATCGTAAGACCCTTCCGCGTTTTAAAATAGCCCCGAAAGGCGACGTTGCAATTGCATTGTTTCGGGAATTTTGTTGTTCAGGCACCACCTTTTGTTAAGGCAGGTGTGCGCTCATTTGGCAGTAAAAAGGCGACAAAACAAACGCGTTTCATAAACAGGACCTTGCTCAACATTTGATGGCTCCGCACACTTCCTGCCCTGGCATCAGGAAATGCGAATGCCTAATTTTACTGCTTCTGCGAGTCATAAACGAATGGAACAGATTTATTTATCTTGTTACAAAATTTTTTTTGAAACTGGATTTTTAATTTTCTGTAACCCAAATGCTGAAATCGATAAAAGGAATGGTTTGAAAAACTCCTTAAATTGATTTTGAGAATCTTCTTGTGCTTCTTGAAAAAATATTTTATTATACTAACAATAAATTGAATATAATATTTTGAAACATTAATTAAAAATATATTTCCTTGATTACCGCTTACCAAATCAAAAGATTATATACAAATTCTTGTGGGCTGCGGTAGCCCAGTGGTCAAAGTATAGCATTATGGCACGCATGTCATGAGTTCGAGCCCAGTACTCTTAAAGACCCGCCGTGTAGGGCAGCGATGCACGTTAAATCTCTCGAGAACTCAAACGTCCTCTCGTTGGTGGAGTGAGGTAGTTAGGAGAGGGGTGTGCCAGCCCAGGTGTCGTCCATGCCACTTGGTCATGGTTCAAAATTATTACGTGGTCCGTCACCATTCGGACCTCGTGTAGCTGAACAGTGCGACGTTAGTATTCACTCACTCACTATGTACAAATTCTTATGCTCATTAAGACCTCTTGATATCGCAGTGAGCGCGGTAAATGAACCAACATTATTGATCTTATGCTTAATGAGTGAGTGAAAATTCATGCCGCACTATTCAGCTGCTCGAGGGCTTTTGGTGACGGACCTCGTCATTTTTAACCATGGTCAAGTGACGAGGACGACACCTAAACTAGCACCCCTTCTACTAACTAGCACACAACACTAACAGGAGGACGTTTGAGCTCTCGACATATTTAATGTACATTGGCTTCCTCTGCACGGCGGGATTTCAGCGGTACAAGGCTCGAACTCATGACACGCCAGCCGGGATGGCTTAGAACTTCTACAGACTGAACGTGCATCATCCCCTTTATACTATGGTTTCTTAGTGCTTCTGGGACCCAAGCCCATGAATCAGCAAAATTAACACCGTCAATACGAGTTCGCGAGGATGACCCCTCGGCTAGCGTGAGTATTTAACAGTGATATATGTAGGACTGTCATATGAAGGTGCTAATATACATTACATCTATAGAGATTTAAGGCCTTCACATAGGCATTATGAAAAGAAAAGGGCACTAGTTCTAGTTTCAAAATAAACAATTTAGGGTTTTAAATGACAAGCTAGTCAGCGGATCTTTGAAAAACAAGCAATTGTGATTCATTCATTGTCCAATGAGAATTGTTCATTGGTTCATTGTTCACTAGATTCTCCTTTGGTACGCGGAACCCATTTGAATTTTAAAAGTATGTGTCGTATCAAATGGGTGAAATTAAATAACTTGTTTACGATTTTCTTGCGTAACAAGAGTATAATACCTTGCAACACCGTTATACCTCAAATACCAGGGTAGTCATGAAACGATTCAAAAAATCCATGAAATGTGTGCGTGATATAAATAATCTGTCAGAAAACGAAAATCCGTATTTACAAACATATTTTTTTAAATAAATTATTACATTTTTATAAGCACATATATTTTTATAAATTATTACTTTCATTTGACCTGAATCGATTCCTTTTAATTATTTGATTACATTGTTTATAAGCGTCGCCTTCTGAAGGTAAACAAGAACTACTGGCGAGGGTCCAGGTAATTTTTGATGAGGACGACACCCGAGCTGGCACCTCACTTTTCAGGCTTTTACTTCACGCCAACGTGATGAATTTGAAAATCGGTATATTTAACATGCCGTAGTTTCTACACAGTGAGCTTTTATTGGTCCCAGAATTCGAAAAGACAGCCACGATTTTATGACAATGTCCACTACCATTGTAATGTAGCATGAATCAAAATTAATAAAAGTTTATACTATACATAAATTTTTAAAAAAATGCAATTTCTGCAAATTTTATATTATTTGCTACAAATAAAAATATATTGGGGAAATATTTTCTTCATTCGTTTTATTGTAAGGCCTACGAATAAAAAAAAATATGGTATACCATTTTTTACCCCTTAAGTGTCACCGACGTATATATCCGTTTCGCTTAACCGGTGTGTTATGTGCCAAGGACGTATATATCCGTCCTTTCGAAGTACGACTCTTTCCTTCGTTTCAGTAAAACTATTCTGAAGGCTTTGGAATGCAATAAGATGACCTTGACAGTGATTGCGAAGAATATACTTATTTCAGAGAAAAATTAGTTTCTTTATGCCTTTTCTTTACACTCTAATACACATCATGCACACGCCTTTGTGAAAAACGGTGGAACAGGGGAGCAAATCGCGGGACTTTTAATCGGCAGTTAGGGGGTTAACAGGTGAATTAAGCAAATTGATCGATTGTTTCTTAATGTTACCCTTTGCTGCAACACCACGGTTACTGGGGATGAATCTCATAATCTTGAACTACGGTTAAGTGACGAGTGCAATACACACATTTACACATAATCCAACCATTCCACCATAAAGGCATAGCTGTGGTAGCCAAGTGGTTATGGTCACGAACTTGGAGCTGCCGTGTTGCTGGTTCGAGTCCTAATGGCACTGGAGTCCCATTGTGCGAAGGAACTGCACGTTAAATCTGTCAAGGCTCAATGTACTCACGTTGTCATGGTTTGGTAGTTTGGAGAAGGAGTGCCAATTCAAGTATCGTCCTGATCATGGCTGAAAACTGCGAGTTCCGTCACCTATAGTCCCCGTGTTGTTACAGAGTACGGCATAAATTCAAATTGAAGAGAACGACACCTTAGTTGGCATTCTATTCTCCATACTTCCAATATCAAACCAACGTGAATACTTTGAGCCTCTACATTTATTTGACATACACCAGTTTCTCAACACAGTGAATCTTTAGAGCAGCGCTATCCAACCTTTTAATCACCACGGCCCGGTCAACGTTTGATAGTTTTAACGTGGACCGCTGAGGGAGGGGGCGTTGATTGTTTATATTTTAGTTCGTTTTGATTAAATAATTTTAACTTAATTGCATTTATATAGGGGAGACCGGGGCAAGATGACTATGTTTACAGTTTTTGTTGTTCATTAATTTATTTTTATAGATAAAAAAATTATTTTTACATGAAGTGTTCGATTAATCCTTTGTAGTATTAAATACATTGCCATTTAATTTTTAAATAAAAAAACAAAGGATAATTTTATTTTTTTCAGAACCTTAAAAAATTGTAATCTTGCCCCAGTGCTGGGGCAAGATGACAGCACTGAAAAAGATTGAACAGTTTTTATCTTTTGAATATGTTACATGGTTTAACAAATGATAACTGTGTTTTTACATCTTACAAAGTATTAAACTAAGCGCGTAATGCCTTGTAACGTAATGTAGAAGTGTTTAGTTGTGCAGCTAACAAATAGTCACAAATAAAAATGCCATTTTCATAATTAGAACATTCCTTATGCCACATAATTTAAGTACACAGAAGAGTTAAATGTATTACAGAAATAGTCAAATTTCAGACAAAGTGCTAAAAGATTTAACTTATCTGTAAACGAGAGAATAAGACTAAATATTTACCATATTTAAAATCCAACTTACAACTTAGACACACACAGAAATTAGCAATTATATATTTGAAAAAGTTAACAGTGTTATTTATTTGGGAACGGAGATAAATAATAAAAATGAGCTGGCGCCAGAAATTTATAAAAGAAACATTGCTGAAAATAGATGTTTTTATGCCTTGAAGATTTATTTAAAATAAAGTTTTCTCAAATTAAGAACTAAATTGCTTCTTTACAAACGTCTTATAAGATCTGTCCTGACTTATGCATCAGAGACTTGGCCATTGACTTTACGTGATGAGGAAGCTTTGGGAATTTTCGAGAAAAAGATCTTACGCTGCATTCTTGGAGGGATCCAAGTGAATAGATCATGGAGAAGAAAAGATCTAACTTAGAACTTTACAAAATTTACAAACAACCGATATTGTAAAATTTGTCAAATTACAGAGACAAAAACAAAAAAAGAAGCCCAAAGTTCTCCACGAGAATCTTGATTGCAGTGATAATCGATTAAGCAACCTATTTACGCAAACATGTTATGAATCATTCATTTCAGTTTCACAGACAAATATACATATCTTAGGTAAATTATTCTGTTTCTTAAAAAATAAGGTTAATTTTTTCTCTAAATGCAACCGCAACTACCTGGAAATGAGAGTCTATGTATAAGGAAAAATTTCAATTCTTGCGTACCTAATGGAATACATTTGTCAAATGGAAGCACGAAATTTAAAACGCGATAACAAACAGCCGTTGTCAAATGTATTATGTCGCCTTTCGTTTCGCATGGCGGCCTCTCAAATATTTCGTCAGTAAATCCGACATAATAATCAGTTACATAAGGCTCAGACTCTAACATACTGCTCTTTGGAATACAATTATATCTGTCTGCATGTAGAAAATAAGGCTATGTTATATTTACATAAGAATCACTTACTCGCAACATATTTTTGGAAAAGAAATAAATACATACATGGAGAATTTTATGTGTGATGAGTATTAAAAAGAAATTCTTATACACTGAAACTTGCTCTTATGTCTTCCTTTTACGTGTGTTTTTTGCAGAAAATAAAAAGACTTCACCAAATACGTATTATGGAAAAAAACCGATATAATTTCTTATACATTTTGCATGTATAAAAAATTGCAGGTATTCTTTCTCAATATACGTACCGTAAAACGCGCACTTGTACTTTCAAGTTGTCATTTTTTAAGTTAAAGATATATTCGCCGTATAACGCACACCTTTTTTTTTTACGAAGAAATCTGAAATGTACATGTACAACAATGCTCTTATCTTTTGAAGCCTAGAAATAGTCTGTGGGTAAATAATTAAAGCATGAAACGAAATTAAAACCTGAAATAATTAAAAAATCATTTAAAAAATATAGTATGTCTGACAATTTAGATCTGTGATACTCAACCAGCGGCCCACCGAGCCTTTTTAAGTGGCCCGGTTATGGTCCATTGCTGTGAGAAATTTACTTATTTAAGAACATTGTATTGAAAATATGGTGGGAAATTCTTTGTCAAGAAATCCTATATATCAATTTTGCTTTTTTCTGCCGTTGTCGTACGGGTACCAATTGATATTCTTTCTATTTGGAACGGTTGCGATTAGTGATAACAGACAACAGTGGAGTAGCGACAATTTTAAGGGCGGAACTCATTTTTAACTATCTTTCATATCTCACACAAGCGAAAAATATTCGAAAAAAAAATAAATCGTTTCAAGACGATTGGGAGGACAAAAGTGGAAAACAAACAGTGATCACTAATTGTTTGATTTGTCACGAAAGTACTGTACTTAAAAAATACCAATAAACAAGAATCTCATTCAATGACACTTTTCCTCTAAGATCTCTTTCAAGAGGTGATAAATAGGCTTTCTTGAATAATCTTTGCAACAGCAACTAAGTTTTTTGTCAGTGGTAATATCACAGCTGTAACAAAGACATCCTATGGAGTTTATTATATTATTGGTAATCATATGAAACCGCATCTTGTGCAGAAATTGTGAAAAAGTGTTTCTTAAATGTTTCTAATTTAGTGTTAGTGACAAAAATAAAAAATTTTAAAAATAATAATTACAAAATTCAAAACAGGAGCTATATAACATTTTGATCACGTTTCCACATTTTAAATTTCCGATGTTACCTTGGTCTTAAAGACTTTCTGCCCTTCTCCCCCATTTATCCTTATATTGCGGCCCGAGTGAAATAATTGACAATTGTATGCGGCCGAACAGAAAAAAAAAAAACGTTGAGTACCCCTGATTTAGATGAAACGGAAGATAAATACACGCGGACCCCGATTTACCATGCCCCTATTTAAATAATTTTCTTCTTCCGCTATTAAAATGAAGACAAAACCTCTCTATTTAATGAATAATAAACCCCCAATTAACAATGATTTCAACTGCTGAAAATTTTAAAATTAGTTTTGGATTTGAAAAAAATTGAGTTGCTCTTTGAATAATGTATCCTTTTTCTCCCGAACAAAAAAAAAGACCATTTCTGTCAGACAGGACAGGAAAAGTGCAGTCCATTATTAAACTTTACAGATGTAAATAAGTCATGAATTTAACCTATCGCGTGAGTTTTGAATAGGACCGGGAATTCCTTTCTTATCTCATCCCACTCTATAACACGAGGATACTTAAGAATTCTATTCTTACACTAGCAATTTTTTTCTTAAGAAAAATGAGATTTATTAAGCATATGATTTTGAAGAAAATTTTGAATCATTTGCCGGTATCAGTAAATAGTGATTCTGATGCAGAAATTGATATCAAAACTACAAACTCCAAAGTGTTACAGTTTATAATGTTTTACATTGTTTGGAAAGTGAAAACATTCATCATGCAACAGAATGTAAATTATGCAGTATTTTCATCTCTGCACAAAATCGAAAAATAAAATTTTCGAGTCAGAACCAAAAAGATTGTAGAACATCTTTTTAGTCAGTATTTTAAAATTTCCAATTAACTGGCGCTAAATAATTCGCTAATTGTACTTTTAGTTGCTGAATAATAAGTGCGTAATTTTTAACTATGGATATTATTTATGTAGTTGCTTATTATAGAATTTCCAAAAGTTAAGCGTAAAAACTTTGTAAATTTTCGGACCACGATAGTACAAATAACCTGAATTAATGAATAAAATGTTCTGACCCAAGGAATTCGTTAACTCAGGGTCCGACTGTATTTATTTATGGATCAAAGTGACAGTGATGGTGGTAGCCTAGTGGCCAAGGTATCAGATCGCGGCTGGCATGTCATGAGTTTGAGCCCAGTACCACTAAAGACCCGCCGTGTAGGGGAGCAATACATGTTAAATCTGTCGAGAGTTCAAACGTCGTCCCATTGGTGTGGTGTAGTTAGGAAAGGGGAGTGTCAGCTCAGGTGTCGTCCCCGTTACTTGACCATGGTTCAAAATGACGAGGTCCGTCGCGGAAAGCTCTCGTGTAGCTGAACGGTGCGACGTTAATATTCACTCACCCAACAGTGATGGTGAAATTGAAACAGAATTCGATGTCGCGTATAAACAGTGGCATAACGGAGAATATTAGCCCCCCTTCTGCATACTTAGGTTTTGGGGCCTAAATGCATATTTTGCGTCAGTCAAGCTTTGGACCCCCACAATGCACGAATTGAGGGGGTGTACATTACGCCACTGCGCATAAAGATATAACGGAAGACGAATATAAGGATATTTTCATGTTTTTTAATAATACAAGTTCATAAGGTATGTCACTGAAGCCGAGAGGCTGAGTGGTTAGTGCATCGCGTTTCCACGCCACAGGTCCGAGGTTCAATCCCCGGGCTGGGCAAGGTTGACTCAGCTGATCATCCCTTTAGAGGGTCGATAAACGAGTATCAAGCTTGCTTGGGAACTCATCACTGGAAAAACACGTCTGACTCACCACCTGGCCGGAACATCTGCTCATTTATCCCAGGGTCGCGTATATTGAGTTGGGCACAGTAGGCCTTGGCCCTCATGGGCTGTCGAGGCACTGAGTTAAGTTAAATTAAGGTGTGTCCAAACAGTATTGAGATATAAGTACAAATTAATTTTTTGTTAATCTTCTTTTATTTATTTTTACAGCTATCATTTTATATATCCGGCGTATAACGCGCCCCCATAAATATTTCGATCGTATATTTGTGTTAAAAATGAGCACTATATGCCGGATAATATTGCAAGTGTTGTGAGAAAGGTGAAGTTCTTTCATCCACGACTAGAGATGTAAGAGGAAGGGAAGAATAACTAGCCACTATATATCACTATCGACAACACAAGTTCAAGCAATCTTAAACAATAGATGAAGCACAATCGAAACAAAATGTGGATAAATAACGAGGTACACGAAGTATGAGAAGACTTTAAATACCTATGAACTTACTTCAGGTTCGAATCTCCTTTCTTATCTATCTAAGCACTAGTTAATATTAAGTGATCAATCGTCACTTTAATAACTACAATTAGCAAATATCTGCGTAACTCTATCAATTCGATTAATATCTAATCCTCAGTAATCCATCCTATCTCTCTCATTTTCTGTCCACTAGCTTGAAACCTTAGACCAGTGGTCCTCAAACTTTTTGACCTCACGGACCAGTAAATTCATAATTTAAATCCCACGGACCACTAGTAGGATTTTGTGAATGTTAAATTTATTTATAAAAAAAAATGTTATCTAAGAACGCAATCAATGCATCCTTAAACATAATTTAACGTGATAAGTGAGTATATTCCACATTTTTCTGAGAACCAGCGAAATTTTCTCGTGGACCACCCCTTTGGCAACCTCTGGCCTAAACTATATATAGCGGACCTAATTTTATTTCTTCTTTAGAGGGTTCGTTGGAAATAAAATAGTTTTCAAAGACCAAATATTTCCCACGAGGACATATTATTAGAAAGGACGCGGATAGAGCCGTCACAGTAAGTATATATACATATATGTACACATGATACGCAAACATATACACATTAATACACACCTGTAGCGCACACAGGAATTTTTCAAGGGGGTCCGGGGTCGAAAGTTCACCATCCTTGTATTATGCTCCTTTTGATTTTGTCGATTTTCGGGAACAAAACACAGTAAAAAACTAATTTTTGAATAAACAATTAGCATTAATTAATAAAATTAATCATTAATAACAAGTAATTAATTAAATTTTACCTACTATATGCTTAGAATTATAATCAATCGGGAAAAAAAATCAAGGGCTTTGGGGGGGTCCAGACCCCCAGGACCCTCTCACTTGTGTGCGCCACTCATACACACACACACATAAACTCATAAATACACACACATATCCTCATAAATACTCACACATAAATACATACACATAAATACTTACATATACATGATACACACATAGATATATATAAACTTATACACATTCACACATATACCCTTATTATTATACACTTTTTTGCGCAGTTTCTTGTGCAATATATAAAAAAGTCCACTAAACACGCATTATGAATATAAATTTTAAAAGAAGATAATTTAAAAAGTAAGCAGCAAATGACTATCAAAATAACATGGAAATTGAAAAGAATCCCAATAAATAGCCTATGTTTGGCAGGATGTGTCCCAAGAGGATTCAATACCATAAATTGAAACTAGCTACCTGGTATTATATCATCATATTACCATAAATATGTTGATATGTGTTGCATCACCAATTCCATTACATATGCAATGTAATGAAATTAGTGATGCAACAGATATCAACGTCATATATGAATATGCAATTGTATTACTTAATCATTTTAGTTGATAACCGTATCGCGTTTAACATGCATAACTTTTGACCGTTAGAAAAACAAAATTAATTTTAAAGTGAAATAAAAAGTTAAATTTGCTATATTTTCTATATGGACATAATTTTTTTTTTATGAATTTTTATTAGACAAGCAGAATTGTTCAGGGTTCGACGTCAGGTTATTCAGGGTAAATTGAAAAAGGTTTCTCTTGCGAAGGGACTTTAAAATTCCGAAACGAGTTTTGATCTTTTGTAAGTCTGATGACCACGACATATACAACTAACTAATCAATAAACCGTAGTCTCAAAAACTTTATTCTATCACAAGAAATGTCAACTCTGAATTAGAACGAGGTAGCATCTTCAAGCGACGGAAGTGATTTGGAACCAGTTCTCCACAAGAAAATACGCCTGCGAAGAATAATTTTTACATGCACATTTTGGAATTCTCATTTATTTAATGTTAGATGTAAGCCAGTGCTTCTCAAAGCTTCAATATATGTGAACCAATATTCAATCATAATTTTCACATCGCGCCCTCCCCCATACAATAAATACGTATTTTATTCAATAATACCATACTTAGACGCTAAAGCTACAATATGACTTGAACCTCTTAAGTGACACCAGCGTATATAAACGTCTTGCTCAGCCAAAGGATTAATAGCCCGGACGTATATATACGTCTTTCCGAAGAGCAATCTTTTCCTTAAAATTATTCCAAATGCTTTGGAATGCAATAAAAGGACCTTGACAGTGTTTGCAAAGGATTTATTACTTATTTCAGAGGATTAACTTATTTATTCCCTTTCTACCCCCCCCCGTCCGCCTCAATGCATCATATACGTACGCCTACGTAGCAAACGGTGGCACTGGGGAGCGAATCGCGTAACTTTTAACCGGCAGTTAAGGGATTAATTATAAACCGCACAAATTATCAAGATAAACGTTAATTTTTATGTATAATTTTTTGTATGACAAGCCCATGAAGTCGTTGGTAATTATTAATGTTGTTCTTAACGTAGTCTGGTTAAATTAACTATAAAATACATTGTGCAGTACTGATACATTTCTAAGTGTATTATATCAGTGCAAATGCGTGTTTTATTTTTTATTACATCGGAATGTATTTTGTTTTGCTTCCCATTTCAGTAAATTAATAGCTTTATTTAATAATCTTTTGTTTTCGACTTTTCAATATGCTCGCCCCCCTTTCGTAGATTTATTACGCCCCCCTAGGGGACGCGCCTTACAGTTTGAGAAACGCTGATGTAAACTAATTAAATATTTAAAAATATTCCTGTGTATAAATTAAATTTTTCCTTTTTTGGAAAACCAATAATTAGCAACATCGCATGAGTTTTGATTTATTTATTTTCTATGTGGGACTTTTTTGTGGGGCTTCTATTTACTGTATTATATAATTTCTTTATCTTTTTTTTCATTTTTTATATTAAAAGGATTAAATTTAAGGAATAATTTTTTAAAAAAATGACCGGTCGCACAGTTATCACTTTTTTTGTGTATATTTATAGCATTATCATTATTATATTAATGAAAACACTTTTAAAAATTTACTCTCTGAGCAACATTTTTTTTCTCAAATTTATATGGAAAGTAACATGTGAAAATATCCCAAACGAGGAACATTCATATATACATTTTATAAACCATCTATATATATAAAACTTCTTTGACACACCAAATTCTCCCGTTAAAATATTTATTTGTATAGTATTAATATGAGTGCAAAGTTGCAAAGTTTTTAGATGGGTAGAATTTTCAAAAAATGTTCCTTTAGTGTTGTAATTTACAGTTTCGAAAAATTACGATTTAAAAAGTGAACTCTTACCTTTAAGTAATGCATTCCCGTACCGCGCGCGTAGTCTGAATTACTAAAATATACTTCTGATTTATTTAAAGTAAAAATTTAATCTGTATTAGAGAAACACAAAGATTTAAAGTTGTCTAATCTTCGGTACAAATTAAAAAAAAACTATATTGTTATCACCAATTTTTGTGAAGTTACCAACTCAATGAATTTGTTATGCGGTTTATATCCTCGATAAACGACCAATAAAAATAACAATTTATTGCCTAAATCTGCCTTAAAAAAAACGTAAAAATATTAGTTGATTGACTGTTAAATTCTCACACTAAAGAAACACGAGGGCTATTGGCAACCGACCTCGAAACTTTTCAACCACGATTTAATGACAATCGCAATACCAGAGTTGACATTCCATTCCTTGCCCCCGTAACACGGCCAAGAAAAAAACTTTAACCCCAACAGTAATACATAAAAACCATAAAACAAGACGAATTATCAGTGATATCATTTGAGCATGTGGTTCGATTGAAGAGAGCTTTGCTAGCCACATAACATGACCGGTTACGTAAATGAGCGTTCAAGTCTCACTACAACGCAATACAAAGGCTATTGGCGACGGATCTCGGAATTTTGAACCACGGTCAAGTGATGACGATGGACTCCCTCTTCCTCACCATGCCAACAAGAGAACTTCGAGCCACAACAGATTTAACGTGCATCCCCTACCCCCTATGAATGGTGCGTCTTCAGTTGCACTAGGTAACTTGCTCTTGATCTTGCACATGCCTCGCCCGTGGATACCACTACCACATCGCTACTGCAGTTAAGTACAAGGACGTCTTGTAGCCGTGAGCCCCTACTCAGAAGAAGGCCATGGGCCCCTTCACAACTGTAGGCCCCACCTATGAACCTTAAAAGTAAACAGAACGTAGCATACGTTGTCAAATACTCATACAAACTATAACCCGAAACAAATAAATGTGCATAACTTACAATCGCACATGTCGGCTCTACCGACTGCCGCCTTTTGACTGAACGAGTAATGATGGTGTATGGTGGTAGGCCTAGGCCTGTGTGCGTGGACGATGGTCATCACCCGTAGCCAGTTGACATATCATCCGAAATTCCCAGTTTCTCAGAGAATACAACCGGAAATAACATTTGACCATTAAAATTATACGAATTATGATCTTCTTAAGGCTGAGTCGGGGTACCCATTGTGGCCGAGGCCCTGGGCCCAGTTGGCTCATGTCTTAAGACATCTCTGGCTGAGTACAAAAAAATTATTTTAGTTTGAGTTTTAAACGTCTGAAAAATATTAATAATTGGGTGTTAGAGTTTCAATTACGATTTGAAACAGCTTGTAGAATTAATTTTTCTAACTGCAGTTTTACATTCCGAAAATCCAGATTCGTTATTACGCATCGATAAATAATTATGCACACACTTTGCGCGGATTTAATTGAAATACACAAGACTTCAGGCCAGCTATAAATCTTTTAAAAAAATAAGCGTAACAGATATCCTGTTTAATTGTTATTCCATGTATCAAAATTTGAAAAGTTTGAAAACTTTTAATAATACGTCGGCCCTTACGTTTTTTTCCAAGAAGAAAAAAAAAATCTACACAAAATCTCCTTTGCAGTTCTTAATTGATAATTTGGGTATTTATTTCGAAAACAGACGTGAAAGAGCATTTTACCCTCCACTAGCTAAATGCTTTTAGTTTAATTGATACCAACGTGTGCAGAAACGACTAATAAATTTTTTTAATACAATGAAAAAATACCGATTATAAGTTCTAGATGAGCATCAAGATTTTACAGATCCATTCGAGTTTAGAACCTAAGCAGCGGAATGATTTTAATCCTATTTGAAAGGTAATCTTCTTAAGTTTTAAACAACCCTTTCCCAAAAATCGGGTTGAAATTTTAACCAAACAGAATTTAGAAAGAGGAGAAGAAAAACTTTATAATTTGGAATCAAAACCTAAGCTTCAAATATTAAATATTTTTTCCTCATATCTCATATCATCCAATTAGCTGTACAAATGCTAAGCCGATTAGCAAAACATTTGTTAATAATCTTTTATTGCTAAATTATTGTAATGAAATGAAAAAAAAAAAAAGAACATAACTTACGCAGATTTCGGAACACACCAAAAAAAGGGGTTTAAGCATGCTACATGAACTATAACTCTAGTGGAATTAAAAGCAAAAATGATTTTAAGTAGCTAATTATAGGGAGAAGTAACACTTTCTCGATAAATCTCGCTAGAGTAATTCTGTAATTTGAATGATTTCCGCCATTTTTTTTTCAATCTTTCGTAACTTGATCATTACGGCTCTAGAGAAATAGAAAAACTATGCTTTTACTAGTTTTAATCCGAGTAGATTTAATTACACTGTAAATCGGGCGGGTTTTCGATAACAACGGTTCCGGATTCACAATATTTAATAAATTACAAAATTAAAGGAATGTGCAAGAGGGGGTGGAAAAAAGTTAATCTTCTTCGCTAATTTGAGAATATTAAGAACTTTTACTTTTCGAATATTTTTCTTGGTTATTTTTCGCATTCCAGAAAATACAATGTAGCAGAAACAAACGGCTGCGCAAATTGTCGTAAATTTTTATACGGAATGTTTTGTGTCCAGAAAAATTAATTTATTTTCGCGTTTCTTAGTTTGAGAAAAGAATGTTATGTGTTGGATATGTGAAAATTTTCTTAAAATTGTTTTTAGTTTTCCTCAACCACGAAAGAGGAAAAATCCCATCTTGATAATTATTAATAATATCATTCATTTTGCGTGCTCGTGCAAAAAAAAATGAAAAGATAATTGTTTTGTGGAATTAAAGGGCAACTATTTCCAATTTTTAATTTAGTGTTTATTCTTTTGCTTTAATTAAAATGTTCATTTCGTGGAAGATATTAATCAGAGATATTGTTTTAATAATTTTAATTGACTCTTTCCGCTGGAAATATTTGTTAAAAGAAAAAAAGTTAAGCCATTTATTCTGTATACATTGTTAAACTGCCTGAATTCATGTGCTCGGGTATTGATGCAATAATTAATGTTTCAAAATCGATTTATACTGAACCGCACGCGCCGGTAGCTCTTTTGGCGAAATATATTAAAATAATATAAAAATTCAAAATAGCACATTTCAGATGAATAAGTTTTCCTTTTCCGCATTTAAAGTTAATGTATTATTTTGTAAAAAATATTTTTATCATAAATTGAACGCAATAAAGTTTTTAATAAGATATTTCAAATCTTATAATATAAATGAATTTAATATTATAAGTGAATATACAAAGTGAGAGATAGATATATAAGTTAAGATGAAATACTTTTTTCTATTCTCTCTCATTTTTGAACTTGATGGAAAAACGAGTGACACACATAGCTGTGATACAACTCAGCTTTACTCTAGTGTTCATTTTTATTTTATAGCCTCTGTAAATCAGCATATTTTCATGTCTCCAAAAAATTGATAAATTCTATGGGATAAATGTCATCCAATACTCTTAAAACCAATGTATCTGATAAATTTCCAGAACTTTTGGAGACATTTAATTATTATTTTGTGGACATTAATTATTTTCTCAAAAATTTGGAAGCAGAATGCGTTAATTTTTTATTTTTAAGTATCTGCCATAAAGAGCATACATGCGAAGTAGACGGCATTTCTCGAGCAAATCGCTACAGGATTCAATAAGTTTTTTCTTAAGAATCCAAGCATCATTGACTTGAAATTGTAATTATTAAATGTTTTATGAAAGCTGCACTCTCAGAAGCAACACAAAGACTATTGGTGACGGTCCTCGTCATCTGGGTCAAATAACACTTTTGAGATGACTCCCCGCTTACCAAATTTGGACACCTCGTTAACGTGAGGACGTTGAGCCTCAACGGATATAATGTGTGCCAGTATCGATATGCGGCCAATCTTTAGTGGCATCAGAACTCGAACTTATGACTCGACTATAACAACCAATGAGCTCATGACCATGACCACACGGCTGTTTCAAAAGCAGCGGACAAAGTTTCACTAATTTTAACCAGTTAACCGTAATTGAAGAGTCAACTCATTGGCTAAAAGTTTTAGAATTTTGTTGCAGTATGCTTGTCAGGCGTAAAAAGTAGTGACCATTGACTATTTAAATTGTTATTTTTGAGAAAAAAAAAACAAAACATTTCAAGATGTTTAGAATATTTTGAGCCCGGGTCGAAGTAAAACAAATTTTTAAAAAATGTGAAAAACTTAATATGAACTCGGAACTCATGCGCCCGCGTTTGCACCGGCTGAAATAGCGCATAAATTCATATAACTAATGTGACCAGTTTTTTTTTACAATGAAAAGGAAGACGCGCGTGAAAAATTTAAGAAAAAGTGGCAACGTAAATGTATGAAACATTTTATTAATTCAAATAAAAATACGATAATTAAGCTTGCATTCCTTTTAATTATTTACTCAAATGAGTATTTTCCCGTTGAATATTTTTTTTGTCAATATATCATTTTCTAATACATCGGAAATTTCGAAGCAAAAAAATATCCTTTATATTGAGCTTTACAGTAAGTGCTACAGCTAAAGTATCAACATTCGATCTTTATTTCTCACTTGTCAAAAATTATTTTCTGCATTTCATTTCAATTTCTGTATTAGTTCCACAGGTCATCACAACATAAATTCAACAAGAATAACTAAATTATGATATGGAAAAAAGTGTTCATTTTTGATATGGTTACGTATTTCCACCCAACTTTTATCAATTCCAGCATGCTGATTTACCATTTGTTCCAATTTATTAGAATGCAAATATACATTCAGTCTTCTAATTTATTCAAACAGATAAATGTCACTGATTTTAATAGCGCAGGCATTTCTTTCGATAAAAACTCAACACAATTTTCTATATGTTCCCAATTTCCTTGCGATGAAGTCAAAAAACACCATTGAAAACTGTTATTCCCTGTGATATTTGTTTCAGACCTTTCTTCGATATATTGGAAACATGTTTGGTTCATCTCTGAATAGAGATTAACAGATCAATTTTGAAATATTGAAAAGGAGGACAAGTAGGAGGACACTTTTCGAGGAAGGACGAAACCTGTAAAAGGAGGACGGTTGGTCACCTTAATATAACGAATTTATTTATGTGTGGTGATAATGTTTTTTAGATGTTAGCCTAAAACGGGCAAAGGTAAAAGTCGGAAAGTTGATATATAATAGGGTTTCTTCAGGTATGATACATGACCAGGCGCTGAGCCCATCGATAGCTAGCTATCGAATGGTATAAATGCCAACCGTTTTATGTTAGAACCATGGCATTAGAGTAATGGACCAATGCCGTGCTGCTTAAAAAACTGTTATTTTATTGGGGTGGGAAAGGCAAGGATGCTTCATGGTAAGAGGACGGTGATCAACCCTACAGCACCTCTCCAGAACTTCAGGAAGTAAATAAGTGTGTTTAGATTTCTAAGTCCGGGAATTTCGATGTTCACTACAATTCATAGATATCCATAAAAACTTACGACCCGAAGAACAATCAGCCTCATGAATCCGCGACCGAGCTTAAGTATCGAGCTCGAGCTTTAGTTATGTTTTTAGTATTTAAAATTGTCTTTTTGATCCGACGTTTTAACAGCGATTGACGAGTGTACTCGTCAAAGCTTAATTTCCGTGACACCTATCAAAAGGGGACACCACAAATAAATGTTTAGCTAAAATTTGTGTCAATAATTCAATTACAATTTTTTTTTATTCGTAAAAAATCATCTATTACTAAAAAATATATTTGTAAATTACCAATAATTTTTTTTCTTTTTATAAATAAATTTATTCATGTGTGTTTAAAATATCCTCACGTAAAAATATTTTACTGTAAGGGAGAACAAACAACGCACTTTTTTTGTACTGAAATTTCTTTATTTAATTTTCTTATTTTAATGTTGTAAGCTTAACAATCACTTCGCTCTTATAAAATTTCCTTTTTACTGGGTGTTCTTACCCTGAGGTCACACAAATCTGGATGTGAAGTACATGAAAAGAAAAAGAATTAATGTATTTTATACTTTTTTACTGAACATAAATAAAATACATATGTTCTAATTGCTATCTATCACAAACAATTCGAAAGTGAAGCGAAGAAGTTCAACATTTGTGAAGGATCTAATCGTTCGGATCCGTGATTTTGCAAAACCATGCAAACGAATATATTTCTTTGATATTTAAAATCACTTTCAAGGGGAGAGCACGACAGAGGAAATTCATTTGGGATCGAGACTTGGTGTAATAGTAGAATCAGCCTTTGAAATTCATGCTTAGCTTTTATACAATTAAATTTTAGTTTTCAGCAGTGAGTTCGTAACTTGATTGGTAAATCGTCTGCTTTCTATGCGCGAGGTAAGGGTTCGATTCCACGCGATCAACTATTTTTTTCTATTCAATTAATTATTTTTTTAAATTAAATAAATTTATTCATGAAAGGTTTATTAAATAATAAATGACATTTTTTGTAACTATTTTGTTTTTTATAAAGTAAAAAAAATTAAAAATATATAACTTAAATTATTTATTAGTAAAATTAAAATTATTATTAATTATAAATTATTTAAATATTTAAAACTATTAATAATTAAAAATATTTAAAATTATTAATAATTAAAAATATTTAGTTATTATCAATTAAAAATATTCAAAATAATTATTAGCAAATTAGAAAATTAATTATTATTTATTATAATTAACAAATTAATTACTATTTATAAATAATTAATTACTATTTATTATAATTAATTACTATTTATTATAATTAATTAATTACTATTTATTATAATCACTTAATTAGTTACTATTCATCATATTTAATTAATTAGTTACTATACATTATATTTAATTAATTAGTTATTATTCATTATATTTAATTAATTAATTACTATTTATTATAATTAATTAATTATTATTAAGCATTGGTATTAATAAAAAAGAAATATTATTAATTTATTATGAAAATTATCATTAATTTATCAATAAAATTATTATTAATTTATTATTAAAATTATTATTGATTTATTATTAAAATTATTATTGATTTATTATTAAAATTATTATTAATTTATTATTAATTTATTATTAAATTATTATTAAATTATTATTAATTTATTATTAATTTATTATTAAATTATTAATTTATTATTAAAATTAATAATTAATTATTAAAATTATTGTTTATTATTAAAATTATGAATTGTTATTTAAATTATTATTAATTTATTATTGAAATTATTATTAATTTAATATAGAAATTATTTAAGTAAATTTATTAAAATTATTTAAACAAACTTTTTGAAATTAAATAAATTTATTTGAAAAGGACTTATTAAATATTTTATAAAATAATTAAATTAATAATATATAAAAAAGACATATTTTTATTATATTAATTATAAAATAATTAACTTAATAATAATATATATAATATATTTTAAAAATTATTTTATATTATATATAATATTTTTATAGTATTTTGTAAAATATCATTTAATATTTATTTTACATATTTTATTAGAAATATTATTTATTAATATAAAATATACTTATAAAATTGAATATTATTATTTATATAATTACAGTTATTTTTTAACTTTATAAAATACAAAATAATTACAAAAAATATCATTTAATATTTAATAAACCTTTCATAAATAAATTTATTTAGTTAAAAAAAATAACTAAATGAATTGAAGAAAAAAAAGTTGATCGCGTGGAATTGAACCCTCACCTCACACAAGGAAAACAGACGATTTACCAATCAAGCTACGAACTCGCTGCGGAAAATTAATTCAATTGTATAAAAGCTAAGCATGAATTTCGAAGGCTGATTTCTCCGAATTGACTGGCCCTTCGGTGGAATTACATCGAGGTGTGAACACCCTAAAGGAGTACTACTACTACACCAAGTCTCGATCCCAAATGAATTTCCTTAGTCGTGCCTTCTCCTTGTTAGATTAGAATACACGTATAAAATTGTTTAAAGAATACCCCATTACAAATAAAAATTATTTAAATGCGATATTTTGGGGAAAAAATGAACATAGAAGTACCTATTTTTCAAAACATTCTCTTTTTACCGAAAATGCTTCTATAATAATAATATTTTGCCTCTATACAGTTACGACTTCTCCACTGAGTGAGTGAATATTAATGTCGCACTGTTCAGCTACACCAGGGCTTTTGGCGACGGAGACCTCGCCATTTTGAACCATGGTCAAGTGATGAGGACGACACATAAGTTTGTACCTTCCCTCTCCTAACTACCACACGACACCAACGGGAGGACGTTTGAGCTCTCGACAGATCAAACGAGTATCGCTTCCCTACACGGCGAGTCTTTAACGGTACTGGGCTCGAACTCGTGACATGCCAGCCACGATCCGATACCTTGACCACTAGGCTACCGCGAACACACAACTTCTCCAAAGAGCCTGAACTAGGATTTTTGAAAAATTCACGTTATTTTTAGAGTTACTATCAAATGAAATAACTATCAATGTTTTTTCGTTAAAATTTTACCTCTCTGATGCATTAAAATATGGATAAATGCACTTCTAAGTTATATAGCTCAAAAATCTTCGTACAAAAGCATGAGCTATATATATGCAAAATATTATTATTAAAGAATCTTTTTTTTCATAAAAGAGAATGTTTTGAAAATAATTAATTCTATGCTTAGTTTTTGCCAAAATGTTGCATTTAAATTATTTTTGATTATAATAATATTCTTAAAATAATTGTATACGTAACACTAAAGTGACAATAAATATTAAAAAAAATATATATTCGCTTCTGCACTTTTACAAAATCGCAGTTCTGAACATATATATATATATATATATATATATATATATAGTCGGATACTCTTTGTTAAGATAAAATGCAATAATTCCAGACCCTTAATTTAAAACATAAAATTTTACTAATTTTTAATAGTTTTAAACTATACAAACATTTTTAATCAGTGAATATGTTTCTTTTATCTATTAGCTTGAAGGATAAAACTTTTTCAGAAGCTATTCAATTTTTTTATGATAATTAGCCATAAATGATTTTAAAATATAATTAAGAGCTCCAAAGAATTGTTTTAAGGTCATTTGCGTAACATGTATGGCATCACTCTGTACAATGCAAAATTAAATTACGATGCATTCCCCCTTCCCCAAGGTAAGTGGTCATCCTTGACTAGTTTTACATTGGTTTTTCATGCTTCTTATATAATTTTCTATCTCTAGTGGCTGCAAATTGTATTCTCTGAGAAAAGCATTTTGTAGCCCATACAAAACAACAAATGCTCTGGTTCGTGGGTTTCATTGACACCTAGCTCAGCTATGTTTCGCCAAACACCTGTTAATCTATTAGTAACTACATGCAGTGGCGTACACAGACTATTTTCATGGGAGGTGTTACATTTTTTTTTAAAAAAAACAAACTTAGACGTAACTTTTATGCAAAAAATTTAAATGTTGGTTTATGGGAGGGATTTCGTGTGAGAATGAGGGATTATTAAGTAAAACGAAAGGACTATTAGTTACGGACCCGGTCATTTTGAATATCGGTCAAGTAACGAGGACTACACATGAACTGGCGACTCCCTCTCTTAAGTACGACATCACACCAACAGGAGGACATTGGGTCTTGACAGATTTAACTTGTATCACCCACCCTACACAGCGAGTCACTTGTACTGTCACTGGTACGGTGCTCAAATCTACGGCTAACGACAGGCATACATCTTGTTTTGTGCCGCGGTGAATTTCGTGGGTCTCGATCTGATGCCGTCAGACAGTTCGCATTAGCAACAACACGGCGAGACTTCAGTGGCGTCTGGACTCGATCCCGCGGCACCCCAGCCTCGAGTCAATGCCCATAACCATGGGTGGAATGGGTTTTAAGGTTCAAACTCCACCTTGTGTACGCCACTGACCGCCTGTCTTAAATAAATTATTTCGTTGTTGCTGTGGTGTAGCAGTTTGAAGACGGTGTGGGGGGGAGAGGCCAGCTCGGGTGCCATCCTCTTGATCGTTGGTTTATAATAATAATAATAGTATATCAAAGTAACTCAAGAAGTCATTACAACGGCGTAAAAAATACACTATACCCCTTATCTTGGCGCACCCAAGATGAGGGGTTTAGGGGTTCAATTTCCCCATATACCAACAAATTTTTATTTTTTACCATAGAGATTATCCCAGAGGTGTAATGGAGAATATTAGCCCTCCCCTCCCTGCAAAGTCTGGTTTGGGGGCCCAAGCCGTACTGGGGGTCAATCAGGATATGGGCCGTTTAGAATTTCGGGTCTCCGTTCGATGCGGGGCTTGTGGGATGTACGCTACGCCACTGATTGCGCGTATATTTCTCAATGAACAAAATAAAACATCAACAAAAATTTAATTAATGGTTTTTAAGAAAATTTCAAAATGTTGAGATATTTTCAAGTACAAATTGTGTTATATTGACAATTTTTTTTAATTCATACCGTAAAATATAAATTAACTGATTTCAAAAACAAAATGAGATATTTATATTGCATAGGAATTTTAAGAGCAAATGATAAGAGACACATGCGTATAGTATAGAGAACATTTTATTCCACTGTGTAATTCATTGAAAGTAATAATAAACATTTATTAATTCTGGCATATTCATTACGTCTGCATTCCAGTGGCATAACGGAGAATATTATGCCCTCTCTCCCTCCTCGCAAAGTCAGGGGTTTGGCTTTCAATATTTTATAAATTGGTTTAATACATACTTGTCATCAGTCAGGCTTTGGGCCTCCTAGACCTCTCCCCCCCCGCGATAAGGAGTTATGCCACTGCCCCTTTGCCTACGTGTATTTTATTTATTTACCCCTCCATAGGAGTGGTCTGTGTACTATCATAATCATAATTTAAATCTCATAATTTTTATTACCAAAAAAATTATCTGTTAAATAACTTTAAAATGAATAGATAAAACGCTGAACGTTACATTATTTTCAGACTTTTTACTCATTTTTCTTTTGTAAATATGTCGTTCAATAACAGAAGAACACAATAAAGTACACATTTATCCCCCTTCAAATCATTTCGATTTCCGGTGAATAAAAAAAAATTTCCGCTTCGGACATTCGACAAATTCACCAAAAGAGCGATGAGTCGCCAATTATTACCACCTCTTCTCCTACACGTGTCAAATTTTCCGGCGAGAGAGTATTATGTAACATCGTATTTTGACCTTGAGATACACAGGCATCCATTCTCCAATAAATTGTTTCCTATGACGTCACTGCCATGAGTCTACGAAACAGTATCGATTAGTTCGGATGGGGTGAAGATTTTTATCGCTATTTAAAAAAGGAAAGTGAAGTTTCTTGAGAAGAAAAAAGTCCAAGTAACAATTTCTTCTTAACGAAGCACAAATGTCAAAACATTTAAACTCTTTCTTTAATTCTGAATAGTTGTTACTCTCTATTTTCAGGGATTGGATCTGTTGAAGACGGCACCACGTGCTTACGCAACCTCCCTTAGACACGTGGGAAAGAATTGATTGGTTCATTGTCCAGCAGACAGATTGGGTATGCGGAACCCGTTTTAAATTTTAAAGCGGCGCGTGTTGTATAAAATGGCTGAAATTACATAACTTGTTTACGATTAGGTGCCGTATCGCGCTAAACTATAGTGTACCTCCAGAACAGTAATGTCCCGATTTAATAGAAATCTCTGACATGGTGGAATTAAATTTAAAAAAAAAAGAAATGAATAGAACTCTTTATTTATATAAATATTTTTGTAAATTAATGCATTTATATTAAGGTGACCAGTTTTTTACATTTTTGTAAATTAATGCATTTATACTAAGGTGACCAGTTTTTTTACAGTGAAAAGGAGGACGAAAAATTTAAGAAAAAGCTGCAACTTAAACATATGAAACATTTTAATATTTCAAACAAAATACGTTGATTAAGCGTACATCCCTTTTAATTATTTACTGAGAAACGAGTATTTTCTCATTAAATTAATTTTCTTCGTCAATATATCATTTTCTTGTAAATTGGAAATTTCAGAGCAAAAATCGATGCAGATTTAGAAAAGAGAGACACTATTGAAAATAAATGTTTTATATGTAGAGACACAAAAACATTTCGGAAGAACGTAAATTTAAAGGAGACAACTGGTACACATCTTATCCACTTTCAGATGAGCGTTTGAAAAAAAAACTATTGCTGGAACAATAAGAGAAAATAAAAAAGAAATTCCAAATTTTTTTAATTTAAAGATGGAGAAGTTTACTCTAATATATTTAGTTTTAAAAAGCTACATATTTAAATAACAAATTAAAAATTAAGATCCAGTGAAAACATTGCACTCATTCACGACGACATTAAAAGAGTGTATAAACAATGCACTGAATGCCCGTATAAAAAGAACAGAAAAACTTAATTTACGTGTGAAAAATGTAATAAACATATTGTATTTCTTACTTTTCTTCCTTTTTAAATTTTGTATTCAAATTTTAAAGTAAAAACAGAATGTAAACCCTTGGGTATGAGATACCCAGTGCGAGAACTGTCAGTCGTTTTTTTCGCGCTAGTGATGTCGGGTTATAAAACTCTCACTCCGAACTACCAGACCACACCATCATGAGAAATTTGAACGTGCGACAGTCCCTCTACGCAATGGACATTCATTGGCAACGTGATTTGATTTGACATAAACAACACCTACCTCGAGTTCGCGATTCTCGAGTTTTCGACCACTAGGTTATATGGTGCAGCTATTTATTCTAATTATTAATTTTCTCTTAAATATATACGAATACGTGTTTTTTTTTCCGAGTGCTTTTTTACATTATATATTAAATCTAAAATCCAATCAAATCTTCCAAATGCATCCTTCTTAAAAATCATGTTCCCTCCCCCTCTTGAATTTTTCCTTTAGTTTCATTACTTTTCACTTACTGAATTTATTATACCGTACGTTTCTTAAGCACAGCTTTTTATATTATTTAATTGCAATAAAATATTGATTTTCTTTAACATATTCTCCTCATAATCAGCTTGTTTTCAAGATCAAATTTAGTTTAAATATCGTTTTTAAGCCACTTTGAGAATCTTATCGGTTCAGCTGCAGTTGAGGAGGATTAAGGGGATGCATTTCGATCTACTTTGGTAAGTTTCCAAAAATAAAATTGCTTTTAATCTCGCTTGGAAGCTTATTTAAGACGTTTTTCTTTGCTGATGATAAGAATAGGATTTTATCACAGTTTAAATACGTATATGCGTTATTAAAAATGAAACAAGTTATATTTTTCTCCATAAAAAATGAACATCTAAAACAAAGTTTTTACGATTTTTGACTTGTTATATTCGTATAAGTGGTGTACATTAGTTTAAAAACAGTGGTCTCCAAACTTTTTCGATACACGGAGCCCTTAGAACTATTAGGTATTTTTGGGGAAACCCTTCTCCCACACATTTTCATTTCATACATTTAATATTCAATCAATCAATTAACCCACACATTTTGAAGTATATATCTCAAAATAATATTTAAAATAGATCAACATATTAATATAACGGGATAGTGCCCGTTAAATCTGTGGAGGCGCAAAGTCCTCCTGTTGGCGAGGTGGGGACGTTTCAAGAGTGGAATGCTAGCTAGATTGTTGTCCTCGTCACTTTATCGTAGCTCAAAAATACGAGGTTCTTTGCCAGTAAGCCTAATGTTTTTTCACAGTGTGATGTAAATCAAGTACAACAAATATTTAACGTATTTCATTAAACAAACATAAAGAGCGTTTTAATTACATTTTCACTCTACAAAACCTTCCATTAACAACAGGGAATAATAGATTAAATAATAATATACAACCAAACTTTTTAATTTTGCAAAACATTGTGCTAACGATTATAAAATTACTCCGTGGAACCTGGAATAATAAACAAAATCTAATAGATAGGTCATATAAAGAAAAAAACAACAACATTTGAATATTGTTTTATTATATTATGATAAAAGCTAAAAAAGTATTACAAAATAAAGTTAATTATAAATAAGAAATTTTCAGTTTTAATGACCAGGTTGGTTTTTTGATACAAATGTATAAAAAGTTCATGGAGAACGTGAACCCATTTTCCAAATACATTTAGAATTTTCTTTACCACTTTTTGTTGTGACCTCTGGAACCCCTGGGTTCCGTGGAACATAGTTTGAAGACCACTGGTTTAAAACTTTACTAGCCATTATGCTATCCTACCTGAGTGTTATCTTAACCAATCTTTCTTGCTGTAATTCTGATGTTATACTTATCAATTAATTAGCTCTATAACACTGTAATAGATCAAAAAGCTTATGTGACTATAGTCAAATATACCGGATCGAACGAGATCGCGTCAGACTGACCATTTTACCGGAACATCTACTTATGGACCTTAGTGCCCAAGGTCACGAATGAATGAATGAATGAATGAATATTAACGTTGCACTGTTCAGCTACACGAGGGCTTTTGGCGACGGACCACGTAATTTTGAACCATGGTCAAGTGACGTGGACGACACCTGAGCTGGCAACCCTTCTCCTAATCATCACACCACACCCATGGGAGGACGTTTCAGCTCTCGACAGATTTAACGTGAATCGCTGCCCCACACTGCGGGTCTTTAGTGTTACTGGGCTCGAGCTCATGACAAGGGAAGCCACGATCCGATACCTATACCACTCGGCTACCACGGCCATATGATAACTACGTAAGTCGGGGTATGATTTCGCATATGAATACATATAAATTATTTTTAATGGAGGCCCGCAGAGGAAAGAAAATAATTTAGGAAGGAAAATGTTTAGTGAAATCTTTTATAACACAAATACAAAATCGCAAACCGAAGTTATTTTAATGTATAAGGTTTCATAAAATCTAACGAAGTACTTTGCCGGCTAAAAAAGTCATTTTTTTTTTCTACCGAAAAATTCTTCATAGCTTGCTAATAATTTTTTTGATTACTTGTTTTGTTGAAAAAGCGCGCTGTCTTCGTTGGAATCTGTATTTTCCAAAAATTTGTAACCCTTTTTTAACTAAACTGAGGCCTTGTGTTAAATTCGCAAATCGTCATTCAACTTTCTGATATAACTGGGCCTGAAGCAGGGGCGTAGCTACCACCGTATCAGACGTATCATTGATACGGGGTCCCTAAACTACAAGGGCCCCAACAGATTTAACTGCAGTTCACTAACATGTCTTTTATATCTAATTAGGCCCTGAAGGAATTTTGATACAAGGCCTCATCAAAGCTAGCTACGCCAGTGGTATAAAGACTCAAGTTTTTCAATGTTTTATTTTTGCTCAAGCTTTTCGATAAGCTAATCAACTGTCAGCTCCTGATTGAGGGAATCCTGCAGTTCTTGAATGTCATCACTATCCATTTCTAAATTTATTTGCATGGCAAGATCCACAACATCTTCAATCACATAACCAATTTCATCAGACACTGATTTCGCTTCAGTTTCAGTGTTGGAAAAAAAAAAGAACGAATTTCGATTAGATTTGAAAATCGCGTAACTCCGGATTCGGAGACTAAAAACTAGTATTTTTTCAAATGTTCAAATATAATATTCCAATTAAATGGTTTGTAAGATTTGGGAACCCCCGGGATTCCACCCTGGACACTAAGATTAACTTGAGGCAAATAATTACCAGACGCCATTTGTATAATAACAAATTATATTTATTCAATAGATTCAATTAGAAACTTTCTAATTACAAATATTAAGTAATATGTCTACGTCAAAAGGATTTACCTTTAATATTACTTTAAATCACAAAATATGATATTAATTAACTACTAAGCTCAATATCGAACGGATTTACCGGAATAAGAGGACTGAGAAATGTACGCAACTTGAATTATTAACATTCATTAAATTTTCACTAACTTTATTATATATTAACTCTTGTGGTCAGAGAAACTAAGTTATAATATATCACCTGGCTGTAATGTCGTTCTCTCCAGGTAGATCAATCCTTCTAATGCTACTTCGCTGAATAATAACAGCAGTACTCTAATCACGCAATCCACTCGAATCCTCTTAACTTCGTCACTACTGCTCCTGGCTCAATTGCCTTCCATCTGCTAGCTTATAACGGTCTCCTTAAATACCTTAATTCATTTGCACATCCCATTTTCTTCTTTTAGAGCTGGTTGGAAATATACGCGAATTTACAATCCCCAAAGACGCCTAAGAGTATTAGTGGAAAATTGCCGTATAGATTAGTCACAAAGATACAACATAACCCGTTAAATTACTAACTTCATATACAGTCGGACCTTTATATAAAATCCAGAAAAAAAAGCTCATTATATCGAAAATTCGTTATATAGAGGGTCACCTTTCAATATACTTTATAAACCACATAAAAAAAATTTTAAATTCATAAACACTAGATATTAAAAAAGTAATTATTCATACCTTTTTGTAAATTAATATATATTTAATTTATATATATTATCTATAGGGGAAAAAAAGAAAGAAGGAAAGAAAGAAAAATTGTAAGGAAAGGTTTTTGACGCCTTTATCCACTTTCTGAAGAAATAAATGTTTTTCTTTGATGCTCAAGCGCTTACGTTCGAGCTACAAAAAGAAGTTTTGCCAGTACAACGGATCAACAGTACAAATGAACGGAGACTGGTTCAATTACAAGGGGGACAAGAGACAACTCCACTGAGGGTGAAAGAGGATATCGAAGATGTTTACAGTGAACTGGACAATAGGGGCTAAAGGTTGCCCTTTTTGAATGAAACGCCTAGAATTCCATTACTCTCGGCGTGTTACGCCCGTAATATAACCAGTTCAAGATTTACCACCACCACCATAAAGTGCGTTAAAAGAGGAAATGAAATGTCCAGAAGTGCTTTAAAAATAGGGAGAAAAAAAAATTAAATCATAAAAAAGAAAGTTCGTTATGTAGAAAATACACTTCACTATAGGGAGGTTATTTTATGCAGAAAATCGTGAAATGCTCTTGGTTCCATAAACAGCTTCGCTACATTGAAAAATTCGCAATATAGAGGTTCGATTGTAATCAGTATAAAAACACCAAACTTTTGCTTGAATAATTCCAAATAAAACAAAACTAAATATATTATTTTTGTACAGAAATATAAGAAATCTGCTAACATTTTTTATTCCTACCGATAAATTCCTGTATAGTAATGAACTGGATTGTGAAAAAAAAACTATGCAAACCCCAAAAAATGCAATACGTCATTAAAATCCGAAAATATTTATCCTGCGATATGTGTTACCTAATATTTTTCCTTTATCAATCGTCAAATCTTCTTCGCGTATGCCATACTTATTTAACAAGGGATGAGATCTCAGTCATCATTTATACAATGACTGGCGTTAGTTTTTGTAATATAAATTATCTTGGTAACATATTTATTGCAACACGTTATCCATCAAATTCGGAACATAGTCCCATGGGGCCTATTTAAAATCCCAAAATTTCAAGAATTATTCAGCGGTATTCAAGAATGATGAAAGAAAGGTTTTTTGAATAGTGGAAGGAGTGCCATTTCTCTATTCTTTACGATTTTACACAAAGTTTAGAAAAATCAAAAACATATATGTTTTTTTCCTAATCCATATCAAGAACTATTGTGTTAACAGTAAGTAATGTGACCGATTTTATTTCGAAAAAGAGAGTGATGGAAACATGACAGGAAGTTTTAGTTGGATAAAAAGGATTCCTCGGTGGCTTATATTTAAATGAAGCTCGCAAGAGTGCGTGAGTGCATATTAACGTCGCACTGTTCAGTCACACGAGGGCTTTTAGCGACGGACCTAGTGATTTTAAATCGTGGTCAAGGGATGAGGACGACACCTGAGCTGGCACCCCTTCTTCTAACTACCACACCACATTAACGGAAAGTCGTTTGAGCTCTCGACAAATTTAATGTACATCGTTCCCCTACACGGCGGGTCTTCAGCGCCCTAAGCTTGAACTCATGACAAACCGGCTATGAGTTCATTATCTTGACCACTAGGCTACCGCGGCCACACTAGGCTCGCAAGAAAATATTTATGATTAAAAATTCAAGAATTTTTTTGTACGTAAATACGATACGGAAATTCTTTTATTTACTACTTGTACAGGATTTGAATCGCTTGATATTGCAAATTGAGAAAGCGAATACACGAAAGGATTTGGCCGTTTTGAATTACCGTAAAATCCAGCGTATAACGCGCACTTTTAACTCAAAAAATTATGTGTGGCCGGGTCTTGGGCCGGGGTCGAACTCGCAACCTTGGGTACAGAAGGCCAGCGACAAACGAACTACCCCACCCAGTCGGCACTCAAAAAATTTGTCAATTTTGAAGAAAGAAAATTGCATGTACTCTGCTTTCCGTTTTGGGTTCTACATATCTAAGTTAAACAAATCTTTCCTCATATGAAAGGAAATGCTTATATTTGGTCTTCTCTTTTTCTTATATTTTAAAAAATAAATATTTAAAAATACATAATACACAAACACACATGAACAATTTAAATTTTTTTAAAATTTTTGTTAAAGACATAGTTGTATTTTATGCTGTTTATTTTTTTATGTCAAGAAAGACTTATAAATGTTTCAAAATTAATATGCACTATAAAACTGTAAACCAATATTATTGATCTTTATTCTCCTATTCTGCTTTCATTGTAGCGGAAATCGGAAGGTTTCAAAAGTATGCTGTGTGTCAGTCACGCTGAATCATATTGGTTTGGCACGCCACAGCTAAAAGGTTGCCGACCCTTAGTGTAGAGGAGCTTATGCCGTTAAATCTGTGGCGGGGCAAAGTCCTTCCGTTGGTGGGGTGGGGACGTTTCAAGAGTGGAATGCTAGCTAAATTGTTGTCCTCGTCACTTTATCGTAGCTCAAAATTACGAAGTTCATTGCCAGTAAGCCTAATGTTTTTTCACAATGTGATGTAAATTAAAATCAAATACAACAAATATTTAACGTATTTCTTGAGCAACCATGAAGAGCATTCCAGTTATATTTTCACTCTACAAAACCTACCATAAACAATAAGGAGTAATGAATTAAATAATAATGTAGAAGCTTTTAGTATAAGACTCATAGTATAAAAATTTACAGAAAACATTCCATGGGATCCAGCGATCAAACCGTCGTACTAATTTGAAGGAACCTTCCAGCTGAAAGTCGTGGCCGCGGTAGCCGAGTGGTATAGATATCGGACCGTGGCTTGCTTTGTCACGGGTTCGAACCCTGTACCACTAAAGACCCGCCGTGTAGGGCAGCGATGCACGTTAAATCTGTCGAGAGCTGAAACGTCCTCCCGTTGGTGTGGTGTGGTAGTTAGGAGAGGGGGTGCCAGCTCAGGTGTCGTCCACGTCACTTGACCATGGTTCAAAATTACGTGGTCCGTCGCCAAAAGCCCTCGTGTAGCTGAACAGTGCGACGTTAATATTCAATCAATCAATCCAGCTGAAAGTCTTTCCTATAGACTAAAGGCAGTGATACCCCCAAGGGGAGGGTCCTCGGGTTCGGACCCTCCCCAAAAAGCCCTTGACTCCCCGATTTATTATATTTCTATGCATATAGTACGTAAAATTTAATTAAATATTTGTTTTTAATAATTAATTTTTAGTAATTAATGCAAATTATTTATTCAATTATTAATTTTTTACTGTTTTTTGTTCCCGAAAGTCGACAAAAAAAAAAAAAAGAAAAAAAATGTTGGGCGGCGCATGATACGAGAATGGTAGACTTTTGAACCTGGACCCCCTGCCTTAAAAAATTCCTGTGTGCGCCACTGATTTAAAGGAATACAGCAAATCCTAGTTGGATATAATAATAAATAATATTTCTTTGTGAGAAATTAGAAGAAAAGGACATGAGATAATAGTTTAATCTTATGTTAAGTTATAGCATCTTCTTTTACAAAAATCCCTGTAGGTTTTGTTCTAGTGAATGGAAAATAAAAACTTGGTATTTTTATAAAGCTAATAAGATGGCCAAAAAATAAAATCATAAAAAAAATTTGTCCATTTTTGAAAAAAATCGGGATTTTAGGGTAGTCGGATACCTTAAGGAAATTTAATACAAAATTTTGCAAAATTAAAATCTTTACAGATTTCCATTTTCGTCATCTATCTTTCACTAACCTCTTTAAAAGAAGCGCCATCTTCATTTTAAACAAAATAGCAATTCCCTCCCCCCTGAGCTCTTTAAAATAGTTCCCGTAAAAAATTCTTCCGTGGAAAAAAAAACGTGAACAAGAATGATAAATTTTTACTCTCACTGCGATGTACTCGCCACCGAATTCCAAAGAAAACTGATGAGGGATTAGATGTTTTAGAGCTGCGTTTGTAGGGGGAGGAAAGTGAAAGCAGCTTCGATAAAAAAAAAAAAATTGACTCGTGTCACTGGCCATTGCGAGAGTATTTCAAAGCCAAATTAGCCTCCTTTTTACGAAACATGTGACACCTCCTCTCTTTCATTTCACGCCCCTCTTAAATCTCGCCTACGTGACTGATGTTTTTCGTATTTTGTTCCTCCCCAGAAAGGAATTTTTTTCGTATTAACGTATCCAACTGCCCTAAAATCATGGTTTTTTAAAAAAATTGACAATTTTTTTATATGATTTTGTATTATAGGCCATCTTATTAGCTTTGTAAAAATACCAAATTTCTTACTTTCCATTCACTAGAATAGTAACGGCAAGTATTGTAATAAAAGCAGATTCCATAACTTTACATAAAATGTCAAACTTTTTAAAATACGTTTTACTCAAAATGTGTTTTTTAAGCAAAGCTCAAACGGAGACGGCAATTGCTCAAAAAGGTTTGAAAACAATTTGCTCAAATTTTGTGTGTATGTTCTTTTATAACAGTAGAAGTGTTTTAACCTTCAGAATTATCAATCACTGTTTTATTACAAAATTTACAGTTCTTTTTTATTGAATGTAATCACTGTTTTATTTAAACAATTTCATATAACAACTAAGATAAAGTGCTCTATTTTTTTGTAAAAATTAAAATATTCCTTATCCTGAAGGTCATTTCAAAAAGAATTAGCGAAGTAATAAATTAAAATTGAAAAACTGAGAATTTGTTCATTTTTCTATTTGTACAGAACAGTTACATTTGAGTTTACTATAATAAATTACTTTTTTAATAAATTCCGAATTGCATTATTGATATCCTTTACTCTATGGATGGTACATGATTGTCTGTGTGTGCGACTTTCCTTTCTCCTCCCCCTTTTTTGTTTAGAGGGCCCTAATAGCAAGAGGCACAGTCTCAGAAATGTTTTTGAAGTTTAAAAAAATATTCAGGATGGTTAAGATAAATGGCAATGTGTATACTTAATCGTTTGCGAATGACAGCACAATCAAATTTCAACAACGAATAACGAAAGATTAATTCAAAAGGAACACCGTGATTTACAAGAAAATGGCAACTGTATTATTTTAAACATTTGATCATTGCATTATTACATTACATAAACATTATTATATTATCTATGTTTGTATACATGAAAAGTAATGAAAACAATAATAATAATTCATTCTGTTTTAAATTTTCACTCCAATAAATGTTTTTTTTTTGTTTCCAAATCTGATATAAAGGTACATATTTTTATGTGCGGCCCGCGAAATTATAATGTTTTTCCGAAGTGGCCTGAAAGGTCATTTGGGTTGGACACCCCTGTTCTAGATAATTAAATATTGATCTAATGGACTACCTTCCCCTGTAGGCATAGACTTTATACTTTCCATCTGTCTAAGAAATGCAGAAGAGCAGAACTCATATGCAACTACTGCAACAACGTTGCTTGTGCAGAGCCACAACTTTAAACGCATGCCAGAGTGCAAGAGCTCCTTTTTATTACCTTTCTATTTTTTTTAATTAAAACATCATTATACTGTTTTTAAGATATATTAATTTATTTCAAATGAATAGAAGAAATAAAAAAATATAGTTTTTAATTCATAATGTATGAGTCGGGTTACACAGATTAACACTGAATTAGGTTTAGTTATCTAGGAGTAAGAAATGCGGTGTAAAAAGTTGAAATTTCATATTTGAAAACTTGGTTTTGAGAATTGGGAGATTCATTTTTCCAATGTTTGTAAGTTATAGAAAATTTTTTAAAAACTCTTTCGCGGAAATATAAAAAAAAATCATTTTTTTCAAAGTAAATGATTGTTGAAATAAAGCTGGTACTTCTGCTACTAGAAAAACTTTTAAATGATTATATTGAATTCAAAATTTTTGTATTTTTTTCTTTTTTTTTTAGATTATTTAGTCTCATTCACTTCCTTACATTCTACGGTAAATAAATAAACTCCGTACATAAATAAATATACTGTTTTAACAAAAGTTGTTGACAGCTTACACGTGTAAAAGCTATTCAGTTGAAACGCTCATTGAATAGTAAATAGGAATATTCGCTTCAGATTGTCACCAAAGGCGTGGTTGCTTCTACTGATTTCCGATTTTCATTCTCTTTTACTTTGTGTAAAATGATGAAGGTTATGAATTAGACTGTTTGGTGTAAAAAAATAAGCGAAGACAACTTTTCCAAAACTTTAAACAGGCGTTTCTACTGAGAATACAAATGAAAGTAATTAATGTTTTTTCAAAACTTGTTTATCTAAAATTAGTACTTCCTTCGAATATTGTCATTTTTTTTATTTCAATTGCCTGGAAAGATTTATACGTTAATTAAAAAAATTCATTTTATTTCGTCCCCTCTAAGTTAAGGTGTTGCATTTTGACTAATTTAAACGTCATCTTTTAATTAAATTTTACAAAAATAATTTCGAACTGAGTTTTTAGAAGGGTGAAGCATATGGTTCAAATTCTTTTTTGCATTTTTTCAAACAGAAAATTGTACCAAAGAGTGAAGGCGTACAGAGATTCCTGAATCTAAGTCAGCGACGGACGACTCCACTTTGCTACAGGGAGAGAAGGAGAAATTAAACATTTCCTAATGTCAAGTTTAATTTCTTTCATGATTGAATAACGAGACTTAAGGTATCCGATTGCTTGCGTCAACTTTTTAAAAAAAATGGAGATATTGTGATTTTTTGTGGTTTTTCGATTTATTTAGCCCATTTTAAGAAAAAAATGCTAAAATTAAGACGATAAAATTATAATTAAAATGGGAAAAGATTGGTAAAAATTTACAAAGAATTACATAAACGGGGCCCACTCTGTGCAAAAAGTTCATGATTCTAAATTTTTCAATTTTGATTTGTTGCTCTTTGCTATTCCTTTTTGAAATAACCTTCCGGATAAGAGATTTTTTTAATTTTTACAAAAGTTAAAGCGCTTTATCCTAGTTATTATATAAAATTTCTTTAAAAAAACAGTGCTTATATTCACATAAGGGACTGTAAATTTTGTAATAAGACAGTTGTTGATAAATCTGTAGGTTAAAGCACTTCTACTGTTATACAGAACGTAAAAAAAAAGTCAAGTATTAATTTACAAAACTTTTTGAGCAATCGCTGCCCCAGTTTGATCAATTTCTATAAAACACATTTCGAGTAAAACGCGTTTTAAAGTTTCACATCTTGCTTGAAGTTATGACATCTGCCTTTACTAAATCGCTTGTAGTTTTTGTTATAGTTAATCGAAAATAAAAATCTTGATACTTTTGAAAAGCTAATAAGAGATGGCCTAAAAAATAAAATCATAATTTTTTTTTTCACTTTTTGACAAAATTCACGATTTTAGATTAGTCGGACAACCTTAAAGTCTTTTGTTTTTGTTTCTGTTGTTTATTTAGTGTATTCAATTAAAATTTTAATAAAGGGTAAACAGTGTGCTTGAAATTGTCATGTGATAATGTACTAAGTCGATATGCCAACATTTATCTATCAAAAATTAATTGGTGGAGTCATCGAATATCACGTGACATGGTGTATATTAAAGCCCTCCCCCAAGTCAGGTTTTGGGCCCCAAGTGGGATCTTACAAAGGATTTAAAAATCACAATACCAGGCTTTGGATCCCTAGAATCCTCCCCCCACCCCCGCGATGCAGTGGTATACGTTATGTCATTGCCCATCTATGAAACGCATACCCCCCTTGTCATACTATACTTTAAAAGGATAAAAGCATAAATAAAATTTCTATTTGCTTCTTTAGCATAGGGAGTAAGATTTCTATTTGAATGTAAAATAAGAGAAATATATGTAACAAAATACTCCTCTGAATATATTAGGGAAAATATTAAGAGATATTTTTTTACCTGAATCTATTTTTAGAATATTAGTTATATTTGCTTTGGAGATGGAAATGATGTGTAGGCAGCTTTCTTATAGAGTCTGTGCCGGATCCTAAAACAACACCTAACAACGTGGCATATTCATTCTGACTCTTGCTATATTGTTGCTTACATAGTTTCTCATAGGAATGTGCCTCGGAGAAAAATTTACAAGCAATTTAGCAAATAGAAAAGTTTGCCAGATGCAGAATAATTGGATTGGAAGAAATGGGATGATCCGTTCGACGGATTATGCAGGCTGTTGATGGTACTGATGTTAGTGTAACACGCTGTTAATTGAGATAGATACAACAAAGCCCATCCCAATGTCAATAAAGCTCAGGAGGTACCAGGCTCGCCGATCATTTGATAAATGTCGATAGTTTCACGACGTTGGACTAAACTCATGTAGACTGTTAAATCGACTATTATTAACAGTATCGCATCTTTCTTATAGATTTTTATAGTGACGCGCCAAACGGGCATAGGTGGTTGAATGCCATTGAGAGATTTTCACCGACGAATCCCGCTTGTGTTTTGATAAAGACGATTGAATCGATGCATCGGTGCCAAGATACATGGTTTTTTGTGTAGAAATACAAGTCCTAGTTTTATGGCGTGTTTCGCAACTCCGTAAGAGGCTTAATCCTATATGGTGTTCATTGCGGTAGGGCCAAAGTTTCGTTCAAGAGGTTCTGCAGCCAGTAGCGTTACCAATTCTGAGCACCCAGTTCACCCTCTTTTCCAACAACACAATGCTCTGCCAATTGTTGTCGTCTCTAGAGCTTGTCTATAACATGTTGATAACTTACCGTGACTGGCAGTTTCCTCAGACCTGTCTCCGATCGAGAATGCATGGGATGCGAATCACCACATCACTCGTATGTCTTAATCTATTTGAACTTCGTTGTAGGGGTCAAGTAGTATGAGATAGATTGCCGCAGGACTTCATAACATGCCTGTACAACTCACTACTCTTGGTTGTTGTTTTTGTTTCCCGGCCAACTGATCTCGACTGTGTCAGATCCAGGCCCACGAAATTCATCATGGCAAAGAGCTAGATGTACGCTTCTCGTTACCCGTAGCCTTGAACCCCATTGAGGCGACAGAACGATTTTTGCTCAATTCCACCCCAAATTTGAGGAAAGACAACACTGGGGAGGGTTAGGGGCCTCTCACTTCTCTTCCCCTTCCCCCAACTTCACGAGAGGATTTGTGGCTCGACGGCTATTTAGAGTACCCCTATGCCGCAAAGGCACAATACATTTACAAACAGCCATGCCTACTCCGGGAATCGGACGCAGGCCCTACGGCATAGCAGCCTGCGTCGCTAACCACTAAACCAGATGGGCGATATGTTCAGATGCTATCAAGAACAATTGCGCTCATACATTTTGCCACTATTCTGAAATTTGACACAAAAAATTTGCATATTTAGTCTTGAATTTTAATCCTTTCTTCTTCCATAAGCATTTGACCAACCTTGTAAAATTCATTCCGTTCTAATAATTTTATTCTGCTGTAACTATTATTTGTCTTAGAATATTATATTTTATTTAATAGGCTACAAAACAATACACCATATTTTGTTTCTATACTATCCATGCATCTCAAAAATAATTCATGTATTATAGAGTAATAATGTTTTTGTTATTGTAACGTAACTTAAAAGTTGTATATCAATACAATAAAATACATATTTGACACATATTTTAAATTATTTGTTAAAAATATCAAACTGAGCTCAAAATGAATAATGTGCAAAAAAATTTTTTTTTCCACTTTCTCTCATGAAGCTTTTGAAACTTTTCAGCACGTGCTTATACCAAATGTTTTGTTGATAAATATCAATATCATACATTTTTTGATATTTTTAATTATTTCTATTACCGCAAAAAAAGCTTTTTCATGCGACTGTAAATTTTAACGATTGACGTTTTCTTTTCAAAATTTTCTCTACGTATGACGTCAAACAGTTTTTATCTCCCATTTCTCTTTTTCGTTTTTCCCCTTCGTAATTCGTAGTAATTGACCCATTTCCCTCTCTTTCGTTGTTTCATGAAAATAATTTTAAAACTTTGTGAAATTTTGGAGCAACTAACTTACAGCGGCGTACACAGATTACTGTTCAGGGAGAGGTTATATTCGTGTTTTTTTTTTAAATAACACAGACTTAAGTGGCGAGACGCAATTTTTATGCTAAAAATTAAAGATCTGTTGGTTTCAAACGGACTGCCCCTCCTCTCTTTTGGGGGTGAGGGCGATTGCTTCTTACACTTCAAATTACACTTTAAGTTCCGGCTCCCAGGTGGAACCCATCGTTGGTTTTCTTGCTGCCATGTCAGAGGAAAGGACCTCGCGATACTTTAGGAGTGCACGTGGAGATATGAACAGAGTAATACAATTCGCTTAGGAAACCGATTTTGCAGCAGCGAGGCGGAAAAATGTTTCAGCCTGAATAATAGTTTTTACCTTCAAACGGGTAGCTACTAATTTTAGGTAAGAGTTTTAGGTAAAAGCACAAAACTCATATTGCACTTCATAAATAACACGTGAAAATAAATTATTTATTTTCTATGTATATAAATTAAATAACGAGTCATTAGTTCACTCATTCATCTTGATATTTCCGAAACTATTAGATCTACAAACTTGAAATTTCGCAGGCATGTTTGTTTTGGTGTATAGAGATTCACGAAGAACGTTTTTTGCCGAATTAAACTCCTAAGGGGGCTTACGGAGGCATAAAAAATTCCGTTTTTAAATTTTTAGACCTAGGACTTGAAATTTAGAAACCATGTTTCTTTTGTTGTGTACAGAATTTAAGAGTTGGTTTTGCGAAAATAGATCCAAAACATGAAGAGGTTCTGAGTGTTTCACAGAGAAAAATTCCTGTTTTTCAGCTATTAGAACTTGAGAATTGAAATTTGACAAGCAGATTGACGAACAGAGGACCTTTAAAACGTGTTTTAAGGAAATCGACTGCAAGTGGTGTTGCGAGGGCCTTATATACACATACTTCCATTTTTGAACTTTTTCACGTAAAAAACTTGAAGCTGGGTAAACATGTTTCTTTTATTCCGTAGATATTCACTAAGAACAGGTTTTGGGGTAAACGACGGGTGTTTGCAGAAGTTTTATTGACAAAAGTCCCTATTTCTTAACTTTTAGTCCTACAGACTTGAAATTTGTTTACCTTGTTAGATCGTATTTTTAAGTAAAGATTACTTATCTTTACTTAGATAACATATGTTGTAGTACTCTTAATTTTAAAAATGTTGAGGTAATAGGAATGTGTATATGTCCTTTACGTAGGAACTAAAACAAAATGATCCTTAGTCACTAAAATTAATTTTATGTTTCTTATTGCTTTTATTTTACTTAAATCGTCATTTACGGTCTTAAAGTATTATTAGAACTTCAAGAATAAATGAATATTATTTATCAAAACTTTAAAAACATCTCAATTATTTAAAAATACTGTGTTATACTTCATTTTTCAAATAGTTATTTTCACAGTTGGTTTGAACTAGCATCATTTTTCTTAACTAGTTAAAAAAATTCTTTGGCACACATAAATCCTTCTACTTCATTTCCATAACATTTTTCTGAGGAGGATACAGTTAATTACTTTGTTTTCGTTCCAAAAATAATATTTGTAACTAAATTTGAATAAGAAATTAGGTTATATTTTTGCGCTGAGAGATTGATGTTTTTATGAGATAAAAACATCAATGTCAAAATTTTTTTCAGTGAGATTATTTCAGAGTTATGCAAATGAAGCTGCATATATCGCGTTGTCAACTCACAACATTTTCATCTCTGTCATCGATTGACGTAAATGTGTGATGTAGAAAAAAAATTCTTATCTGGACTTCGATAACTAAGTCATTGATGATGACAAAACAAACCGTGATTTATTTACAAACAGAATTAAAATGCAGTCAAATAAACAACGTTTCTTGATATATCAGAAATTACAACTGATTAATTATTATTTTTTAATTTTAATTCTGAGTTTATTATGAGGTAATTAAATTTAACATTACATAAGGTTTTTTTTATTCTAGCTTAAAATATCAATGAGGAATATTTAAATTTAACATAGGTAAAATATACAGTGGCCCAAAAAAAGTGTTCGTACACTTGCAATTTCTCATAAAATTTAATATTTTCAACTAATAAAAATTAATATATTTTTTGTAATTGTAATTTTTAATGATATCTGCAACTTATTCTTAATGGAATAATATAATTAATTTTTTAAAAATAGTATAACTATTTTTTTAAAAAATTAATCATCAAAAAGCTACTGAAAAATTACGTCACAAAGTCTTCGTACACGTAACAAAAATCTCAACTTAGGTTTAAAAATTGTATTTTTTTCTTAATTTAGTACTTAGTAGGATATCTTTTAGGAACAGCTTTTAAGCGTCTTGGTATAGATTTAATTAGTTTTTTGTAATTTCTGCATCGATTTCCCACCATTCTTCTGTGATTATTGTTTTTACTTCCCATTTTGTGTTTATTTATCACGTTTTCTTTTTTTTTTTTTTTTATAGAATCTCACCAAATATGTTCTACTGGGCTAAACAAAGTGATTGAGGAGGTGTTTGCATAGTTTGGGGACAGTTATAGAGACACCAGGGGCGTACAATGAGAGCAGTGCACTTGGCGTCATTACCCTGTTAAAAAATTAAGTAGTCTCCAATATCCAAATTTCGGGCGGATAATTTAAAATTTCTCTTTAAAATAATTAAATAGAGCTCATGATTCATAATACCATGAAAAAATACGAAATTACCTAATTCTGAGGCCAATTTACACCCCCTTGCCAGAACACCTTCACTTCCATGCTGAAGTATGGAAGTGAAGGAGTTCTTATTCCACATAAATTCATGAGATTAAACTCCTTATTTTTTCATTTACACACTATTTTAGGCCCACCGGAACCAAAAATGTTGAATTGTCTGCCATCCCAATCAATTTGCTGTCATTTTTGAATTTTCTGAAACTTAATTCCAAGAATCTAGTTGGATCAATAAGACATGGAGGTAGAAGTGTTCTGGGAAGTAAAAACAATAATCACAGAAGAATGGTGTAAAATCGATGCAGAAATTACAAAAAACTGATTAAATCTATACCAAGACTCTTAAAAGTTGTTGTGGACACTAAAAGATATCCTACTAAGTGCTAAATTAATAAAGAAATACAATATTTAAAGCTAAGTTGAGATTTGTGTTAAGTGTACGAAGACTTTTGTGGCGTAATGTTTTAGTAGCTTTTTAATAATTAATTTAAAAAAAACAGTTATACTATTTTTAAAATATTAATTATATTTTTCCATTAAGAACAAGTTGCAGATATCATAAAAAATTACAATATATTAATTTTTATTAGTCGAAAACATTAAATTTTATTAGAAATTGCAAGTTTATATAGGAACACTTTTGTGGCCCACTGTAATAATTAAAAAAAAGCAGCCAAAAATCAACTGCTCTCAGTGAATTTAGAAATCATTTGACATTCATTCCAGGAAGGAAATCATGTCTTCCATATGCCATTCATTGGCACTTTCAGCTGTTGGAGTGTTGCCAGATTTACAAAATGAATTTAATTATTCTTCAACGCATTTCACTTTTACTCGATTGCATTTCTAAAAAAATTATTTCAATTTCGGAATTTTTTTTTTAAAAAAAGATTATATTTTGGCTTTGTTTTTGTACCTGCACACCTTATTCTTTTTATGAGCTCAATTAAATTATCAAAAATATGCGTAGATGTAGATTTATATTTTAACGCTCGAAATTGAAGTTCATTACACTTACACGTTTAATTGTTAATATTATTAATTTTAAATGTTTTCTTTTATGTTATTATGCTCATTGATAATTTAATTAATATTCATATTCAAGCCGAAAAAATTATTTAATCTTATAGTAATTTGATCGTTTGTGTTAATATTTTCAACCTAATGATGTAATATCTTCATTATCATTTGCCTTTTATTATTTATCGTTTATTCTAGAAGAAATTTCCTCTCTGCAAGGGAAATAAATCAGCACAATCCTTTGCAATTTTTATAAAGAATGAAATACCGTTATATATTTCCATCAAGGTAAGAATTTTAAATATTCATAGTAAAGGAATAGAATAGACTATCCCATTCAACATTCTATCTTCAATAAATCATAAAATAGAACTGATACTTCATTTGGCACATCTATGACTAGTATATAATTTTTCATGTTATATATATATATATTCCTATATTTCCCTTTGTTTAAAAAATGGAAAAACTTCATAAGATTGCACTAATTGTTAAGACTTAAGATGTCTTGCAAATTAAAATATGTCTCTATATGTCTTATAGAATTTTATATATGTACCTTTGAACTATTACGAATTTACTTGCACGTTACTCATTCTTAAATATTTAAAAAAGTATTTGAATGAGTTAGTGTGAATTTATGCATGAAACAGTATTTGTAAATTTTTAATAATGCTGAATTTATTTTATTTAATGTTGTGACATTGATTAAAAATCATATTCGGTGAAAATAAAAAAAACCGTACTAGGCGAGAAATTTGGTGAATCAAAGGTATTAAACAATTTACGAAGCGTTCTATAAATGCACTAGAAGCTTACATTTTGGTACAGAAAAAATTATGATATACAAATATGCTTACAATAATAATTATTATCTTATAATCTGAAATGAAATATTATTATATTGTAGATATTTTCCCAACAGGATTAAGTCGTAACTGTTCGAAATAATATATTCAATTATTAATTTAAGAGAAACAACTAAAACCAAAAATTGGAATGCAATAGCTCCCTTTTTGTGTTCGAAGAAAATTTGCATATCTAAATAAAAATATATCGACTGTTTAAAAAAAATTGCATGAAAACTTTAAAAAAATAATAAGATTTTTGAAAAGTTGTTGTGTTTACTTCATATTATGTGCTACTTTTTCATAACACACAAATACCACAATTGTTATTTTTTTTAAAGAAAAATGAAAAATACAATTGTGAAATATATTTTTGTTGTTGGTGACTAGGCACAGAAAAATATTGCCATGTCATATTTATGAATTTCTCATTATTCTACCTTAGATTTATAAATTTGTTGAAAAATACTATAAAATGTATACATATACTATAAAATAAAAAAAAACGCATTAAAAGTTAGTTCCATAGGTAAGTAATTATACAAATTAGGCTTAATGTGTTCCATAAAGGCTTAAAATATATTCGAAACTTGAATAAAAAGTTAATTTATATTCTAAGCTATGTTTTAGTTATTGTTAATTTAATTTATAATTTTTTTAAACTAAAGAGTAAATATTTAAAAGAATAAATATTTTATTAAATATTTATTAGCATATAAAACCTGCTGTGTAAAATCAACATAAAAATTATTCTAGCTTTCACTTAAAAGCTCCAAATTATCAATTATCGAGGGTCATTTAATAAAAATTAATAAATGACCCTTGAAGTTTTACATTTCTACCTCAAAGTTTCTAAAATTTATGTAAAGCATTTAAATTACAGAAAGTGAAATCCTGTTCCTTCAAAAGAGTTTTCAATATTACTATAAAAAGAAGTTCCGTTGTTTAAAAGAGAGAGAGAATTTTGCATTATTTGCTTGAAAACCACTCTTTTTCAGTAAATTTTACTTAATATAAATGACTAAATATAACTATTAGCACCACGTTCAAAATATTATCTAAATTCGAACTATATTGATACTACTTCAACAAATTTTTAATATATTCATTCAAATAGGTTTTAAATAAAGGATAAAAACATATTGAATGATTTAAAATTTTTGGTTTTTCTTTCTTTAAACTTAATACATATTTTTTTATTGAATTAAAACCTTTTTTTGGTACTTGATTGCCTTTAAGCAGTGACGCACACAAGGGGGTCCTGGGGTCCGGACCCCCAAAGCACACTTGATATTTTTTCCGATTGATTGTAATTCTAAGTATACAGTACGTAAAATTTAATTAAGTATTTGTTATTAATGATTAATTTTATTAATTAATGCTAATTATTTATTCAATAATTAGTTATTTACTGTGTTTTGTTCCCAAAAATTGACAAAATCAAAAGGAGCATGATACAAGAATGGTGAACTTTCGACCCCGGACCCCCCTCCTTCCTTGAAAAATTCCTGTGTGGGCTACTGCTTTTAAGGTACATCAAATGTTTTATTTAAAAATAAATATGTAGTTTAACATATTTTTCTTAATACTACATTAACAATCTTTCTAATCAATTTTAAGTTGACTGACTACGTTTCGGAACAATGATTCTGAAAAGACGTATAAACGAATAATTTTTTTTTATATTTAGTGTCAAGTGAATAAGAATATGCATATAGAATTGTTATAAGAATATCCTTATAATCAAAAATTATTTAATTGCATTTTTTTGGCGAAAAATGTAGAAAGAATGCCATATTTTTAAGACATTCTCTTATTATGAAAAAGTGTCTCTGTATTAATAATATGTATGTGGCATGCAGCCAAAACCAAAACCAAGCAGTCTTCGCGCGCAGGCGCAGTGAATAAAAACTGAAACTTGAACTAGTGGAAGAGAAACAAAAACTCTTGGACATTAAAGAGAGGAGAGAGAACGCGAGAGGTGCGCGAGCAGGCGTTACCTTCTGAATATCATCGTCAAACTTATCTGTAAAAACTTATCTACCTTTTTAATTAATTTTTGTTTAATGTTAAATAAACCATAAGAAAGAGAAACGTATTGGACCCTTGTTGTCTCCCACAAATTATGGGGGCTCGGCCGGGATAGATAAAATTTCGATTTTGAACCAAAGTCTGGACAATGAACAACAGCGTCCGTGAAGGAGACGCTCCGCCATTTTCGGAAACTTCGTTCAAACTGTGTAGAGGTTGAATTTTTCAACTTCATTCCGCCTGTGTAGAGGTCGGAACAAATAACAAAATAACCTGTGTAGAGGTGTATTTTTCAACGAACCATCGACAAATATTCCGCCTGTGTAGAGGTTGGAAAACCCATCGACGAAAATTCCGCCTGTGTAGAGGCCGGAACCACAATTTCAACTATATTACCTGCGAAGAGGTGAAATCAGTGGAATCGAAATTTTTCTTCATTGGATACATCGTACGTGCGAGCAACAAGGGAGCCAGAGAAAAAAAAAAGGTAGGATCTTTTCAAATTTTTATAAAATGTATAAAAAAACGCTCTTAAAGAGGATCTCATAAGAGTTGTTCAGGAGCTAGACGGTACTGTAGAGAGCACTAACACTATAGTTAAACTAAAGACTAAAATTGAGAACAGTAGTACATTTGAAAGTGATCCAGATTTCGTTAAAACTTTAATTCGAAACTGTATAGATGAGAGAGTATCGCAAAACGAAAGAGAGGTAACTTCAGAACAAAAAATTGAGCTCGCGTCTTACTGTATATTAAAGAAGAGGAATTAAATGACTATGAAAACTAAAATCTATAGTACTCAGAGAATTCCAATTAACCCCTCGCGAGTGTTTAAACTCATTTAAAAATGCTGTAAAATCATCAGGCGAGACATACATCCAATTTGCTGCAAGATTGACGGCAAACTTCCAATATTATTGTTCGTTAAGAAAAGTTAATTCCTTTGAATCTCTATGTGATCTTATAATTTCTGATAAATTATTTGAAACTTTAAATAAGGAAACTGCAACTCATATTGGCATTCGAGAAGCAGAAGATTGGTTTAGGCCTATTGATTTAGCTAAAGAGTGTGATATTTATATTTCATCTAAAAATGGATCACATAAAGAAATTCCTATTACTTATGGATATACCCAAGACCCCTTTAAAAATAGATCACAAAACTTTAAACCAAAGATTAAAGAGAACTATCCCCAAAATCTTGAAAGAGAAAAATAAAAATTGCTTTATATGCGGTGATTCATCTCATTGCGCAAGAGACTGTGAGAAGCGTTTTAAACCTAAAGAATCTAATGATCACATCCATAATAAAATAAACGTGAATACTTTGAAAATCGAGAGCGAAAAACAAAATAGCGATGAATGCGCAAATCTTCAATACGTAAACATTTTTGTGGAAAATCAGCCCGTAACAGCATTGATTGATTCAGGTTGCCAGATCCCAGTTTTAAATTCCTCACTAATTAGAGTGCAAACACCTTCCGAAGAAATCATAACATTAAGTTCATGTTTTGGCGAACAGCGTATGGTAGAAGTTAAACCCATAAATATTTCTCTTAATCAACAGTCTCCTAGCCTAAGTGTGCGAACGGCGATATCACCGACCTTGACCGAAGAATTTATTATACATCCCAGTGTATATTCTGAAATAAAAAAACTAGGCCACGCAAAGAGCGATGTTTTATTGAATGAAAGTGAATCCTCTTTAGGTGCTCATGCTTATGCTTATTCTAGTGCTATTTCTTTTCCAAATGTTTCTGTTTCAAATGTGATAGAAAACTCTAGTTATGATTTGCCACATGTTAAAAACTTTAATACTAGAAATGATTCGAGTTCTCTAATTAAGGATTATAAATGTAATAAAATTAAGATTACTAAGTTAAAATTGAGTATTGTAAGAGAAAAATGTTCTGATATAGTATTGTGTAAGAAAGCCAATGGTGCCATGAAAACGAGTTCCGTGGAATTTATCTCCCGCTCACCTAACCCTTTACCTATGAAGAGTGAACATCGACGGTTTGTGTTGCTCCGAAAAATTTTTGAGCCTTGGCAGTGGAAGCGAAGGAAAAAGAGAAATCGTTTTGAACAGACGTCCAGAACTCTACAGAGGAAAATATCGATGCGTTCAACCAAAGATCAACTTGTTAAAAAGACTTTCTTATGCCTGTGAAACAATGTTTTCCTGTGGAACCTTCCGGATGTCGAAGAGATGCCTTCACATGATGGAGAAACTGTTCAGTTCAGCAGAATTATGATATTTTAAATCTCTATATATTTGTCGTATAGTCCTTGTCTGTTCCGTTTTTTTTTTTATGTTTCAGATTCTCCTCTGGTCTCCATGGAAGTACCGCTGCGGACAGCGTACGGTCAGAATGGCCGTTGTGGCATGCAGCCAAAACCAAAACCAAGCAGTCTTCGCGCGCAGGCGCAGTGAATAAAAACTGAAACTTGAACTAGTGGAAGAGAAACAAAAACTCTTGGACATTAAAGAGAGGAGAGAGAACGCGAGAGGTGCGCGAGCAGGCGTTACCTTCTGAATATCATCGTCAAACTTATCTGTAAAAACTTATCTACCTTTTAATTAATTTTTGTTTAATGTTAAATAAACCATAAGAAAGAGAAACGTATTGGACCCTTGTTGTCTCCCACATGTATGTAGCTAGGATTTCTGTACCTAGATTACGATCAATTAAAATAATAATAGAGGTGTTTTTGTTAATATTTCTCTACTCAGATAAAATAAATTCTTAAAGTAATTTTATAGGCATATTCTAATTCAACTGACACTAAAGATAAGAAAAAGAATTATTCATTTGTACGTTTTCAAAATCATTTTTCTGTACGTAGTCAGTCACCTTACAAACATTTTAAGAATTCGTAAAATATTATATATTAAATGTTTTTAGGTGGATTGCAAGAACAATATATTTTGTAAATCAAAATTCAGACTTGGATATAAAATTTAGAAAGCATAATTTGTTTTTTAAATCCTATTTTATTGCTTTTAATAGTTTGAAAGCGAAGCAGAAAAGAATAAAATACCGTAAATAAGAAAAAGAAAAACACTATAAATTTCAAGATGAACCTAAACCAAAATACAAGTAACAAAAAGTAATGACAGAAAGATAAACATAATCTGAGCCTCGAGAGGTAAAGAAAGAAAGCGTTTTTGTACGAGATGAGAATAAAACCACTAAACTTATGTTATTATTTAATTATTTATCCCATATTATTTATATATTTTAGGCTTAAACTTTAGTCTTCAAATTTAACATCTGATGCTTTCATCCAAAATGGGCGATCAGTTTGAAAGAGTTTGAATTATATTTAACTATTATATTCAGTATTAAAAAAAGTGTTTTCAAATACTCGATGTTAATGATCTTGAAAATTTGTCGACTCGATGAATCTTTATCCGTATTTACTCGAATCTATAAGCCACACTTTTTTTCCAAAATTAATGCTACTGAAAATCGGATGCGTCTTTGAATCGAATTAAAAAAATGCGTTGTATTGGGTAATTAGAGCAACTACAGGCCCTAAACTATTTTTCATTTTCCACAAAGACGTTGAGAATTTGGGATACGGCTTGGATTCCAGTAAATACGGTACATGGTGTGTACTTTCAAGTCCCTTAGAAGAATATATCTTAAAACAATATTTAAAGCAGATCAACATGTTATAGGTACTTTACGTAAAGACAATTAAAGAAAAATATAAAGCATTGATCTTACAAAATTTTACTGATATTTTTTATAAAGGTTGAAAATAAATTTTAAAAATACTTTGTAAATTACTGAGATTTAAAATCGTTGTAATGTTCTTCATAGAGTTGCTAATTCTAATTTCTTTTAACGTCACTTCATATTTAAATACAGTCGGACCTCTATTTAACGAAGTCGCTGAATCCCGCAAAAAAGTTCGTTACATGGAAAATTCGTTGTATATAGAGGTTCGTCTTCCAATATACTTTATAAACCACATAAAGCAAATATTTTAAGGTATCCGACTACTTGCGACAACTTTTTTTTTGAAAAAAGGAAATATGGAGATCGTTTTGTGATTTTTATATTTATATAGTATATATTAAGGAAAAAATCTAAAATTGGTAAAAAAAAAAAAAAATTATTATTATTAAAATAATAATTTTTTTTTTTCTTTACCAATTTAGTAAAAAATGTACGAAAAATTACATAAACGGGGCCCGCTCTCTACAAAGATTTTATGAACAAATTCTCAATTTTTCAATTTTGATGTGTTACTTTGTTATTCCTGTTTGAAGTGATCTTCACGATAAGAAATATTTTAATTTTTACAAAAACTAGAGCACTTTATCTAAGTCATTATACGAAATTGCTTAAAAAAACATTGACTATATTCACATAAAGAGCTGCAAATTTTGAAATAAAACAGTTATTGATAAATCTGAAGATCAAAACACTTCTACTGTTATGCAGAACATAAGCAAAAAATTCAGCTAATTATTTTCAAAACTTTTTGTGCAATCGCGGTCCCCGTTTGAGTTTTCGAAAAAAACACGTTTCACGTAAAACGCATTTCAAAGTTTGACATCTTGTGTAAAGTTATGGCATTTGCTTTTACTAAAACGCTTGTAGTTTTTGTTCTAGTGGAAGGAAAATAAAGTACTCGGTATTGTTATTAAGTTAATAAAATGGTCTATAAAATAAAATCATAAAAAATTTTGCCGATTTTTGAAAAAATCATGGTTTTAGGGTAGTCGGATACCTTAAGTTCATAAACACTATATATTGTAAAAAGCAATTATTCACACCTTCTTTTTGCAAATTAATGTATATTTATTTTATATATCTAACCCATAAAAACAATAGGAAGAAAAAGTGCAAGGAAAACAAGACAAAAGAATGTCGACATTAAGAAAACAACAACATTTCAACATTAAGAAAATAATTTTTAATTAAAATCAATGAGTTTTTATGGACATTTTCTAATTTAAAGCACACAAGTAGTTTTAAATATACATTCTTTTATAAATAGAAATTCTAAATATGCATTACCACATGCATCCCTATATTTAATTACTCAAAACCTGTTAATTTTATTTGAGTTTTTTTATTCGAAAAATTACGGAATTTTTTTTTGTTCTAGGTGAGTCAGGCCTCTGGTAAAACAAATTCAAGATTTATGACCTCCATAAAATGTGTTAAAAGAGAGAATAACTTGAAAATTCCAGAAATACTTTAAAAATAGGGAGAAAAAAATTGAATCACAAAAGAAAAGTTCGCTATATAGAAAATGCACTTCACTACAGGGAGGTTATTTTACGAAGAAAATCGTGAAATGTTCTTGGTTCCATGAAAAGGTTCACTATATAGAAAAATTCGCAATATAGAGGTTCGTTATACGGAGGTTCGACTGTATTATCTACTTAATAATCTCATCCTTTCAAATTTTGCTTTGCTCTATCAGAAAAGAGTTCTTGAATACATTTAAAGGAACATTTTGCCCTGAGTAAAAAATATCGAATTTTATAAAAAGAACTAAGATATTTATTTGTATTCTTTGGAATAAAATATTTTAATTTTTTGAACATCTTCTTTAATTTCTTAAAGCTTATGCGGGACTTATGATAAATTTATTTTATCCATAAAATATTTGTTTATATTTATTTTTACTAGCAAAATGCCTTTGAGAGTTAAATCTTTAATAAAAATGAAAATATCACAAAATTTTTTAGCTTTAATTAAGCAAATAATGATCACTTGTGAAACCCCTGCAAAAATTCCAGGAAACCCAAATTTAAAACCGCTGCACTGCATGGTTAAATGAAGAATTAACTGAAATAATTAAGGCAAAAAATTGGTAAATTCTTAAAAATTATCGAAAAAAGTTACTTAAAATTTGTAAAGAGTTGCATAAAATAATAATAAAATAAAAGAATTCTTTTCTTATTCACTCACCGATCATGTATTTTTATTAAATAAATTCGAAACAACTAGAACAGGCTTGCAAGAATTTTTATAGATCAAATCTTTCGAGAAGTTTCTGGAAGACACGAAAGCACGCGGTCACGCGCACTCCCATATTTAAAGGAAAGAACTATAAAATGGACAAATAAGATAAAATAAAAAAATAAATTTATTGTGTAAAGGCATTGAAAAGTAAAATGGTACTAATTGTGAAAAAACATAACACTAAGCACCATTGTAGCGAATTTTAAAAACAAGTGGGTTTTTTTTTAAAGTATCGTCCTGAAACTTAAAACCGGTGATTGTGTTACATTTTGAACCAATCACACGTCAGCTATAATTGGTCTCTGTAAATACTTACTCATCGAAATGTTTACCCAATGAAACGATTTCTAAGGGTGATGTAACTAACCAATAGCAATTTACTCTCACAACAGCAGCGTGATATACGCAAATAAATGTTTCCTTCTATGTAGTTAGTTTTTTCGGAGTTGTGAGTTTTTCATGCATTATTGAGTATTAGTTTTATTTATTTAATTGTTTATTTAAAACTATAACATTCGATTCAATCATCCTATTTTATTTTGATCAACATACTTAAGATGGCTGACTACGTTTTGAAAAAGTGTATCAATGAATAACTTTTTTGATATTCAGTGTCACTTGAATTCAAATATACGTATAAAATTATTCTAAGAGTATAATTATAAGAAAAATTATTTAATTGCAAATTTTGGGCATAAAAGGAGAATGTCTTGAAAATATCTGCTTAACTTTTCATTTTTTTGCCAAAAATTGCATTTAAATATTTTATTTCTTGTAATAATGTTCTTAAAACAATTTTATATGCACATTCAGACACTACATATCTAAAACTATTCATTGAATTTTAAAATTTTAATTATTGTATTACATTATATTAAAAATGTAACTATAAAAATTTATAAGAATATTTTAATTCAATTGATATTAAATATCAAAAAAAATATTCATTTATGTGCGTTTTCAAAATCACGTTCCGGAACGCAGTTACTGGCTTGCCATTGATTGCTGTTATTCCAAAATACGAAACTTGTGTGTGTTAAAAAAAAGAGGCATGTGAGTAATTTTCATGAAAATTTCACTTGCAAAATATGCTTTTTATTGGAAGAAAGGAACGATTTTATTTACATTTTGCACAAAAACCTTTTTCTCTTTCCTCCGAGGATCTGATTCGGCTTATTTTTCAGTGCTTCCTTTTTGTTGTTCGCGATTTGGCTTAAGATCATGTTGTAGTACACATTTTTCCCCTTTTCAGTATTTTCATATATTGTATTGTTTTTTCATTTCACTTCAATAGTAGCAGTAACAATAAATAGTACTCTAAATCTAAACGCCATATGTATAACAACATGCTATTACTATCAGTTTATTGAAATCAATTGTTTTCATTGCGTAGCATGATACTCTTGCATACCAGTAGAACGATGATAATTGCTTTTCTTAGAAGCAGAAAACAAAACTTCTATTTTGAGCCAAAATAAAAAAAAATTGATAAAATCCATTCATTTTTTTAAAAGCGCACATTAAAATACGCGATCATTTATTTTGTATATATAATCTACTGTAAACTTGTTTCTTTATTTGTATATCATATAAAGATCTTACTGAAATTTTATTGAGTACACATAAAATTTTAAAAATCTGATTTTAAAACCAATTTGATTATTCAAATACTTCCAAAAACCTTTTAAAAAAGATTAAAAAAAATGGGAATTCTTAATAACAACAATACATTTTAAGATTATAAGAACTTTTTTCAGAATATATTGACAGAATTATCTCGATTTTTCATCTCTTTTGAAAGAGTTTTTGAAGTTATATAAATGCAGTATTATATATTTGGAATATATCTTAGTTCCTAAGGATAAGAGCTTGCTTTTGTAATACAGTGGTTAAATTATTTCTGGCCTGTACTACCTGGTTGTACTTCTACTTTCTTGGTATTGCCCTACAGTTTACTTATACTGGTTGTATTTTTAAAATTAGCGATAAAAAAAGAAGTATCATTCAGAATTTCGCAATATTATCAGAAATTTAAGATGACATGCAAATAAACGCTTCAAGAATGATTTTTTTAAAAAATATATAATTTTATTTGGATTTAAATGCGCTCAAATTATTTTTAAAAAACACAGTTTGTAACGAATACATGCATTTTTAAAAATCTATTTAATGAATCTTTGAAAAATGATAAATAATCTACATCTTATGTTAAGGATTAAGGGTATTTTTAATACCTTTTTTGTTATACTTCCATTTTTCTAAAATTTTAAAATTTGATCATTTTTTTCCCAATTTAATCAAAAACTAGAGAAAAAAAAATTGAAAGATGTTTGCTTAACATTTAAGACAATTTTCTTTTTTATGTCCAACCAATTAGGTACTTTGAAACATTCTTTGAAAAATAAGAGAGAGAGAGAGAGAATATTTGATTTAAAAATAATATCTATCTTCAAAATATTTATACTTGTTCAGCAGATATCTTTCTGGGAATATCTCTTTAATTAAACGACGAAAAAGGTTTTTCATGTTAATTTCTTATTATTTATAGACTGTTTATGACTTCATAATTAAACAGTAAATATTTTGCTGAGATTTTTATCAGTGGTTGATGTATAAGCAAAATATAAAAGGTTACGCTTTGCAATAAAAAGTAACGATGCTTTTATGTAAAAAAAAGTTTTTGGAATTTCCGAGAAATCTAATGAAGCTCAGAGAAAATATTATAGTAAACATCGGTAAGGAAAACAAACTTAATCTTGAGTGTTTTGTAAATTTTTAAATAAAAATGTATTTTTATGCAACTTTAAAACAAGGCAAGTATTTTTGATAACAAAAGTTTGGTTTAACGATGTAGATGGCAAAATTCTCTAAGCCTTCATGTAAAAATACATTCTTGAATATTTTTAAAACAAATCCCGTGTGTAAACATTTTTAACATATGTTGCTAAAGTGTAAATATTGTTTTGAAGAATTTTTGGTGGAAAAAAAGGGAAATAAAAATATAGAAACTGATAGTCATTCGATAACTTTCGTACTGATATTAAGAATTTTAAGAGAAATTTTTAAAAATATTAATTAAAGGTGCAGTTTTACAAGCTCAACACCAGCGAAGTTTTATGTTTAGAAAATCTCAACGAATTTCAGTGTAGAATTTTTATATACTCTAATCATTTTGGTTTGTTATTAATACATGTTTCAAAATTATTGCGTATAATATTACACCAAAAATTGCGTTAATTTTTGCATTTTTTAATATCAAAAATTCTTGTAAGTGAAACAATATAATTCAAAAAACTTTAATTGCTACGTCTTACAAGAAATAAAAAAAGAATATAAGATCTGAAAAAAGAATACGTTTATAGTTTACATTTTGAAAAGAACAGATTTAACCAGCACATGCGAGTATATTTTATGTAATATAATTTCAATTCTGTCCGATAAAACTTTGAAAAAAAGTAACTTTACATTTTATTAGAACTTATATTTCATATATCAAACGATAGTGGTAGTTTTTTTTTTTTTTGCTTTGATAATATATAGCAACCCACTATGATTGTTTCTGCGGTGAAATTGCTAAGTTGGATAAAATAATTGTTGCCGTGTATGTCATATACAAATACTTTAAGTGGAAAAAAACTGTTTACCTTCAAAATATGTATAGAAAACGAAATGACTAAGAAACAGTTCTTGAGATAAAAACATGGCGGACTCACAGAAGTCGTAAACAATTCGCTTCTATTTAAATTCTTTCTTGAACTCCTGATTTCGCATAAATAATTTTAAAAATCAGTGGATTGATTTTTATACGAATTTTAAGACTTTTTAATTTCAGTAAGCATTTTTTTATAACAAATTATGAGTGAAACTTCTTACTATTATATATATTTATTTTTTTTGCAAATTAAGTTCAATACTGGCTTAAGCAGGCATTTGAAAAGTGGCCAGAGGCAATTTATTTGTAATTCAAACAATAGCTATTTGATGGCTGTTATATAGCTTTGAATAACCGTGAATGAAAAAATAAGTATCCAAGTGTGCTGATTTAAAAATACTTGCAAATTATAAAACGAAAATAAAACATTTGCATGCTTATTGGAAAGTAGTAGGAAGAATCATGGACATGTTTTTTAAAAACAGGTAGAAGCACGATAAAAATAATGATTAAGATAAGTAGGAAACCTCTATACACACAATATTAAATTTACTGTTTTCGATGTACATTTTCTCAAAATCTGTCATAAGCATGTGTTTGAAATTTTTCAAACAATTACAGTACACCTTTCTCATTATACTGAAAAGAGCTTTTAGCTAATTTTCAATTTTTTCATAATTTATAAAATATTTTATCAAACATAGTGAAATTTGACACATTTTTCACTTAAAAAATTGTAAAAATTAAATTTTTGAATTTTTTACAAAAAGCTCATTTCAGTATATGTTAGCCATTAAATATTATTCAGTATATATTATAAATATGTCACAAAAAATTACATACCTGTGAAAAGCAGTTTCTCAGAAAAGGTGCATCGAACATCAAAATTTACATCTTGAGATAAATTGGTTGTAATGTATACAGTGAGACCTCTAATCGGCTAGGAAATAAAAAAATAAAAGGCTCAATTTACAATAAAATATACAAGTTTGGGTTTATATAAGACATTCAACTTTTAGGCAAAAATGAAGTACTTTGTTTACATTTTTCGCCATTCAAATGGGCGTGGCCCAATTTCAACGATTATTTAAAAATTGGCTTTAAGGGCTTATAATTACCCTAGAGGTTAAAGTAGGACATTTTTAGAAAGGTTAAAATACATACAATTTGAAAATGTAAAATTCTCCAATTGTCAAAAAAGATATAAATAAATAAGATTTTAGCTTTCTACGTTCGGAAACGTGATTTTAAAAAAGCGCATAAATGGATAATTTTCATGATATTTAGTGTCACTTAGATTAATTAGAATACATGTATAAAATTGTTTTAGGACATTTTGACAAAAAAATTATTTAAATGCTATATTTTGGTAAAAAATTAACTTAGAATAATCTTTTTTCAAAATGTTATACTTTTACAAAAAATGCTTCTAGAATAATATTTTGCTTATAAAAAGTAAAGACTTCTCCAGAGAGTCTGAACTAGGATTTTTGAAAAATTCACATTTTCAGAGTTACGACTAATTGAAATAATTTATCGGCGTTATTTTTCTTAAAATTTCTCCCCTCTGTTTTAAAACATGGATAAACCCACTTCTAAGTTATATATTTCAAAAATTCTAGTTGAGCCTCTGTAGAGAGTTTTGAGATACATACAGGCAAAATATTGTTATAATAGAAGAATTTTTCACAAAAGGAGAATATTTTGGTCATTCTATGTTAATTTTTTGTCAAAATATTGTGCATGATTTTTTATTGTAATTAATATTCTTAAAACAATTTTATATACATTTTCTAATCTAAGTGACACTAAATATCATAAACATTATCCATTTATACGCTTTAGTAAAATCACGGTTCCGAACATAGGCGTATACCTTAAAGGCTTAAAGAATAGGCTGGGATCTACGCTAAATGATAGAAGTCACAGGATTTAACTATAGAGAATGAAGGAGGTAAAACACGCGCATTGATTGAAGATAATATTTTTTTAATCGGTTTGCTTGAGTTGTTTTCTCCGGATTGCGGCAGCACATCAATATCTGCAAAGAGAATGGTGACGTATCGAAGTTGGGGGGACTCTTACTTTTTTTTTCTTTTTATTTCATCAAACGTCTTTGAAACTTGTGATTTGAGAGGAGTAAGAAAAGCAAGTTTTTGTTTGATAGATACAAAGGACAACTAATTATGTGGATTGGGGGAAACTAAGATGAAATTGTTTTTGTCATTTGATAGATGTCAAAGCTGAAATTCAAGTTAGGCGTTTCACTCTCTGTTATTATTAGCGACAATTTCACTGAATTACATATTGCCTAAATTCATATGAAACCAATGCCGTACAGAAATTTTGAACTTACTTGCAACTGTCCTCAGTATCATCTACTTAAATTTATTTTTCCTTTTTTCTGCTTTATCCCCTTCATTATTTAAGTTAGATTATAATAGTTTGCATTTTACTATTAATTAGTAAAGACATTAGTTAAGAAATTGAGATTTAGTGCAATATTTTTATACCGTAACTTCTCTTTAATCATAATTTTCAAAATATGGAATTCCTAGATTATTTTTGAAATCGATAACATTTCAATGTCTTGTTTGCACATTGAATGAAATATTCAAGGATACTACAATTTTAAAACTTCGAGTTGTAACGGGTCATCTAGCGAGTTTAAAACTAATTTCGGGAACTATTATCACAACTAAGGAATAATGTAAGAAACTATTATTTTAGCGAAAGCGTAAGACTAATTTGTGGGATTTTTGCATTAACTTTTGTTCTCTTTTCATATCTTCTTTGAATTGAAATGAATTGTTAAGATGAGATGATGATGATGATGGTGTTGAATATTAACGTCGCATTGTTCAGCTACACTAGGGCTTTTGGCGACGGACCACGTAATTTTGAATCATGGTCAAGTGACGTGGACGACACCTGAGCTGGCACCTCCCTCTCCTAACTTCCACACCACACCAACGGGAGGACGTTTCAGCTCTCGACAGATTTAACGTGCATCGCTGCCCTACACGGCGGGTTTGTTAAGATGAGAGAGAAAGCAAAGTACAAACAAATTATACACAATGACACAAACGATAATTAATCATATTAATTAAATATGTAATTTGATAATTTTATTGGAACAATTTTGACAGAAAAATTTCATGTATATAGATAAAGAAGGCCATCGGGGAATACTATTCTAAATAAATCGAATAAAAGTTGGTAAAAAAATAGAATATATAAAACGCGAATGTATTTATACACACTGATTTTAAATACACTACGAAATATATATAAATTAACATTATACAGCGATATCTCACATTAATTAAAATACATAAATGTGCAATTCAGACAGAAAGTGTAGGCAAGTATCAAAATTCAAAAACATATTAGTAGCTAAATTAATGAAGCAGCATTGTGCAATCATTAATAAATCCCTGCAAAGTATTTCGAAACGGCTTATTAAATTATTTTTAAGTATTTAATGTTAGTTAAACATTATCTAACTTCTCAAATGAAAAAAATAATTTCCTCTCGTAGAAATTTTAATTGTGAGAATAATTCAAGGAACTATTTCATTTAATTAGATATCATGTGGAATAAATTCTATTCTGTGATATCGGATTGTTTATAGACTTTTTTTTTAAAATGATTTTCTCTAAAACATCATTAATAAATAAAACGAAAAATACTGTGAGGAAATGTAATAACTGATCGAATATTTAAAATACTTCGTTAATGAACTTGAAATTTCAAATGATTTTAATAATAATCTCCAATTGAATAGTTACTATTTATTTCGAGGAAATTTTCCACTCATTTGTAAATTTGCAATTTTGTAACAATTTGTTCTCGACAGTTGTAGCAAGTTTTACGGCAAGGTTATGAATATAGTAAATTTTTTTATTTTAAAATTAATTAAAGTGATGAATTTATTTTGTAATGCTAAATGGTAAGAGAATATAAATTAACCGAAATAAAATGCAGAAAACTCTTTCGCCTTTTCTCTTATTTAGTTTCCAAACTTTTGAAAAACTATAATAAGTACGATTTATTTTAAATTTTAGAGAAGTATTTTAACTTTTTAAAGCTTTTAATATTTTTATTTATTTTTTTATTAAACAAAAACATAAACGCTTTTTTCAACGTATATTGTTATGAAATGTATAAAATACCAGATATTTTCAGATGTCATAACATGTTCAACCCACTAGTATATAAAATTAGTCAATACCCAACCACTTAGCTGGGTATTTCATGATATTGTATGTTTATATAGTATTAAAAATAAATTAGTGGTATCTAAGTTCTACCATTAAGCTTTTAATTGTATTGAAAAACTTTCTTATAACCCTTACTTCTTGATTTAAAAAGGACAGAACATGAATTTGTAAAATTGAAGTTGAATTATCTTTTATGCTCCCGTAATCATCTCCCCCAAAGTGGATTTCCGCAAAACCCATTTTTATAGTGGAACTCTACTCAACAAAATAAATATGCTTGATAACAATTTCACGTATGAGTCTGATAGTCCAGATTTTTTATCATTACGCACCGTAATCCTTCTTTAGAGTAGATTTCCGTATGACCCGTTCTCAGAGGATTTCAACTCAACAAAAGAAACGTGTATACTAAATTTTATTAGTGTTGGTGTAGTTAAAAAAAAGGTATTTTTTTATCTATACATCCAAGTAACTCCCCGCAACGCCACCCCCTCTCCATAGGCATCGATGATTTAAGTAAAACTCATTTTTAGATGGGTCTCTATTCAACAAAAGAAACATGCTTACCAAATTTCAAGTTTGTTAATCTAATACTTCTGAAGATCTGCTGAGTGAGTGAGTGAACCGCGCTTTTATCCTTCATATATTGATATATAGTCTTTGCGTATCATTGATTTGAATTTGCTTACAAATAATTGAACATCTGGCTACAGATCTTTTTTTTTGTGTGTGTGCTTTGATTCAAGCTGTCAAAAAATACACACATTGTGCACTTTTTCATAGTTAATAATAAATAGATTCAAAAGATCTATTAATTATAATCTTTTGGTTTTCGTTCTGTGCTATAAATAGAAGGTTGATTAGCCCCTAAAACTGGTTTTAAACCCCTTAACGCAGTTCTCAGCTTGTAATGTTTATCGCTACTGATGCCTCCTTGTAATTTTTTTTTATGATTTTTGAATACATATTGTAGGCATGTATGTAATAAATTAAATACAGAGAAAATATGGTTTAAAACGAAGCTGAGGGGACTGAAATATTTTTCGTGTTAAAATAATTTAGTGTTTAAGGACATTGAAAAAAAACGAACAAACAAAAAAAGCACCCTATATTCAACGAAATTAATTTTATTGGAGAACATTTTACTTAAACATATATGTTTATATGCATGTGTGAGGGGTTGACACCTCTCTCTTGGGCACCTAGATATGTGGAAGGCAGGGAAGAAACACTCGAGATGATCCAATTAATCTATTTATTTATCGCACAATGAAAAGACACGTTCAACTAATAATAGAAAGAGAATGTCTCAAGGCTAATCGCGAAAGTGGAACAACGACGATAAAACGAAAACGATTAGGAGACCATCAAACTTGATCTTTGTTTTATAAAGGATCTAACCTAGCATCCAACTTAATCTAATATCAATTCAATCTCAGCGAACAATCATCACTTTAAATATTTCTCTTAACGAGTTCTTAATCACAATAATTCAAATATGATACCTACAGTAGCAATCTCACCAGATTCGAGTATATCTCCTCCATTCAAGCTAGAAAACTTCGACGTAAGTTAATTTGTAACACGTTAATTTGTAATAATATGTAACACGATTTTCTTCTTCCGAAGGGCTGGTTGTGAATAACGCGAATCTAGAGTCCAAAGATTTCCCAAGAGGATTAATTCAAGGATCGCGTATAGATCCATCACACATGTACTTAATAAAAATAAATGAAACAAAAGCACTCGCTTAATGAAATTTAATAGAAATTTCTCAAATTTTTTGAAAAACAAAATATTTATTGAGTTTTTGGAAAATAATCTGAGATTTTTTTCTTTACATTGTCCTTTTTAGAATCAAATTTTCTAAAAATAAAGCAAACCGCGAACCAAATTTACTGATTCTTATTCACACTGGAATTTGCTCGTCACCGAATTCCAAAGCCTTCTGATGAGAGATTGGATGTTCTTTTTTGTGGCGTTTTTAAGAGTGGAGGGTGAAAGTAGCTTAAATAAACAAAATTGTCTCCTGTCACAGGCTATTTTGAGGATATTTCAAAGCCAAGTCAGTCTCCTTTCTACGAAACATGTGAAACGACCTTTTTATTCCACATCCCTCTTAAATATCACCTGCGTGGCCTAGTGTTTTCCGTATTTTGCTCATTATCAAAAGGGATATCTTTTAATGTTAATCTTCTTCTTTTTCTTGTGATTCTTCTCAGATTTTTTTCAGGAGCTATAGTTTAAAAACGAACGTTTTCAATATCGAGTAAAATTAAATATGAAGTATGCGCCATCTTTTCACAGTGTGGATTACATGTGTTTTGAATAACATGCAATTTGAAATTTTAAAACCTCCGTTATATTTTTGTCAAAATGTTATGGCTCTGAGTCGTCAGTGAAATTGCTTTTGAAATTTTATTGCTATTCCTAGATATATCGAAAAAAAATTTCGAGCTATTGAAAACATGTCTACAAAAAGGTTCAACATCTTAAGAATTGCAGAATTTTCGTTTTTACAATACAGATGTACCACAATAGAACTGGCTTACAAAAATATAAAAAACCAGCATATTTTATGTTTTTTACAACTGTAATATTTCATCACTAAATTTGATATGAATAAATTTTACAAATTTTGTAAGCAAATCTAGAGAGAGAATTTAGGAAGAAAATTAAACCAACAAGGCTTAAGAAATAGAAGAAAAACAATTAAATGAACATCGAATATTTGTCATATGAAATTATTCTAAATGAAACACACGATGTAAAATTTTTATAATGTTTCCTGATGAGTATTCCAGCAAAATAATCGATATTAAAAAAGCCAATCATCCCCCAACCACACTTCATGAATATTCGTTTCAAAATGATCGTCAATATTTACTAATGCACATTAGGGTTAAGCCATTTATCTCAATCAATCATATCTATGAAGCTGAAAAACGTACGCCTAATTCATGTGTTTAAAAAATGGGTGTGACTACGTAATTTTGAACATCTGAATTCATAAGCAATTTGGATGGGAAATTTGAAGGTTTACGTTTATCCTTGAACCGATTTTTAAAAATACGTCGAAAAATTCTTTTATTTTTTTAATTTAAAAGTAAGTAGTAGTTGTGATCACATGCACAAAGAGTTTTTGTAGAAAAAATAAAAAAAATAAGACACAGTACGAATCAATTGACAAAAATCTGTCAAAAAACCACAAATCTAATTTTTTAGCCTAAATTATATTATTTATACTTTTCAACATACTCACAAAGTTTTAAAGCTCTTAAGTTTAAAAAAGCTGAATGGTTCCTACTTTTACGTAACTTTACATCCCAATGGCAAATCAAAACTTTAAACTGACTTATCTCAGAAAGATAAAATAAGTAGTTTGTCTTCATTTAAAATGCTAAGGCTTTTTTTTCTATTGTGCCTAAAATTTGGAAAGTTTTTTCACTTGTTGCTAATAGTACATAGAAAAAAGTTGGTATGCATTTTTCAATCAAAGCAATACTTATTTTTTAAAAAAAATATTTGAATTTAGAATTAACAAATTTTTTAAAGAATTTTCAATAAGTATTCATAAAAAGTATTGTACAAAGATAAATCATGTTATCACAAAACCCATAGCAACTTTTGTTATACATAGTTTGACGTACACTTGTAAATCAAATTTCATATATGTACGTCTATTTTTGTAGGGGAGGGGAGTAGTAGTATTTTGAAATCACTTCATAAGTTTCAAGTTTTTCCCTTAAAATATTAAATGGTCAGCTTTTTATGAAATTTTGAGCACAGAATCTGTTTTACATTTCATACATACACATAGGAGAAAATTAAAAAAAAATATGAAAATCATTAAATATAAAAAACAATTGTGCAAATCGTACTATGTCCCCTTTAAGATTAAAATTTTCTTCTGTTTAAAAATTAATGTCTTTTGAAAGGATAGCTTTTTTACGTCAAAAGTCCTCGCTATTGAAAGTATTCTTTACAGATTGATGAAATTTGTAAAGAAAAATCTTTTCACTATAAAACATTTGTCGTGATTTTATATCAAGGAGGATGAGGCGGCGCATAATTGTTACGGGAATTAGTAATATTCAAATGAATATTGAGATGTATTTAATAACTCAGTAATAACAATAAATCATAAGTTCAGTATAAGTAGTAAGCAATCTAAGTTTGTTTAAAAAAACTTACAAGTCTCTCACAAATTTTTTCTAACAAAAGCTAAATTTAAAATATTTTTACAAATGTTGTTGTTTTCGGGAATACATATTTTTTTCAAAATTATTTGCAACATTTTCAAATACGTATTTAATTAGTGTTTCTAAAATATTAATGCAAGAATAAGTTTTTTTTCCATTCATGGTCGCTTATTTATATATATATATATACCTTTCATGTTTTCTTTCCAAATTAATGAATTTACAAAGCGCAATTATTCTATAAATTACTTTACAGAAGCCTTATTATTCGATTTTTTATTTCGTGTGTCTATTTTTCTTACATATGTTCAAAGACAAAAGACTTATTTTGAAAAGTGTGCATAAAAATCGAAAATATTGTGAATAAGGAGAACACTATTATAAGAACAGTAAATATAAACCTGAAAAGTACCTCAATGTTCTTCATTAATTAGAGTAGAAAAGAGACGAAATACACAGCAACTATAAATAGGGTTGAAAACAACTTTTTTTTTAAAAAAAATAATGATATTATGTTGGGATTTGTTATTAGGAAAATATTAATAGACAAAAGATTTAGCATGTACTTTAATATAGCTCAAAAATTCAAATACTAAAAAATAGTAGAGTAAAATAATTAGCACTAAAAATGACCCAAACTATGCTCGTTATGGACTATCAATATGTCCATAACTTTTGAACGATAAAAAGATGGTATTCAGAGAAATCCTTCTGAATCCGTCATTATAAGTTTCTTGAATAAATATTTTAAAAGTAGAAATTTCGTACTTTCAAATGATTACGGGATAGATAACATTCTTGATACTAGTTAAACAAATCATATTGAAACAAAAGTATATAAAACTCAAATTAATATGAAGCTTTTAAGCTTAAATCTTCCAAAATAATATTTTGTGAAATAGTATGAAAATTTTTAAATGATTATACAGTTGATGCAATTTTATTTAATTCGAAACTAAATTATATTTCATTTGAACTCTTTTGCCTCATTTTTATTTCAATATTTCAACTATCAAGATCACGCTTGTGTAGGCCCTAACGTAACGAAGAATATTAGGGTCCTCCTACAAAGCCAGGTTTAGGGTTCCAAACCAGATTTTACAAAGAATTTCAAAACCATAACATATTATAGGCTTTGGGCCCCCTAGAATCGTGCCCCTTCACGAGGGTTGTGGGGGTTTACGTTACGCCACTCTGTGTAGATATAGAAAAGGTCGCCAATCCACAGCTATATATTCATTTATAGTTGACTGAAAGTTCTAATGTAGCTTTTAGTGCAATGCCAATTAAACATTTAATTTAATTTTTTAAAAAAATAATGAAACTGAACAAAAAAGTAGTCGTTGAAAGAGTGAGAATTTTATTAATATCGCATAAATGAATACGAGGGCTGTTGACGACGGACCTAGTGCTTTTGAATTTCAATCAGTTGACGATGACACTCTCTTTGAACTACCACATCACGTCAGCATGAGGACTTAGAGTGTCCACAAATTGAAAGTGCATCAGCCCTTCTACACGGCGGGTCTTTAGAGGCACCAGTAATCGAACCTGCGAAACTCTGGCCAAAAGTTCGTGACCATAACCACTAGGCTACCACGGCCCAAGTAGTTGCTGCTATAAGCATAGAGTATTTCAAAAACGCTGTTACACGTTCAAAATAACTCTTACGCGTTTTCAGAGATGAGCCAGTAAAACTTGGCACGGGTCATTCGAAAACGTTAAAAAAAATGAAGCCAAATTAATAAAAATAATAAATAAAATAAAAGAGAGAAAATATATACCGTAAAAACACCTATTTGGTAACTTTGAACTAACAAACCCGTTTCACCCTTATTTACCCCCTTAAGTAGAACACGTACGTTATAATGCATTATAAAAATTGAACAAATTACCTAAGCCCCTAACTGGCCCTCAGCCATTGAACGTTTTGCTCGACCCTATCGTTACATCCTGCTGAAAAATCATTTTTTATCATCCCCTGTCTGCCACCGCCGTTTTACAAAAGCAGATGTCCGTTACGAAACTCTTGCAGAAACGCCTAAGAATGTTTTCCTCCACCCCGGGCCCGAAGGGGTCGAAAGTGAAAGTGTTGTGGGAAGGTTACCTCTTTCCTTGGTGGATGGACAACCTCGCATCCGGACAGTGACTCCACTTCTCCCTTGACCTACTAAAGACGAAACCCTCCCCAGAGTTTGACGCCCGCAGGCGTTGGAGAGAGTGTGGAAACCGCGTAACCGCTGTTTTAATCAACTCTTTTTCGCCGTTCCAACAATTACTTTTCGTTTCATTGAGCAAGATGGAGTCATCGCACCTTGCTCAAAGTTAAAGGTCAAGTTGCGACATACGCTACACAACAAGGCAGGTGGTGTGTCGAACTCTTCTTGCCTTCAAAAAAATTTTGCTGCGATTGCAGCAACACACCATCTTCGTCTGGGGACGGAAGGGTAATGATCTGGCCCGAAGGGGTGGTGGATTGGACAACCCTGCTGTTGCAGAAACCGTTTTCAAGGTGATCTGGACCCTTCACGTTTGTGGAGGGGAAAGGATGGTCTTCGAATCCCCTGCCCGTGTAACTCATGTTACAAGTTGCGAATGTTCCAGATGACTGTTAACACATCTCGATGGGTATTAAATATTTGTCAACCCAACCACTTTCCAGATATCCTTGTCCTAATTAAGGTTCATATTGGTATTGTATCAGTATAGGAAACTGATATTGTTGCGTATTAAGAAAAAGTTTTGAGGATTTGTTTGTTAGTTACTCCTTTTTTTTTGCAAGGTCACAATCAATTAAATTGACGGGAAAAAAATGACCAGATTTGCACGCTAAGGGGGTAATCTGTTTCTGACTTATTGTCTCTCATTTGTGTAAAGAAAATATTACCTTATTAAATGTTAGTACTAGTAATTTCAACCGATCATAAAATGGTTGGAATGTTCTTCCTCACAAAATTCCGATGACTTTTACGTTGGAAGTTTTAGCGGAAGCAATTGCCTATACAGCAATTTCATCAATGGTGTAGCTAGCCCTGGGTGGTCACTGCATCAAAATTCATTGAGGCCCTTTTTGGGGCCTCTTAACATTTTACAATCTTTTCGCTTATACATTTTGCAGTCCCTGATGCGTGGGGGCCCAGTATCATTGATACGACCAATACATCGGTAGCTACACTTCTAGATTTCATGTTCCGGGAACGTTGCAGATATTTGAAAAATTTACAATGAAAATAGTGACCACATCATTAAATCAGAATGTAATGAGAAATGTAAGGGATGATTAAATGAAACATTCAGTGTCTCATGTTTCAGTTGTAAAGCTAAAAAATGTTTAGTGTGGGCATTTAATTTATATAATAACTGTTACACTCACTATACTATTATTAACACATAAATAAACTATACTAATAAAAATATATATTGATGAATTATTAGTTTACGTCGCATTTGAAAGCAACGAAAAGGCTATCAGCTGTGGTTCTTGTAATTTTGAGTAAAGGTCAAGTGACGAAGGTGACACTCAAGCTTGCACTCTATCCTACAAATTTCCATACCATGCTGATGGGAAGACTTTGGGCTTCGACAGGTTTAACATGCAGCTACTTCTCTACACGGTAGATCCCTCGTAGCACCGGGATTCGAACCGAAACAATACTGGCTACGAACTCACGATCATGGCTTCTTGGCCATTGCATTAAAAAGCTTATTTAGACTGGGTTTACTTGATTTATGAAAGAAAAATACAAAAATACTAACTTGTATCTTAAAAATAGCTTGTAACGAGAAGTTTACGGGAAACAGTTACTAATTTTGAAAAAAAAGAACGTGTTCAGAATGTGCTTCTTATATATTTACGGTATTTTTTAAAATCATTTTCCATAATGGGATAGGGGAAAGTACTAACATTTTTAATCTAAGCCAGTGATTAACAATGCGTATGCTTCAGAACTTTTCAAAGATTAATCCCTTTTTTTTTTAAAAAAAAAAAAATTAATTCAAATGATATTAAGAAAAATTCCCATACTATTACCTAAACTTTGTTAAATATAGTTAAATTTCTTCTTCCCAAAAAAATTAACTATACTTTGTACAATAGGTATATAAAGTGCAGTTAAGATATCCTACAACGTTCGGAACAATGATTTTGCAACAGCGTACAAACGAATATTGTTTTTTAATATTTAGTGTCCCTTAGATTAGAATACACGTATCACATTGTTTTAAGAATGATATTACAATAAAAAATTATTTAAATGCAATGTTTTCACAAAAAATGAACTTGGAACTACCCATTTTAAAAACATTATCATTTTATGAAAAATTCTTCTATGTAGCTAAGATTTCTCCAGAGAGCCTGGACCACGATTTTTAAAAAATTCACACTTTTTTCAGAGTTACTGCAGATTGAAATAATTGTTGGTGTTTCTTAATTGTTGGTAAAATTTTTCCTTTTTGATGTATTGAAATATGGATAAATCTCCACTCTCTTCTAAATTGTTTATTTCAAAATTCCTAGTTGAGACTGTGTACAGCGTAGCTATATACAGACAAAATATTCTTTTTTTAAGGAACATTTTCACTTAAAAGAAGAATGCCTTGGAGAGAAATAAGTAATTCTATCTTAATTTTTTCGACAAAATATTGCATTTAAATGAATTTTTCAATTCCTACTATTAGTCCACACTCTCCCTATATATATATGTAATAATTCCTCCTAGCATCCTTTTAATTAACTCTTTTCATAATATTCAAATAATCTTTTAATTATTTGGTTAGAAACTAGCACCCTGATCTTAATCATAATCGACAAATATTATTACATCATAAATCCCTTTCCCGCTCATTATAACCAATCAGAGCTCCTATTATAAAAATGTCTCGTGGTCTTCACCGTCGGGTATAAAAACTGATGTCTCTGGAAATCCCGCCTCTCTCTCTCCTCTTTGCCTGTGTTTGTGCCATGATGTTTGCTTCTTGTTATATGTAATGCCGTCCCTACTTGATCCTTATGTGTTTCCAGATGTGAATAAACTGGATTATTGAAGTATATGACTGTCTAGTCAATCCCATCATAGGAAATGCAACATACAGTGTCCTGCACACACCACCGGCCACGCCCTACTTTTAGTTCGCCATTGTTTAAATCAACCACTCGCTACGACATAGTATGCACCTGCTAAAGTTTTATAATTACATATATATATATATATATATATATATATATATATATATATATATATATATATCTTGTTCAAATTTTCAATCGTTAATTAAATACTTTCTATTCATCCACTCAAGTTTAAATACATTTTTTAAACTTGTAGTGGATGACATTTAATGTTCATACAGTTTCTTCAAATATTAATTCATTAATTAATGAATAATTAGAAATAAACAAAAATAATATTCCAACATCGTATATTAAAAGGAAAAAATCGCTCTTTGTGTCCCTGTAGCGTAATGGGTAGCGCATTGGACTTATAATCCAAAGGTCTTGGGTTCGAATCCCACCTGGGATGACCTAATTTCAGAGAATGTGATTTATTTTACTATACAATTTTATTGGAATAGCTTAATTTAATTAATGAATAAATAGTAACAAGCAAAGAAAAAATAGTGGAACATCCTATATAGAAGGGAAAATGGCAAAAAAAAAAAAAAAAAAAATCGCTTTCAATTTTGCTACTTAATATTGTGATTCTGTCATATGTATACACATTATTATATATTAATTGTAACTATTTAATAAAAAGTAACTAAAAGACAAATTTTCTTTGTTGAACTAAGTAAGAACTGACTTAATTTTTTTATATACAACTTATTATTGTAATAATATTCGTAAAACAATTATATTATACGTGTATTCTACATCTAAATAACATAAAATATTAAAAAAAATATTCGTTTGTTAGCTTTTGCAAAAGCGTGGTTCCGAACGTAGTCGGATACCTTAAGATAATTTTAAATTTAGTATAGGATTATTTAAAAGTTTGTATTACATATTATGTAATAACACGAATACACAAAAAGTAAAGAAAAAAAGTGAAAATATTTGACCATTTTTTTAAAATCCTTTCTGACTTCGGTTATAACTTGAAACGTTAATTTTCTTTTACGTAATTTTATATAATTTTAATTGCAAATAATGCAAAATGTTTTGCCTAATTGACTAAATTAATTTTTATGACTGACATTTTTTAACTGTGTAGGTTTAAAAACCTTCGCTACTTATGTGTCATGGTTTTTAGACAATACGACCTTACATTCGTTTCCTTATAATATATAGACAGATTATTTATTCGGATATGTTAACGATTTATTTAAGTCAATTGTAAGAAAAATTCTTATCAAAAATGAATTATACTTACTTAAGGTATCCGACTACGTTCAGAACCGTGATTTTAAAAAAGCGCATAAATGGATAATTTTCATGATATTTAGTGTCAGTCAGATTAGAATACATGCATAAAATTGTTTAAGAACATTTTGACAAAAAATATTTATTTAAATATAATATTTTGGCAGAAAATTAACTTAGAATAATCTTTTTTCCAAATGTTCTCTTTTTGTGAAAATTGATTCCATTATAATAATATTTTGCCTGTATATAGCTCAGACGTCTCTACAGAGGCTCAACTAGGAGTTTTGAAAAATTCACATTATTTTCAGAGTTACCACCAATTGAAATAATTATTGGCGGTTTTTTCTTAAAATTGCTCCCCTCTGTTGTCGTAAAATATGAATAAACCCACTTCTAAGTTATGTAAAATATTATTATAATAAAAGTAAGCAAAATATTATTATAATAGAACCATTTTTCACAAAAGGAGAACATTTGGAAAAAAGATTATTCTAAGTTAATTTTTTGCCAAAATATTGTGTTTAAATAAATGTTTTTGGTCAAAATGTCATTAAAACAATTTTATGCATATATTCAAATCTAAGTGACACTAAATATCATGAAAATTATCCTTTTATGCGCTTTTGAAAATCACGATTCCGAACGTAGTCGGATACCTTAAATATATATATATATATTTCGTAATATGCACTAAATCTAAAACTATTTAATTTGCAACATCAATGGTAATAACCATACGTGGATACTAAAAGATAAAAAATAAAACTAAAATTAAAGTTTTTCTCTCATATATAGAATCTTCTCCGCAAATATATATTTAGGAGAACGGGGGAAAACCGAGCTCGGGTTGTATATTTGACAACAGCTCAGTTTTTGAACTTGATTTCTGTAAACGGGGATCGAGTGGAGATAAAACAGATAAGGAAATAACAGGTTCCTGTCGGAAGACTGAACTAGACTTGCTCAATCATTTTCAAGAACCATTTCAAAAGCATACAAGTTGATCCTCGTGTCTCTGTTTCCATTACATTATCACCAAAATGAACTCACGCTCAGGAGATGCATTTCTTGATTCTCGCAATGTTTTTTTTATCAAATACATAAATGAAATTTTTATGTTTTTAATTTTAGTATTACTTGGTAATATGTTACGATCGAATAATGCATTCGTTCTCAAAATATTTATTTTTAAAGAGAGGAAAAAAATTCTATTTTTTTGTGTACATTATTTTAATGTAATAGGTTTGTCGCTGTCCTTGTACGCCTAAGGATTACAGGTTCGACCCCGAAGTAGATTCAATGGATTTTCATAATGCAGAAAATCGACAGCGGCCATATCGTACGATTATGCGACATATTAAAGATCCATAGAATGCCTGTTTGGCTTAGGTGCTCTGGGCAAAATTAAATTCCTAGAAACATTTTTCATCATCGGAGCTCAGACATAAAAATTGAATTACGGATGTTGGTATCCCACTTCCATGGTGCCGCACTTAAAAATGATACAAACTCCTGGGCAATGTAGTAGGTTTCCAATGGTAAATGCCAATCCACAGCCGCTTTGGGAAAAAATTTTCTATGAGAGCGATATTGTGATTATTGATGCAGCTTATAAAGGGTGTTTTTTTAGAGCTATAGAACTTTAAATTGCAATAAAACAACGATGTATTATTCGATTGACATGAATTTTTTTTATTCGAAAGATAATCTTGTGGCATTACATTTTAAATATGATCAAGCAAGGTGTAGGTTCGTCGAATGGGCCCAAAACGAGATTGCCTTTGTTCCAGATTTTCATAAGCGAATTTTGTTTAGCGATGAAGCGCACTTCTGGTTGAATGGCTACGTCAACAAACAAAACTGCCGCATTTGGAGTGAAGCTAATCCACAAGTGTATGTCGAAACACCGTTACATCCAGAAAAACTGACTGTTTGGTGCGCTTTATGGGCTGGTGGAATCCTTCTTCAAAAACGATGAAGGCCACAACGTTACAGTCAATGGTGATCGGTATAGAGCCATGATTACTAACTTTTTCATTCCTGAATTGAACAATCATGATGTCCAGGAGCTGTGGTTCCAACAAGACGGCGCAACATGTCACACAGCTCATGCCACAATCGATTTATTGAAAGACACGTTTGGTGACCGCATAATTTCACGTTTTGGACCTGTGATTTGGCCTCCAAGATCTTGTGATTTAACACCGCTAGACTATTTTCTGTGGGGCTATGTAAAGTCATTGGTCTACGCGGATAAGCCACAAACGCTTGACCATTTGGAAGACAACATTCGCCGTGTTATTGCCGATATACGGCCACAAATGTTAGAAAAAGTCATCGAAAATTGGACGTCCAGATTGGACTACATCCGAGCCAGCCGTGGCAGTCCTATGCCAGAAATCATATTTAAAATGTAATGCCACAAGAGTATCTTTCGAATAAAAAAAAATTCATGTCAATCGAATAATACATCGTTGTTTTATTGCAATTTAAAGTTCTATACCTCTAAAAAAAACACCCTTTACTTAGCTATGCCATAAGTTCTGAAACAAAAATTGTGAATCGTCTGCTGTGACTCAAATACAGCAGACGATTTTAAATTTCATCGTAGGAGACATATAACGAAGATGACTCTAGCCCATCGAAGCTTTTATATAATATTTAAAAAATACAAATCACTTTTATGAAATACTGCGATTTAAATACTTTATTGCCGTTTTCGTAAATGGTTTTCTTTTCCAATGCAATTATAAGTATAAATGCCGTACTTTTTGTTAACAAAACTTGTTTATCGAAGTCATTCATACTTCCTTGAAGACGGAATTTTCTTATTTTGAGACGTGAAATTCAATGCATTCAAGACGCAATTCACGTTATAAAATACAACACTCATCGTCCTGTCTAGACTATTGAGAAATACGATATCTTTTTCAAATAAAGACTATTTCCAAGGCAAGTAAGTCATGAGTTTGAGTCCCAATTCCATTATCATGCAACATTATTCAACTGTCGTAGATAACATATGAGCTCTTGTACAGGATAAACCAAAATATCCCTTAAAAAGCTTTAAAATGTAATGTTTTATAATATAAAGATTTTAGGTAAAATTCTAGTTAACTCCACACCTTTAGCTAAGGAGAAAAAATTGTGCCAAATTGCGCCAATAGCTCCTATCCCATGGATGGGGAACCAGTGGCAAGCGTGCCAAAAAGTGCACGCGACATATTTTGAGCTGGTTAGAGAGAGAGATCAAACTTTTTGCATTTTATTTAAAAATAACAAAATTTACAATGAAGTATTACGAACAAACGCGAGTGAACGGTCGCGGAACGGGTGGGAGCACACTCGTTTGTGATACAGTTGCTTATGCTGCGAAATTTTTCTACGCATAGCATAGTCAATTTCATTGACACAACTGTATTTTAAAGCTTATTTGTGTTATATTTATTATTTTTGTGTTTTAACATGGCTACAGACAGCCATGTTAACATTACATAACAACAAAAAAGGATCAAAAAGTGCAAGATAGTGAGTGTAACAGTGAATTTAAAACTTGGTGAATCTAGAAATGTATCATTATTAGTAAAGGCGAGAAAGTGGCGCGTGTTTTATGTTCTGGAACAGCAGAACATCGTCTGTAATACAGCATTTGGAAACAAATCACAAATCTTCTTGTCAAAAAAAGTGAACCACAGCAAAAATAATTGCTTAGAAGCCATTTGGCAGATGACTCTAATTCAGCATGCATTCTACTAAAAGTTACAATCCAAATTTAAGTTAATTGTTGTCCAATCTGCAACACAGAAGTCACACTAATGTTACTTTAATTTGAATTACACGTGTAACTAAAACATTTACAACAATACAGTGCAAAGGGTATTTTTTCGTAGCAAATAAAGATTTTTGAGTTGTTTGTATATTTAGTTTTATTATTTTCCCACTAACCACAAGTCAAAATTATTTGACGGCACGTCTATATCTTACTAAACACTTTTTTTTAGAAAAAACGTCACGTTGATCCAAAAGGGTTCGCTACCCCTGTCCTATTCAGTATGATGACAATAATTTACCAAGTTGGCTATAAATAAAGGTGTGCACCAAAATAGGACCAAGACAGATTTTCAATTCCATTTTTTTAAAGAGTTTTTCTTTTATTTATTTTGGCTCTAAACCCTCCAAAACATCTAATCTTTGATTCTTATTTATTTCCTTGCTTAACGTATGCAGTACCTTAACTGCAAACTTGATTATTAAAACGCTCTTCGTCTCGTCGGTCGCTACATTTTTTTATAATGAGCTAAAGCAATATTTTATCATCTACTCAATAAAACTAATTCGCTTTAAAAGATTCCATCACGTGATATTTTAGAACAATCTAGAATAGGGGGCCAACCAACCGATTCACAGTGGCACTCTGCACTACTCTAAAAATTTGTCAATTTTTCAGTGGATGGAAGTTGAAAAATTGATCTTATTTGACAAACATCTTCAGAGTTATGGATACTTACGGAATTACGAAAAAATCTGAAACATTATTCCAAAGATAAATTTCCAGCTATTTTGTAAATTATTGAATGTCATTGCTGGAGAGACTAACGGCTTGAAGAGAGAAAATTGCATGTACTCTACTTTCCGCTTTTTGTTCTAATTATCTAACTGTAAGTGAAAAAAAAAATTCTTTCTTCGTATGAAAAATATTTCCCGGTCAGCACAGAAACTGCTTAACAGCTGAATGCTTAGAATCGTGTCAAATTGAAAATCAAAAATTATACCCCTGATTTTGAGATATGAAGAGAGAGAGAGAGAGATGAGCGCAAAATAGCCCTAGGTTCGCATTAAAATTTTATTTATCTTTTTTTTCTCCATATAATTATGGGAAATACTTACATTTTATGTTATCTATTTATTATTTTAATAAATGTGTTAAAAAATACATAATATATGTACCATTTAAATTTTTTTACAGAAATAGTTAAATTTTATGCTGTTTAATTTTTTGTTTAAAAATATCTTTAAATCCATGCAAAATTAATATATAATAAAGCTATAAATATTCTATATTATTGAACTCTATGAATTATTGCGGGAATCGAATTCTTTAAAATTGTTCTACTGTGTGGCCCGCTAAATCGTATTGGTAGATTGGTTTGGCACGCCAGAGCTAAAAGGTTACCGACCCCTGGCATAGTCTCTAAAAAAACGGCAGTTACTCTGAATGTGGTCGAATTCTTCGCCGGAGAAGTAACTCTAATGAATAAAACAAACTTAACAATTCAATGTTATTTTTCTTTCAATTCCTACTATTAGCTCACGATCTCTATATATTTATTTATTTATCTTGGTGGAATTTTCAATCACATTAATCAAATACATTTTGAAGCGCTCAATTGAGCTGAAATTTTATATACATGCTTATTTTGGATGACAATACAGTAATTTAATTATAATTAATAAAATTAATTGATTAAAATTAGTTATTTAAAGAATTACAAATACAGCCACGTTGTCATCATTTTTGGCGACTTAGCGACCCTTTTGGCAACTTGTGTCAAAACTTGAAAAGGTTTTTTCTCACGTTTTGAAACATTCAGTTGAACTGAAATTTTACAGACACGATTGTTTTGGATAACAATACGATACTTTAATGATAATTAATAAAAACTAATTATCACTTAATGTTGTGGTTCTATCATCTATATATATATAAAGGAGAAAAGCGACTCACTCACTGACTGACTAATCACGATATCTCCGGAACTATTAAACCCACAGACTTGAAATTTGGTAGGTAGGTTCCCTTCATGGAGTAGACGTCAGCTAAGAACGGATTTTGCAAAGTTCGAACCCCAAGGGGCGTAACGGGGGTTTAAGGGGCGTTATAGATAATTATTTCCATTTTTAAACTATTAGACGGACAGTCTTGAAATTTGGTAACCGGAATTCCTTTCATAGAGTACAGATCCGCTGCAAAATGGGTTTTGTGAAAATAGACCCCAAGTGGCGTTGTGGAGAATTAAGGGGCGTTATATATATAGGCAATTAACTCCTTTTTTAAACTATTAGACGTAAAATCTTGAAATTGAGTAAGCAGATTCCATTCACTGAGTAGAGATCTGTCATAAAATGGGCTTTGTGAAAATCGTTCCCTAAGTGGCGTTGCGGGGGCTTAAGGGGCGTTACAGATAATTATTTCCATTTTTAAACTATTAGACATACAGTCTTAAAATTTGGTAAGCGGATTCCTTTCATAGAGTGCAGATCCCCCTACAGAATGGGTTTTGTCAAAATCGACTCCCAAGTGGCGTTGTGGAGAATTAAGGGGCGTTATAGGCAATTAACTCCTTTTTAAACTATTAGACATAAAATCTTGAAATTGAGAAAGCTGATTCCATTCATTAAGTAAAGATCTGCTATAAGATGGGTTTTGTGAAAATCGTTTCCTAAGTGGCGTTGCGGGGCTTAAGGTGCGTTATAGATAATTATTTCCATTTTTAAACTATTAGACGTACAGTCTTAAAATTTGGTAAGCGAATTCCTTTCATGATGTAGAGATCCGCTAAAAAATAGTTTTGGGGGAAATTGATCCCCAAGGGTCACTGAGGGGGATTAAGGGGCGTAATAGATAAATATTTCCACTTTTCAACTAATAGAACCACCTGCTTGAAAAATAGAAGGTATGTTCCGTTCATGGAATAAAGTTCCTTTTACAAAGATTTATGCGAAAACGGACCCCCAAAGGAGTGGGGGTGGCGAGGGATTAAGGCGTATTATAGAAAAATTCCTCTTTTTGAATTTAACTCATTTACTTGAAATTTGTTGAGCACTTTTCTTTAGTTGAATAGAGTTCCACTAAGAATGGATTTTACGGAAATCAACTCCAGGGGGAAGCGGGGAGAGTTATTGGGGCGCATTGATAGACAAAATTCCCGTTTTTGAACTGCTAAGACTATAATAATAAAATTTGGTTTGCATGCTTCTTTTGTTGAATTGGAATCCGCTAAGAATGTTGTCAACGAGGTATTGATGATAAACATTCCGTTTTTGCTCTGTTAGATTTAGACTTAAAATTTAACACGCATGTTTATTTTATGGAGTAGAGATCCACTGAAAGTTGCTTTGGTGGAAATCCACTTGATTATTAGGTTAAGTGAGCGAAAAAAATCTTTTTACTTCGATTTTAGACATAAATAGAAATTAGATATTATAATTTATGTTCTTTTTATATCAAGGGGTGAGAGTGTAACAGCTATAAATATATTTTTCAATACAATCGAATTCTTAATGCTAGATATCAATAATTAATATATATGTCAACAGTATACATATATACAACATCGTGAAATACCCAGTGAAGCGGGTGGGTAACGGTTAGTATGTATATACATACTTATATTAATTGTAACTATTTAATAAAAAGTAGCTAAAATAAAAATTTCTTTGTTGATCTAAGTAGGAATTGACTTAAAAAACATCTTTTTATATATTACTTGCTTTTTGTATGTGTTACAATTTTTTGTAACATATTTTGCACTGTACAGCGCCATGAAAACTCTTGTGTGTGTGGTTTTTGAAACTTATTATTTTTTTTCGTAGAATCCTTCTTCGCATGCCATCATTCGTCTCAAATTTGGTATTATTTCTTTAGTTAGATCGTGCTACAGGTATCTCTGAATAGTGTCAGTTTAAGAAAAATTATACCTTGTTTTTTTTCCGTAATTAATACACCGAACCTTTATTTTTCCAATTCTTAAAAAAAAGTTATAAATATTTTATATTTTAACTGTTCTATAGCTTTGTGTCATCGCCTATATCATTTTTTATTAATTTCAGTCATTGTATCATTTATTTCTAATTTTTTATAACAGCGAGGATTTAAGGTATCCCTACGTTCGGAACCGTGATTTTGCAAAAGCGTATAAATGGATAATATTTATGAAAGTTAGTGTCAATTAGATTAGAAAACGTATATAAAATTGATTTAAGAATATTATTACAATAAAAAATTATTTAAATACATTTTGACAAAGAATGAACATAGAATGATCAATTTTCAAAATAATCTCCTTTTATGAAAAATGCTTCTATTATAATAATATTTTGCCTGTATATAGCTCAGATCTCTGTTCAGAGGTTGAACTAGAATTTTTGAAATATATATCTTAGAAATAGATTTATCCATCCTTACTACAACAGAAGGTAGAAATTTTAAGGAAAAAACGCCTATAATTATTTCAATTATTAGTAACTCTGAAAATAATGTAAAATTTTCAAAAATCCAATTTCAGACTCTCTGGAGAAGTTTTTACTTTATATAAGCAAAATATTTTTTTTATTATAGAAGTATTTTTTATAAAAGGAGAACGTTTTGAAAAAGGTTATTCAAAGTTAATTTTTTTGCCAAAACATTGTATATAAAACAATTTTATACATGTATTCTAATCTAGGTGACTCTAAATATCATGAAAATTATCCATTTATGCGCTTTTTTAAAATCATGGTTCCGAACGTATTCGGATACCTTAAGAAGTCTATGTACAAAAACCAAGAATGTGTGTGAGGAAGACGTACGTATACTCATAATTAAAATCTTAAGTATCTAGCCCCGTGTAAAACATACTGTTAAGTTTAAAGCAAAAAGTTAAGAGTATTGTTTTGATAGCGCTTGAGTGCACTTACACTGAAAAACAGATAAATTTTCGCACAGATCCAATCATTACATCTATCTCAACTGAATCTCCGATGTATCTCCAGATCTCGTAGACTTAAGTAATAATGCTATCTAAGTATTCTCAATGAAATGTTCCTTCCAATGAGATCGTGTTGAAAAGTTGATATGTTTGCCTGAAAGAAACAGCCGGACATAACGTAGATAATACTGCAAAAATTAGAAATCGGTAAAGATAATCAATCCTCTGATGTTTGAAAACAAGAAAGTTCGACGTGCTGAAAATTCGCATTGAAAATTTATCTGATTTATTTCTGATAATCTCAGTGATTACGTCGAAAAAGTTCAATCTATAATAAAACTCCATTCATTTTCATTAATCAATTTTAAGTGATTTTCAAGCAGTCTGTCTTTGCCTACCATATGATTCTCTATAAAAGCTATCTTCTTATGTTGAGTTTACTGCATTTATTGATACATCGATTGTTTATTGGGATCACACTTTGAAGCTGCATCAAGGCTATTGGCAACCTACCTTGAGATTTTGAACAATGGTCAAGTGAGGAGACGATACCTGAGCTAAAACACCACTATCCAAAATAACACACCCCGCCAATGTGAGGATTTTGAGCATCGACGGATCAAATGCCCATCAGCTCCTCTTTACCAGTACTCTCCAACCTTTCTATCGCCGCGGACTGGTCAACGTTTCATAATTTTACCGCGGCCCATTGAAAGAGGGGGACGTTGTTTATATTTTAGATTGCTTTTATTTAATAACTTTAGTTTAATTGTTTTTAAACATGCCTTCAAAATAAATACAGTTACACCAAGAAATTAGTATTAAATGATTTAACATGGTATACAAAATGATTACCATAAAACCCTAGAGAAATACGTCACAGTATATAAAATGAGAATAATTTAATATTCCTTGTGTGGACTGGTACTATTTGGTCCACGGACCGGGGGTTGAGGACCACTGCTCTATACGATTGGAGAGTTGAATACTAAAGAGTGTTTTTTTCCAGGTATAGAAGTTTAAGTTGGCATTACTTTCCAAGATGGCGACCGATTTAACAGCTGTCAAGTGATTTATTCTCAGTTTGGTTTGGCAATTCATGAAAACGATCATCAAGCAAGGCGTAGATTCGTCGAATGGGCCCAAAACGAGATTGCCGTTGTTCCCGATTTTCATAAGCGAATTTTGTTTAGCGATGAAGCGCACTTCTGGTTGAATGGCTACGTCAACAAACAAAACTGCCGCATTTGGAGTGAAGCTAATCCACAAGTGTATGTCGAAACACCGTTACATCCAAAAAAACTGACTGTTTGGTGCGCTTTATGGGCTGGTGGAATCCTTCTTCAAAAACGATGAAGGCCACAACGTTACAGTCAATGGTGATCGGTATAGAGCCATGATTACTAACTTTTTCATTCCTGAATTGAACATCATGATGTCCAGGAGCTGTGGTTCTAACAAGACGGCGCAACATGTCACACAGCTCGTGCCACAATCGATTTATTGAAAGACACGTTTGGTGACCGCCTAATTTCACGTTTTGGACCTGTGAATTGGCCTCCAAGATCCTGTGATTTAACACCGCTAGACTATTTTCTGTGGGGCTATGTAAAGTCATTGGTCTATGCGAATAAGCCACAAACGCTTGACCATTTGGAAGACAACATTCGCCGTGTTATTGCCGATATACGGCCACAAATGTTGGAAAAAGTCATCGAAAATTGGACGTCCAGATTGGACTACATCCGAGCCAGCCATGGCAGTCCTATGCCAGAAGTCATATTTAAAATGTAATGCCGCAAGATTATCTTTCGAATAAAAAATAATTCGTGTCAATCGAATAATACATCGTTGTTTTATTGCAATTTAAAGTTCTATACCTCTAAAAAAACACCCTTTATCACCCTGCTCCTCTCCTAAAACATATAATAGTTATGGTATACATGCATGAGAATTTATACATTTTGTCAACGCAGGAAAATATGAAAGAGAGGTTACGAGGCGGAGAACGAAAAAAAAACCCACTTTAATAGGGAATATGAACCCCTTTCACACACAGAATGTGTTTTCAGTTTAATGTTACAGTTCAATGTTTTCAATGCTTTACAGTGTGGAAGTAAATATAACTCTCACTGTCCTATTCCTCTTGTAATGAGGTTTCGGGTCCTTAGAGAAGGAAACGAATTGTAAATGCCCTTCTAAAAAAACATACCAAGCATGTTCTGCTAGATGAAGATATGACCAGTCAGTTCATCCAATGAATATCTTACTTTCTAGAAATAAATCAATCAGTTAATCCATATGAGGAATAGCAGTGTCATGCGTAAGACTGAAATGCGGGTCAACTGTAGAAAGATTTCCCCCCTCCTGTCACAATAGTCACAGAGTCTCTGTCAAAGACATAGAAGCTTCTTCGCCCGTCCAGTTTAATGTTTGTTCAGACCAATGGCGCACACTCTGTCACACCTGACCCTCCCAAAGTCCTTGATATTTTTTTCCGATTGATTATAATTCTAAGTATATAGTACGTAAAATTTAATGAAGTATTTGTTATTAATGATTAATTTTATTAATTAATGCTAATTATTTATTCAATAATTATTTTTTTTACTGTGTTTTGTTCCCAAAAATCGACAAAATCAAAAGGAGCATGATACAAGAATGGTGAACTTTCGACCCCCTCCACTTGAAAAATTTCTGTGTGCGCTACTGGTTCAGACTATCAAATTTCTGTATCATACAATATCGACGCGCTGTTCACCATTCTAAATGGGCTCTTTTGTGCATAAAAGTGGAGTGGGGGGGGATAACAGTTCTTGGAATAGAGTTGAAATTTTATTAACGTCGTCATGGAAGCACCGCAACGGTTATTGTTGATGAATCTCTCGGAAAACCTACACCTCATGGCGGTTGAGGGGGAGATCACGCTGATTATTGAAGCTCTGGGGGACATAGAGTAACGGAGGATATTACCCCCGCTGAAAAATCAGGTTTCCGCTTTAATATGTTATAAAAAGGGTTAAATACGTACTTGACGTCAGTCAGGCTTTGAGCCCCCTAGAACCCTGGGTCTGCGGAGGTGTACGTTACGCCACTGCGGGGGATCCAAAAACAATATGGGTTGAGAAGCCATTAAATATTTTATTAATTTAAGCCACTTTTATTAATTTAAACGTTTGAACTCACAGTAAGCAATATGTGGACAAAACAAGCTAAAGGGTAAGAGCAAATAAAGGGTGTTTTTTTAGAGGTATAGAACTTTAAATTGCAATAAAACAACGATGTATTATTCGATTGACATGAATTGTTTTTTTATTCGAAAGATAATCTTGTGGCATTACATTTTAAATATGATTTCTGGCATAGGATTGCCACGGCTGGCTCGAATGTAGTCCAATCTGGACGTCCAATTTTCGATGAATTTTTGTGGCCGTATATCGGCAATAACACGGCGAATGTTGTCTTCCAAATGGTCAAGCGTTTGTGGCTTATCCGCATAGACCAATGACTTTACACAGCCCCACAGAAAATAGTCTAGCGGTGTTAAATCACAAGATCTTGGAGGCCAATTCACAGGTCCAAAACGTGAAATTAGGCGGTCACCAAACGTGTCTTTCAATAAATCGATTGTGGCACGAGCTGTGTGACATGTTGCGCCGTCTTGTTTGAATCACAGCTCCTGAACATCAGGATTGTTCAATTCAGGAATGAAAAAGTTAGTAATCATGGCTCTATACCGATCACCATTGACTGTAACGTTGTGGCCTTCATCGTTTTTGAAGAAGGATTCCACCAGCCCATAAAGCGCACCAAACAGTCAGTTTATCTGGATGTAACGGTGTTTCGACATACACTTGTGGATTAGCTTCACTCCAAATGCGGCAGTTTTGCTTGTTGACGTAGCCATTCAACCAGAAGTGCGCTTCATCGCTAAACAAAATTCGCTTAGGAAAATCGGGAACAACAGCAATCTCGTTTTGGGCCCATTCGATGAATCTACGCCTTGCTTGATCATATTTAAAATGTAATGCCACAAGATTATCTTTCGAATAAAAAAAATTCATGTCAATCGAATAATACATCGTTGTTTTATTGCAATTTAAAGTTCTATACCTCTAAAAAAACACTCTTTATTTACTTATTTGCCATGAAATGCTACCTTTGATCTTTTCCAAAGAGAAATCTTCCTAGATCTGCCAATTCTAAAGGTAAATAAGCGATTATAATTCAAGCACCTGTTGACGTGGCATTTTTTTGTCCAGGCATTTCTATTCTCTCTATGCCTAAAAATATACTATTTAGTAGAGACGTTCATGTTTAGAGTGGAGTTGCTTCTGTTTAAGGTGTCAATTGGGTTATACGGAAGAAAATAGCATCTAAATATTTAAGGGCTTAATGAGTCTGTTTCCCTTTTTGACAAATTTTCTTCAAGAATACCCCCTTCCCTCCCAGTTCCAATTTTTACATATGGAGTTTTGGAATTCATTCCTGGGTTTTTTTTAATTTGATGAACATGAGAGAGAGATTATTTAACGTCACACTATAAAGCAACGCAAGGGCTATTGGCAACGCACCTCGTAATTTTGAACATCGGTCAAATGACGAGGACGACACTTGAGCTGGCACCACCTCTCCTAACTACCACACCGAGCCTCAACAGATTTAGCGTGAATCGTCCCCAGGAACTTGACGGCTATTCAGTGGCACCAGAATTCGAACCCGCGACACTCCAAACACGAGTTCAGGACCATAACGATTAGGCTACCACGGCCATTTTTTTTATTTGATGAGGCAGAATCATGAAATAAAATTGTTAAAATTTTGGCGTAATTAGTTTCCGTAAAATTAATTTTCATAAAGGAATAATTCTAGAGGTTCAACTCATGCTCTCAATTGTGATTCGCTAAACACCGAATCCGCTTATCAGCTGCAATTCGAAACTAATACGTAAAAAGTGAACCCCCCCCTATATTTAAACACTTCTAATATTTATTTTAGTAAACATGACGAAAAAAAGTTTTGCTAATTTACTTCAAGGATCTAAAAACTGTTTGTCCAAATTTAGAGCAACACAATCTACACGCTATCACTCTAATGTTACACCACGTTATTTCCATGTGCAGCGAAAATTAAAAACGTGCTCGTCGGCGTCATTCCAAAATTAATTTATTTTTTACTACTACTGTCACGTGCAACATTAAGCTAGTGATCACGACGTCTATAAATGAAAGAATTTTTAAAGAAGGAACGAACGTCACTGACTCCCCGTATCGCTCACCTTACTCCCCCTTTCACGTAGAAAAAAAAAATCATAACTTTCATTCTACGATATTCCATGAACGAAGTAGCTTCCCGTCATTTACAAACGACTCTTGATTCGCTGTTTGCCTTGATTGACATCTATAAGGATTGTAGGCGAAAAAAAAAATTCCCTTTATATACCATTATAACAAGTGAATTACTAAGTTTGGACGTAACAGCAAAATAGCTCTTTTTTTTATTTATAGTCCAGGTGATGGAGGCGGAAGAGGAGTGGATACTTGTGACGTCATTACGGGTCGGGAGCACGCGAAAAAATAAAGGAAAACGCACGTGACACAGCGCGTTTCTTTTGTGAAAGAAAGAGTATGAGGGTCGGCTGCGCGCGGTCTAAAACGGACAGGTGCTTGGACATGGGATATTACTAGAAATAGCTAAATGACATTACAGGGGTATTACTAATTCATCTACGCAAGCAACGTCAGACGTAGGGTAATATAATAAGACGTACGGTATATATGTAGAAATATTTGTTCGTGTATTAGATTACCTATGTGGTTGTAAAGACATACGTCTGTAGAATAAGAATGTTAGATATTCCCTTGAGTAAGTCGTAAAGTAAAATTGAAAATACTTTATATTAATACGTAAGATATATAATGTCAGTTCTTTTAAGTTTTATACGTAAGTTTATATTATCCTCTGAAAAATGTTTTCTGTCGCTGCTGGAAAACTTATTTAAGTAATAATGGAGAAAAATTTATTTGTATATATAATCGCAGTTACATAAAAATCTCAAACATGGAATGTATTCCAATTGTTTATACGTGAAAACATTTACCACATTATCACTGGTATAATAGTATTTCGCAGAAGTTTTCAACCTTGGGTTCCCTGGAACTTTGACGGCGTTACACAAGTTATCAATATTTGCTTAATTATAGCGTTGAAATTTTAGAAAAAATTAAAATTTTTATAAGAGATCGATTTCTTAAAAACTGTTTGTAAAAATAAATATATTAAATAAATATTTCATGGATAAAGTAAAATTTTAAATTTCGCAAAATTTAAGAAAATGTGTAAGAAACTAAAAAGATTTTAAAATCCAGAAAATATAAATAGTTAAATTTTTTTTTCAAAAAAAATGTGAAATTAGATTTTTTTACTCAATGTGTATACCACTGCACGAAAAATTGTGAAGGATAATTATTAAGTAGATTTTAATTATATGAAGATGCAGTGATGTCAAAACAAAGTTGAATTTGCGGCTCCATAACAAGAAAATAACAACGAATTTAAGTCTCAATAATTTACTTGCATTTATAAAATAAGTTTCAACCTTTATAGGATATTTTCGTGAAGATTAAACTACTGAAGAATTTACTGTAGCTATCGCTAGCCACAACTCAAAAGTTTATTATCCATGAACTGAATTTTTCCCTTTCTTTTATATTGCGATCGAAAGTTCCAGAACTTTCTATAACTATAATTACCGTTAACTTTTATAAATACAAGTACAATTAATAATAATAAAAGCACGAGAGAAAGAAAGAATTATAATTAATAAAAATAAGCACGATACACAAAAATTAAAGTCAATAGAAAGAAAACAAAAGAAGTTATTTTTGGCAAGCCGCTCGCAGCTTGTCGCGTGAGTCTGAGCAGTAGATCGTGTCCATGGCAACCGAAATGAGCTATTTTTGTTACAATAATAGAAAAAAGATTTTAATAACAAATGCATACACATATAATGTGTTGCGTGACGATTTGGGAAAATTGATGATTAGCGTGAGGCTTAAGAAATCAAATTATTGATTTATTACATCTACAGCTATTAAATACACTATTTATATTTAGATACAAGTTATTCAAACTATGGAGAATTTTAATACTAGAGAATATTTTATTGATGATGAAGGAGGCAAAACACAACGTCTCTTTTCAAGCAGACTGCTCTCTCCTCTCTCTTGGGGGGAGAGGCGGTCCTTTCCTCGAATTTCACTCGAGTATCCCCTTGCAGGTGGAATATAGAGGTTGTTTTCCTCATGGTCATCGTTTGTCGGTGTGCTGCAGATGAAAGGACTCCGCAATATTTTAAGGGAGCACGCGGGGATATAAACGGCGTAATGCTATCTGCATAGAGAAGCCGATCTTGCAGCTGCGAGACGGGAAAAAGTTACAGCTGTAATCTAATATTATTTTAAGATATATTCTTCTAAGGATGTGTGTATATGGGGGGACAGAATAGTCTTGAGGATTCCGTGAGTCAACAAAATTTGAAGACCACCAGTATACTGAATATATTTACAGAAGCTTATTTATTTTTCAAAATTATCCCATCTATTCAAGAATTTTCTCTTTATAGATGCAAAATTATTTTTGAATTTAGTGCATTGAAATCACTTTCGTCTAGAAGAATCTAATTTAAGGGGAGAAAAGTTATTTTTGTGTTCGCAAAATGCTGACCGGAAGTTGAAAGGAAACAGATGGGCTCCGGTTAAGTTCTTTCGGATACGTATTCGTGTATCGTTTAATCTTCATGATATCAATAGAAATAATTCATAATACTTATATAAAATGTACAATACATATTTTGAATAATAAGCATAGCTTTTGAGGTATAATTTTATTTACGTTTCTTCATAAACATGTAAAATGCTTTTTTTATTTATTTCTTGCGATAAGAACAATGTTTTTATAAGAAGTTTTCTAATCCATTAATTTTTTTAAGTAATAGGGTTTTTGTGATATAAAAAATATCCACTCAATACTCCATGAACTTTTAAAAATGTCACAATATCCAACATTATTTCTAACGTATCTTTTATTTACACAAACACCAGAAGAAGAAAATTATACAACTATAGCTGCAAACTCAAAAACAAAACTGGAACTATGGAACTATTATTATTCACAAATTCTACTTTAAATCAGATGAGCAAAAAAATTTAAATGGAATAACTAAAAGATAAGTAATAAAAATTTTAAAGTGAAAAAAATTCCTATAGTGTAATTTATTTTAGAAAAAAAAATTAAAGCTCTGAGTATTTTTTCGTTTTGAAATATTTTGAAAACTAGATTTTCAAAATAACCAAATTTGCATATAAAATTCATTAAATAAATTATAAATATAGAATATACTTAACAAATTATACTTCATTATACAAAGTAACTATACAAAAAAAACTTTATGTTTTAATATTTAAATATAAATAGTATACAAATTAATATATCATTTATATATGTATATAAATTAAAGTAATAAATTTATATATATATAAATAGTAATAAATTTATATATATATATATATATATATATAAATAATAATAAATTTAAGTAATAAATTTATATATAAATAATAACAAATTTAAGTAATAAATTTATTTATAAATAATAACAAATTTAAGTAATAAATTTATATATAAATAATAATAAATTTAAGTAATAAATTTATTTATAAATAATAACAAATTTAAGTAATAAATTTATATATAAATAATAATAAATTTAAGTAATAAATTTATATATTTATATTTAAAACTATATTCAGTTCATTTTTTTATGATGTAAAAAAGTAAAGTTTTAAAATATTTTTACTTGCAAGAAAGATTGAAAACAGAAAATACATTTTAATTTTTAAAACACCTCATTTTGAAAAAAAAATTGAATATTATCCAAAATATAAGTTCATTGAGAAGTACATAGTACCAGAACTTTTAAAAATGGCCGATATATCGACCTGCTGACGAAAAGAACCCGATACCAGTCAGTAAGCGCCCCTGCTCAGCAACTGTGTATTCAATAGAGCGACAAGTGTCGTAGTTTACTGCGGCCAGACGCCTTTACAAAGCTGGCATATTCGCCTCCCCTCCTGAACGCCGCATCCCTTTGAAAGTTGGCCATCGGCAGCAGCCTTTAAAGTAGTGTAAGGAGCACAAAAAGTGGACAACTCATTAATGAAGTCATGTCTTCTTTACGGATGAGAATAATTTCAGTGCCAAAAGCGGTTCTCAAAGCCAGTTGATTTGGAGAGAGTTTGGGACACGGTTTCATCCCAGTAACATCAAGGAAAGAGACTGTTACGATGGTTCTGGAGTTGGGGTCTGGAGCGAGATTATGCTGAATGGGCAGACAGAACTCCACGTTTTCGACAGAGGTTCTGTAAGAAGAGATCGTTATTGTAAGAAGGTGATCTCTTCCTATGAGTGTCTATTCTGAGGTGCTATTGGACCACACTTCGTTTGTGATACCCCCCAACCCTGGGGTATCAACTCTTCATCCACGCGACCTAGATTTGCAGGAATAAATGATTGACCACTCGAACTCTCTATAATATACATAAACCTAATTTATTATTGTCTCAATATATATTAATCAATGCAACACAAGTATTACTAGAGGAATCATATCAGGTGTGATGCTACGTAATTATCAATTCTAAGTTAAAATAGCGTCTGAAATCCTACTCACTATCTTTATGAGAAAATAATCTCCGAATCTTTATCTATAGTAGATTCTGTAACAAGCTAGGGTCCGTTATATAATTACACTTTAATATTTAATCTCTTACCGATATCATACGGCGATCAGCACCCAAGCTTTATGTCTTCCTCTTGTATTCCATTCTTTTAATATTAATCTGCTATACATATTATTATCCGACTTTACCCAGCTTATATTAAACTTTTCGGCTTCTAGTCGATTTCTACATGACTGTTATATCCCTAACTTGCGAACACTAAAGCTCCCTCCCTTATATATCTATTCACTAATCTGCATATCGCGTTTCCTTCTTGAGAAAGTTGGATTGAAATGCCATTCTGGCCCTAAAGATTCCCCAAGAGGATTAGTTAGAAGGCGCGATAAAGCTCCGTCACACGTTTTTATGGATGACAACGCACAGCCACACCAGATTGTTATGTTCACCTCTTGCTGGAAAGTGAAGATATCGCTCGAATGGATTGTGGCCAGAGTTTCCTCCCCCTGTTTTAATCCCATAGATCATGCGGGGTGTGCATTGGAGAGAGCACTCGTGGAATCTTCCGGGGAAGACCCAACAACTGCAACAGATGCTAATTGAGTAATGGGCACTCTTACCTCAAGAACTGTTGGACAAACTAGTGCTAAGTATGGAGAGATGATGCGAATCAACCATTTCAGTAAGGGTTCATAAAGCATATCTCATATCAAGGAACATCTTGTTCTTTCTCATAGACAAACAATAATGTGTAACGATACTATCAATTTCATTCAATATAGCCCTTCTTTTGTTCGATTCCATATATATACATTATATTCATTTTTGCATAAAATGCTTTAGTCATCGCTTAAAAACAAAATGCTGTCTCACATTGCTGAATTTTGTCTCTCAGATGAATTCTCGTGGAGTTATGGCAAAAACAACAACCGTTGCTTAAGTTTTGCACCCCAGTGTATATATGTTAGGAAAGCGACTCATTCACAACTCATCGTGAGATGTCCATAACAATAAGACAAACGGATTTGAAATTTGGTAATCATGTCTCTTTAGTTAAGTAGAAATCTAAATATTGGTTTTGAGGAAATCAATTTGCAAGAGAGAGAGAGAGGGGGGACAGAGATAAAAAAAATTCAGTTTTCGAACTATTAGGCTTACAGGCTTGTCAAAATTCATCCCTGTAAGTCTAAAAGTTCGAAAACAGGATTTTTTTAATCAGTTATCCGCTAAGAGCGTGTTTTGTGCGGATTTAACTTAGAATGAGTAAATTATGGCAATGTAAAAGATAATATTTGGCTTTTTTTAATGAAGAGGTGAGAGTTATAAAAATGTTTTTCAATACAATCGAATAATTGTTTGGATATCAATAATTTATAAACAACACAGGGTGTCTGGGCTTTACGTTTCCGAAAATTATGGCTTATTGTTACGGAACTATCCTTCAGAATGTAATAAACTGTTCAAATCCCTCCGAGAATTTTTGGATCTAGTCCGATCGGCCGCACGCGCGTGCATTATTCGTCAATCGCAGACGATAAACTTGTTACACTGACTTCATTAGTAAAAATGTGGATGCCGCAGAAAAATGGTGCAGTGCGGACTTTGTATAATGGAATTTAAATCAGAGTCACGCGTGTACAGCGACGTGTTGGTATAGAATGGAATATCGTTACTGGCTTGCCTAATAGACTTATCAGGACTCCTACAAAATGAATCATGCACACGATCAACAGTGTCTTTTATAAAAAAAATAAGGATACTTGCCAGTTTGAGATACCAAAGTTCCCGTCTTCTTTACAGTTCTTTCCCAGTGGTGGATAGATTTTGTTGTCGGAGGGTCGACATTCCATTCTGTGTGAACACGTCACTGTACACGCGTGGCCTATTTAAATTCCGTTAAACAAAGTACGCCTTTCACCTTTTGCTGTGGCATCGATATCTTTACTAATAAAGTCAGTTTAACAAGTCTATCGTCTGCGATTGCCGAATAATGCACGCATGTGCGGTCGATCGGACTAAACCCAAAAGATCTCGGAGTGGTTTCCAATCCATGGATGAACAGTTCATTACATTTTGATGGGTAATAAGCCATAACTTTTGGATACTTATATATAGGGTCCGGACACCCTATATATAATCCTACAATACAGCATCTTAAAATACCCTGCAAAGCTTGTGAGTAACGGCTATTTGGATACAAACGTCTCATTTTCCCCCTCAGTTTGGTATAATTTATATATTTTTTCATTATTATACGGTATTTAAAATTTAAATTTTTTCATGATTATGATTGATATTTTTATTGTTATGAATTCGACAATCAATGATGTAAATGATATTTTAATGCATTTTAACAAATTTGCAATTATTGTAAATGAATAAATTACCAACACAGAAAAGCATACATTTCTTGTGCAGATGAACACAGAAATAAAAGATGAAGCTGATAACAAAATTCTTTGTCAAAAAGAGAAAATAGAGTCCAAGTAATTTATCTCTCGATGAATTTGTAAGAAAAATACTTCTATAAAATAATGTTAACTGTAAAAATATTATTGCACTTCATTCTAAAATATTTTGTTGACAATTTTCTTCACAGCTCCATTTTCGCACATAATTTAATGAACCCACTGAGTACGGGTAAAAATAGGAAACAACCTTCAAAACACTATTTTTGTTTTTTCTATTGGTTCCTTTAGTCATTTATTAAATTTAATTAATAAATTTAGACAAATGCTATTATAATATTATCTTTTTCATTCTGAGTTAGTTGAGGATATTAAGTAATTTTATCAAATATTCGTTTGAGTAATTCACATTTTAAAAGAATCCAAACGCCAAATAATCCTGAAAATTAACTATAGGAGTCTCTGAAAGCCTGTTTGACATTAGTAATTATTCAGTTAAGAATACTTTATTTTGAGCTTGTTTCATAATCGTGAGCATTAGAATAACATGTTGTCATATTATTCTGTTATTTTAACATAAAGCCAATAATCTCTTTAAAAGCTTCATTAGGAATTTAGTTTAGGGGTGAATATAAAATGGTAAACATGTTATGAAAGGAAATTGTGCGGGGCGAATTCTGTTGGGGGTATAAATCGTAAACAATAGCATTTCCAGGATTTTTTATTTTTTTATTTTAGCGGTTATTATATTTCTTAAGAGAACAAAATGTATTAATAAACAAATTGGTATGATGTATAAAAACTGAATCTGGTCTACTACTCTGGATTGTTGGTTTATATTTTTAATAATTCCTTCTATATTCCTTTTAATTCTTCATTTTAAAAAATTAAAGTTTCAAGTCAAAAGCATATTCATTTGATGAATGTAATTCAAATTTTCAATATTGTATGGAAATGGAGGCGTTTTAACTACAAAATATGTGTCATGTGTTTTGGATATCAATCAAAATCAATCTGCTACAGACTTCAAAATGAGTTGAGTTGAATGAATATTACCGTCGCACTATTCAGCTACTCGAGGACTTACGGCGACGGCCCTCGTAGTTTTAACCATGGTCAAGTGACGAGCAGACACCAGTCGGCTCCCCATCTTAATTCCACATCACGCCATCGGGTAGACTTTGACGAATTTAAAGTGCATCAGCCCCTCTGCAAGGTGAGTTCAAAAGCAGGTAAATAAAATACATTTCGACTATCGTTAAATTTAAACTCGTAAATCTAGGTTGGATTTATTACTATAAAAAACAATGAGGATAATATCACTGCATTTTCTTACCTCCCACACGTGGTTTCAAATCTGTTTCTCTTGAAGGCTATCCACGTAATCTACGTTGTCATCCCTCCTCTCGATTGCTTAACGAGAAAGCTTCATAGGGAACTAGAATTTGTAGAACTAAGTAAATGCTCTAAAATGTATTAAAATAACTAATAATATATTTTGAAACTAAGAATATAACCAACAAACATTTATAATTTAATAATTTCTAATTTAAATTTAATTTGAAACTTATCGCGCAATGGATGGAAAAAACCTTAAATGTTGTCAACTAAGTATACTTGGATTGTAATTTCGCTGTTGGTAATTAAAAAATATTTTTAACATCTTGAATTTTATTGAAGTAATTAAAATAAAAAGAGTGCTTTTTTTCCAGGTATAGAAGTTTAAGTTGGCATTACTTTCCAAGATGGAGACCGATTTAACAGCTGTCAAGTGATTTATTCTCAGTTTGGTTTGGCAATTCATCATGAATAGACTCACGCCTGAACAACGCTTTCAAATTGTCAAATTGTGCCCAAAACGAGATTGCCGTTGTTCCCGATTTTCATAAGCGAATTTTGTTTAGTAATGAAGCGCACTTCTGGTTGAATGGCTACGTCAACAAACAAAACTGCCGCATTTGGAGTGAAGCTAATCCCCACAAGTGTATGTCGAAACACCGTTACATCCAGAAAACTGACTGTTTGGTGCTCTTTATGGGCTGGTGGAATCATTGGTCCGTACTTCTTCAAAAACGATGAAGGCCACAACGTTACAGTCAATGGTGATCGGTATAGAGCAGGGATGGCGAACCATTGGCACGCGTGCCATTAATGGCAAGCGGCACAATATTTTGGGCACGCCACCGTTCAAAACGTTCAGCCGCGATTAATTCTTCAATCAAGGAATTTTTAGTGAGATTTTCTCAGTTCAAATAATTATCAGAAACGCTCAAGTTTATTATGTACGCTGATGTGACTTCATTTGATAAACTATACTTGCACCAATTCAACGTTGGAAATTGAAGAATTTGAAATGCAACTATTGATTTCTAGTCTAGTTCAATGTGAATCCAAAAACTTATTGAAACAAGGTAAGAGTTGGAATTGATTAAAACAGAAATATTAAGAAGCACAATACAAGTAAAAATGCCAGTAACGAAATTTGGGAAACATTAAATTCGGTTCCAGGTACGTTTAACTGTTTGAAGAAGCAGGCTTATGCTATTTTTAACCGTATTTTAATCGACCTATGCCTACGAGTCATTATTTTCAGAGATGAATTACATTAAAGATTCGCTTAGAAAGCATTTGGCCAATTCAGCATGCATTCTGCTGAAAGTAACATCTTATCAAATTCTAATACTCGTATAAATTACTTCTTATCTAATCCTCAACAGTAGAAATCATACTTATGTTACTTTATATAATTTGAATTATACGTTTAGCTAAAAATTTACTATTATAAAATACAAAATGTATTTTTAAATGTAGTAAATAAAGAGTTTTGTGTGTTGTTAGTATTAAGTTTTATTATTTTTCCAATAATCACAAGTCAAAATAATTTGACGGCACGTGTACACCTCATTTAGCATTTCTTTAGAAAAAATGGCACGTTGATCCGTAAAGGTTGGCCACCCCTGGTATAGAGCCATGATTACTAACTTTTTCATTCCTGAATTGAACAATCATGATGTCCAGGAGCTGTGGTTCCAACAAGACGGCGCAACATGTCCCACAGTTCGTGCCACAATCGATTTATTGAAAGACACGTTTGGTGACCGCCTAATTTCACGTTTTGGACCTGTGAATTGGCCTCCAAGATCCTGTGATTTAACACCGCTAGACTATTTTCTGTAGGGCTATGTAAAGTCATTGGTCTATGCGGATAAGTCACAAACGCTTGATCATTTGGAAGACAACATTCGCCGTGTTATTGCCGATATACGGCCACAAATGTTGGAAAAAGTCATCGAAAATTGGACGTCCAGATTGGACTACATCCGAGCCAGCCGTGGCAGTCTTATGCCAGAAATCATATTTAAAATATAATGCCACAAGATTATCTTTCGAATAAAAAAAAATTCATGTCAATCGAATAATACATCGTTGTTTTTTTGCAATTTAAAGTTCTATACCTCTAAAAAACACCCTTTATTAAAAATTTAAAGGAAAAAAACGACAAATATCCAAAAAAAACTCCCCCTCCCTTTGAAGTTTGATAGTTTAATGAAACAATTGCAGCGCTTAAGGTATATCAGTTAACAAAAGACAATCAGCTAAGCGAAGATGTTTTCAAAACCCAAGCTCAGCTTATGACAAAAAGATTACGCTTAAGGCCAAGAAGGAACATCCCGCTCGTCCCCTCCTCTGTTATGATCCGATTTAAATCTCTATTTCAAGGAAAATCATCTCAGTTTCCCAAGTGTTTTCGCTCGCTATCTCGCCGCACGTGGATACAAATCTTCGGAATTTCAAAATAGAAGACACAGAAATAGTTTCTCTCTTTCTCTCTATCCCTATAAAAACGCGCGAAGGTCTTAGATAATAGCCAGAAAACGAAAGTTTCCATCAGCAATTGATAAGAAAATTCTCGTGTTGAGTGTGATATTACACCGTCGATGAAAAAAACGAGAGAGAGAGATGTTGGACGAAAGCAAATAAATCTTCGCGCGTCCCTGAAAGTGCAAAGTTTCTCTTACTTATCTTCTCTTCTCAGTCGGTCAAGGAAGCCGCTAGGAGTCAAAGCACTCTTTGGAGGACCCACGTAAACCGCCGAGGACACCTTACAAAATAGTCCTTTTTTTCTCTCTATCTCTCCCACTACGTAAACTTGGACCTAGATGACTACTTCATTCCATAATGATTCATGTAACTCTCAGTTTGGCGCTTGAAGAATTATCGTCCCTTTAATGAATGCATTCGAATCTTTTTAGATTATAAGACTGCGAAATATGAGATTGAGAAATTTTTCCTCGATGTGCTTTTGCATCTTAATCTGAGGTTTCGTCAGAAAATTTTTGAATTTTGTAATGGTTTTCCTTAATGGAACACAATGGACTGTGCATTCAAGGTTTTAATCGATTGGAGCTGACTTAAAGATAATTTTTGTTGGCCAAATTAGGTAAAGGAAGATAATTATGCTGCTCTTATCAGTTATTTAAATAACTGATTAATTTCCTTTATCATACATTTATTGCTAGTCTTTAACCGCGCACTTCGCTGGGTAATTCATCATGTTGTATGACTATATATATATTTTTTTTCAGTTATTGTTTTCTAAATTATGTTTCGATTGCACTGAAAAATATTCTTATAGCTCCTGCCTCCTGATCCAAAAAAGGATAGGCCTCGAATTTCTAAAATGGAAGTATATTCATCTTTTACACTCCGGCAATTCCGTTCGGGAGTTAATTTCTGTAAAATCCATTTTTAGCAAATCTTTACTGATCAAAAGAAGCATGCTTGCTAAATTTAAAGTACGATTACTCTTATAGTTAAAAGGAATGAGAATTTTTTTTTATCTTTAACAACCTCATATGCCCTCACAAACCCTGTTCTTAGCGTATCTCTACTAAAGAAATAAACGTGTTTGCCAAAGTTAATCTGTGTGTGTATATCATATCTGAAAAAGGAAATTTTTCTTTCATACAACACTTCCGTATTCCATTGCCACCATTTTGGAGACGATTTCCGGAAAACCCGCTCTCAGCGGATCTATATTCAGCAGCAGTTTCGGAAATATTGTGATGAGTATGAGTCACTTTTTTTCTCTATAGTATATATTTATGTATACTAATTTGCTGTCATTTATATGGGAGGATTTATGAAATATACTATGAAAAGGGATTTAAAACACACACGCATACAAAATCATTTGAGATCGTGTTCGAATTGTTTCAAAAGGCACAGTCAAACCATTGTTTTGCATTTATAAAAACTGTGATAAATATGACTCTCAAGGGTTACATACAACGAGATGTTTCGAAAAATTCTCGAAATAAATTTTGAGCGTGCCCCTCTTCACCAAAGATTCCGTAAGGCAACGAACGGGAAGTTGTAAGATATAATGAACATGGAATCACATAGACAGAGCAGTCTTCATATATAAGAATTAGATGTACGAATGAATTTGGTATGTTAGTAATATCTGCTAGAAATTAACATATAAGGTTCATTGTATGCAATGTTTGTGACTTGCCTTCCGTTCTGTGTAATATTTCAAAAATTTTTATTCAAAGAAAGTAGTAGAGCAGGGGGTACTCAACCTTTTTTCCCTCTGGGCCGCATACTTTTGGCAGACATTTCATGCGGGCCGTAAACATGAGGATTAATGGAAAAAAACACCATAAGACCAAAGTAATATTGGACACCTAAAATGTGGAAAATGGATCAAAGTATTAAAACTCATTTTTTGGCTTTTAATGCTATATTAATATCTCTATCAAACACATAAACAATTTCTTCGTTTTTATGCATTTTTTACTAAGTTATGGGGTAATTTCGGTTCCCTTTCATTAATGACCATGCAAACAAAACTGCCAAGCCGTTTGATAATTTATTATTTTTTTTCTTTTGACAATGCCTCGCTTATTTTTATTTCAAACATTAATTTATCAAACGCACAATGGCAGCAAAGAGGAGTTTTGACCGAATTCCAGTCTGAAATCAGTATTATTTGCTTATAATTAAAAATCAGTTTCACCCATGAAATGGTCAACACTAAAGGTCATTCCCTATTGTTATTTTTTCATTACTAAGCGTTAATGTTTCAAATAGAAAAAAAATAAAATCTTGCAATTCGCACCCGTACGACATCTACAGCAAAATAGGTAGATTTCTTTGCTTGATTGAGAAGATTTCCCGCTAAATGTTTAACCCTCTCGCTGCGTACTTATTTTTTATCAAAGTAGGTTCAAAAATCGCGTACTTTTTTATTACGTATCAAAATTAATATGTAGATTAATATCTACATATTAATCTGTATTTTAGAGTTTTTTTTTTTAATTTCTAATGGGCTGCCGATTTGAGTTTTTCTATTGCAGACCTAGTACATTCCTCGAAAGCTGGTATCTTTTTTTTAGTGTGGTGCCACATAGGCGGAAGCCAATCACCGCAGGTAATTTTGACGCCCAGTTTCCTCCCTAGAGTAGGTACCTGAACTCTGACGATGCGAAACTGTACTAGGATTTAATTTTGCGTAGAGCACCTAAGCCAAACAGACATTCTAAGGATCTTTTACATGACGTATATTCATACGACATTTTCTGTATCGTGAAAATCCACCGACTTGGACCGCGGTCGAGACCACAACTTTGGGTGCAGAACGCCAGCGACAAACCAACCACGCCACCCAGCCGGCAGCTAAAATATACAAAAAAATTTTGTAAAAGAGTTTTTTTATTTTTTAATATAGAATTAGGTCATAAAAATACGAACATAAAAACATGAATCAATACATAAACAGAACAGCACGGCTTGCACTACTAAATAGTCGGAAAAAATGCCTACCCACGGAAATCGCGGGTTGTGCAAATTTTGCTACACCCACGTCACCCGTGGAAATCGGGAGTTGCGTAGTGAGAGGGTTAATACATTGTTCTTAAAAAATTAAATTTTTTAGAGCAATGGAACATGAGCAGGGCGCAGGTTAAGTATTGTTGTAGTAAAGTAACTGATAGATTGATTATTTGTCAACGTCAATTTTAAAAATACACGAGGGCTATTGACGATGGACATGGTAATTCCGAATCTTGTTCAAGTGACGAGGACAACCCAGAGCTGGCAACCCACTCTCCAAAGTTCCACGCCATTGCAACATGAAGACTTTGAGCCTCGACAGCGGTATTAGGACTTGAACGCACGTCTCAACAGAAATAACGCCCGCCGTTCGACTACCTCGGTCATATTTCGTAATAAAAGACTTGAATTTTTTTAAAAATACAGTGTAAGTCGTGTAACACGAAACTGAGGGGGCCTGAAATATTTTTTCGCATTAAAAGAATTTCGTGTTAAAGAATATCGCAAGAAAAAAAAAAAAAATCATATGTTCAACACAATTAAGGCTATTAGAGTGCATTTTAATTACATAGAATGTATACATACATGTATTTAATAAAAAATCAATGAAACAAAAACATTCACAATGAAATTCGACACAAAAGTTTCAAGGTTTTGAAAAACATTTATTGTGTGTTTGAAAATAATATATTTTCCTTTGCATTGCCATTTTTAGCATCAAACTGTCAAAATCATTGTTCGATGTCTTCCATTTTGTTATTCATTTCACCATTGGAATGTGCTTCTAAATAACTGAGCATACTTTTCATGTTGTTCCTCATTTCGCATGGTGTGAGATCAGGAGCTGCATTATTCATCACATGTTCGTAGAGGGAATCTTCATCGATGATATTTCCTGAGCTTTGAACAAACTCCAAAATGTCTTTGTCTGCCATAATTGGGGCTCTGTACAGACATTCTCATCATCTACTGCAACGAATTCTTCCGATAATGAACCTGTGTGTGGCTGGTGTTTTCCGTATTTTATTCATTCCCAGAAGGGAAATCTTCTTAAGGTATGCAATTTTCGTTTCGTGGTAAGAGAAAATGATGCACAGTAGTTTGTCGGGAGCTGTTGTATTATTTCGTGTTAACCGATATTTCGTCTTAAGCGTTTTCATGTTAAACGTATTTCATTGTAATTAAAACTTTTTAACTGCTATAAAAACTTCTATGTTAAAACTTTTAAACTACTACGCGGTAAAAGAAATGTTATATATCTACAGTCGAGCCTCCATATTACGAACCTCCATGTTGCGCACTTTTTCTTGGAACCAACATTTCACGATTTTCTTCGTAAAATAACCTCCCAATAGCGAAGTGCATTTTCTATATGACGACCTTATTCTCTTGGGATTCACACAATTCCCCCCTCGCCTCCTTTTTTAAAAATATATCAAGTTATTCTTTCTTTTAACTCTTTTTATGGTGGTCATAAATTTTGAACTGGTTTTATTAGATACCTAGCTCGCCGAGAGCAATAGAATTCTGGGCATTTCATCCAAGAAGTGTAACCTTTAAACCCCATCGTCTAGTTCCCTGAAAACATGTTCGATATCCCCATTCACCCTCAGTGGATTTGTCACGTGTCCCCATGTCCTAGAACTAGTCTTCGTCCATTTGTAGTGTTGTTCAGTTGTACTGTTAACTTCATTTCTTGTAGCTCTAAAATGTCAAAACGTGAGTGCTTGAGCATCAAAGAAAAATTAATTCTTCAGAAAGTTGATAAAGGCGTCAAGAAATTTTCCTTGAGGTTTTTTTCTTTCTTTTTGATAGGTAAGATATAAATAATAAATATTATTAATTTACAAAAAAGGTGTGAATAATTACTTTTTTTTAAATATATAGTGTTTATGAATTTAAAAACACGCACAAACATTTGTTTTATGTCGGTTATAAAGAAAATTCATAAATGAACCTCTATACAACGAATTTTCCACATAACGAACTTTTTTCGGGATTTAGCGACTTCTTTATATAGAGGTCCGATTGCATTTAATATTTGAACATTATTTTATAAATAACAGAACACATAGACACTGTAATACAACAGTATACACGCATAGGATGAGGTGAGTTGTAAAAACTTTTTTTTCATAGAGAGAAAACAGTAGTGGGATAAAATATTTCTTCTAAAAGTGACAGAACACATAATGCATGTTTTAATAGTACTTGTAACCAATGGAGAGATTAAAGTAATTAGAAACAGAGTAAATATTCTCCAAAATTGTAATTTATAGAAGGCAAAACACAGAAAAAATCTTTCATGCTTATTTAGAGCGATATCCTTAAAAAATCTTAGACGTAAATCTCACTTTTATGTTCTCCGTTTTACAGGTTTTCTAGTCACCTGCATTTTTTTTATTTGTCTCAGAAATTCTTCCACTCCATTGGAGTTGAGAGAAACTCGATTTGACGTAATTCAGTCCCGAGGTTTTCTCTGCTTAGTGCTCTTTCGGGAACAATATAGTAGTTTCTTTGGAATTCTGCACAGTAATGTACCGCATTTATTTCAAAGTACCATACCAATACAGAAGCAAATACGGCTGCAGAGATAGAGACAAAGTACTATCGTCCACAGAAACAAATAATAATTTGAAAACTTAATAAAACTTAGGAACGAAAATTAGGAACCTTATTTACATAGCCTCGTGTTCATGAAAAATGTTGTACATGGAATTGAACCTCAAAAGAGAAAGCAGGCAAATATATTTAAATTGAATGTAAGAGATAATGAGGAAATTAAATTTTCTTTTAAATAAAAATTTTTTAAAGATTTTACCTCGATATTACGTTTTGATGTTTCTCTTTCTGTTTTTTCCACAGGTCTAATGAAGTAATAATAAACTGGTTCTTTACTGTATAGATCAGGGGTGACAAACTCAAAGGCTAATTTGGGCCAAACAAACAAGGTTTAACTTACGCAAAAAAAATCAATATTTACAGAAACATAGGTTTATTTCAAAAAATACATTATAATAAACATGTAAAAGAGCAGGAAGAATTAAATGTTTACGTCCTGACACTCGACATCTCTGGTACTGTCTTTCCAATTTCGGAAGTAAATATTTTAAAATTTTATTATATATTATTGTTGTTGTTGCTAATGTCACCTGATTGACAGCGTCAGATCAAGGCCCATGAAATTCTTTGTGGCAAAGGGCTAGATGTACGCCTGTCGTTCGCCCTAGCCTCGAGCACCATACAGGTACGATTTAGCTCGGTGAAATTCTGGAAGGGAGGGAATGAATGTTGCCAGTGCCTGTGAGACAGGTTGGATTTCTTTTACGATAGATCGCGACACCATTGATTTCCATCTCCACAATTTAGGCATGGAACTGGAGGGGGGAGGGAATATTCTCTAGCTCCCTGCATTTGTGGTTTCTGCTGCAACCACCCACAAAACCCACTTATTTTATCGAGCATGTACTCCGTGTATACTCGGTGGGTATTTGGTGGCATCGGGCATCGAACTCAGGCCTTCCAGTCTGGACTCCGATGCTCTAACCACTAGGCTACCTACGGTCCATATATTATTGTATGCCGATATATTGGTCGGGCCTCAAGAATGTTCGTTGTGGGCTACATGCAGCCCGCGGGCCGCGAGTTTGACACCCCTAGTGTAGATCATAATCGTCTTTTATAAATTATGAATACCTAGCAATAACATTACCTATGACCAGTGGCGCACACAAGGGGGGTCCTGGGCGTCCGGACGCCCCCCCAAGGCCTTTGATTTTTTCCGATTGATTATAATTCTAAGTATATAGTACGTAAAATTTAATTAATTACTTGCTTTTAATGATAAATTTTATTCATTAATGCTAATTATTTATTCAAAAATTAGTTTTTTACTGTGTTTTATTCCCGAAAATCGACAAAATCAAAAGGAGCATGATACAAGAATGGTGGACTTTCGACCCCGGACCCCCCTGAAAATTTCCTGTACTGCATAGGACCTATATATGTTACAGCAGTGCTCCGCAACCTTTTTATCGCTGCGGACCGGTCAACGTTTGATAATTTTACCGCGGACCGCTGAGGGTGGGACACGTTGATTGTTTATATTTTAGATTGTTTTGATTTAACGAATTTAATTTAGTTACATTTAAATATGCCTTCAGAATAAAATACAGTTACACCAAAAATGAATAAAAGTGATTTCCGTGGAAAGTTGCGCAAATCCGAGAGAAATACACCACTTTGAATAAAATGGCAATAGTTTAATGTTCTTTAGACGGCCCGGTACCGGTCCGTGGACCAGGGGTTGCGGATCACTGTGTTACACCATTTAATTACTCTATGTTATAAAATTAATGAAGAATACTATTCTGTACTATTACTATTACTACGCTGTTATTCTTCTATTATACTATACTACGTTTTATATTATACTATTTCTATGTACTATATCACATTTTATTAATGTGGTAATATGATACAGGAGAGTGGATATCTCAAAAAATTATTTTAGCGAGATAAATGATGATATTTTTAGTAAATCCTTTCTTCGTTTATGAATAGAAGTCGTTTTTTTTATTTAAAAAAAAGGAAAACTTGTTAAACTTTCAATTAGATAGTAGAGAGAGAGAAATATTAGCATATTATATAAAACAATAAAAATTAGCCATTTACGTGAAACTGACAATGCTTTTTGAAAAAGATACGCCATGATGTATAATCAATGAGATAAGTACATTTTAATTAATTTTGGAAACTAATAATTAATTACTTGGAGGACATTTTGATATTTCAAGGGAAAAAGTAATTATTGTAATCGTTCCAGTATTATAAATTAATAAAAATGTAGTAAAGAAACTTTAAAATTATCATTTCTCCCAATTATGTCTGAAAGTTAAATATTTTATTTCCTGTGATATTATGAGAACCAGGAAATTTAAATTGCTTTATTTCAAATTTTTCTTGTTTAAAAGTTTTCATTATATATCGAAAATTTCACAATCCTAAGTTTAAGTCGTAGTTTAATATCGGAGGAATATAATTCTATAGATAAAATATTAATCCCCCCCATGTTTTGAAAAATATATAAAGGCATGTTTATCCACCACAAAAAAATTTGTTTTGGGAGTTTATAAGAAAATCTACTTTTTTTATACAAAAGTTTGCCAAAAAGAAATGAGCTTTTAAAAATAGAATTTCACTAAGCCTATTTCGTATAATATAAGTGTGGCTAAGAAATACGTTAAAAAATATACGTATTTTAGATTTTTAGATACATGTTTTTTGTTCAACATTTGTAAAACAATGATTTTTGGTGGAAAAAAGATTGGAGCAAATACTGATAAATATATTGGCTACAAATATCAATTGTGATGTTTTTTTAAAAGTATTTTCAAATCACACGTGCGCTCGCAGTGTATTTTACAAAAACAATTACTACTGAATATTTTACTTTAAAAAACAACAGAAATTTCAAATTATTATTCAAAGTAAAACTTTTTTCGACTTTTCATTTACAATAAATATTAGTTTTTAAATAGCTTTATAAAACTAAGAATACGAAAAAGTAAAATATTATAGTATCTGTTTCATAAACAAGACATTTACTTACACTTTAATTTTTTTAAAAATTTGCAATGCAAAATATTCTACCAAAAAAACCCCCTAAATTTTTTTATTACGTTATGAAGTAAGATTTCAGAAACGTAGATGTGTATTAACAGTTTAAAAGAATCCAAAAATTTATTTAAATTATTCAAATGTTTACAACGAAAGCGTTGATATTTATACAAAACATTCTAAAAACATTTTTTATAAAGAAATAATTTATCTTTCTAGGAATTTTAATTCTCTTTCTCGAGCATATAGTTTCTAAAAATAGTAAAATAAAACCAGTTGTTTTTAAAGATAAACTTTAAAAATTGATCTTAGAAATTCTAATCGTATCTTCATAAAACCTTTTGGCAATTTCTTGTTTATCCCCCGCCGAGAATGGAAGAAAAAGTATATAAATAAATTGAGTACAGAAAAGGAATATTTTAAACATGTTTTTTAGGAGAAAAATTCGCGATATTCTACCTATGTGTACGTTTGAAAACATGTAACAATTTTACGTCTTTACAAAAGTACATGTAAAGAAATTATTATTAATCTCTGATTTCTTACTTCTTACCATAGAGATATAACAGATTATTATGGAATAAATACAATTTTTAAATTCACTCCAACAAACTATAACATTCTCACAAAGAATTAAGGATACAGTCTCATAATACAAACTAGTCGTTACCCATTCGCTTCGCTGAGTATTTTTTAAGTTATTGATACCTAATTTCTACCATTAAGCTTTCAATTGCTCTCAAAAACGTTCTAAAAGCCCTTGCAATTTGATTCGGAAATGACGCAACTTATATTTTAAAAACGGGGGGAATTCAAAATTCAAAATAACATTTCAATAATGTTTGTTTTAAATTTTAAGTATATTGTTTACTCTGGCTCTATTACAAGTTTGAAATCAAATTAATCAGAGCAAAGAAAAAAGTTTGAATCTTTAAATTTAACAGTGCAATGTCATTTAGGGAAAAAAGTGCTTCAAATGCGAGGAATTTTTAAATGAATAATCAATATGATAAAACCCTATGAGCACGTCTCTCGTATTAGTACAATAACAATGCAATTTTAAACTTAAATGTGTTTTCAAATCAAATTTAATGTACAGAGTGCATTTTGGAAAAGAGAATGATTTAACTCTTAAACGTATGATTTTTTGTTTTAAGTTCTAAAAAAATCTTTTTTATAAAAAAGTCATTGGTTATGTAATAAATAAATAAGTTAGAGTTAATAATATACAGTGTTTATTTTGAAAAAGTTGTATATATAGACATTTGGCAACATACAAAGAGATTTACCCCAAAATCTAGCATACCATATTCAACTAAAGTTTCAAATGCAACATCAAGCATTGATAGCATACCTGACAATAGATGAGAAGTCATTTTTTTTTCAATTAGATAAACCACTTCTTTATAAGAAACTCGAAAATAGAACATTTCTCGTCAAGTAACACAGTTAACTTTATCACTCACCATATTCAAATGTCATATATATATATAACTTTACACGCAAAGAAGTAGTGTCTTTTCTTTCACTCAAGACTTATTGTCTATGGTGTATTGAATGCAACATGCGTTCAGGAATGCGCACGGCTCAGGTCTTTGAATAATATTAAGTGGAACTGGAATGAAGAGAATTGGTACCAATATACACTTAAGAGTTAAAATAATGGTCTTGGAAAAAATTATCAACAAAAACAAGAGAAATATTGAAAAATATTAATCCTCGCTAAACGCACAAAGGATATTAAAGAAAATTTCTGTTTTTAATGATTAATAATTATTCACAATATTTTTTAATCCAAATAATTATTCTTAAATTTAACTTGTTTTGAGTACCACATATCCTTTAAAATGAAGATATAAAACTATGCTTTATCAACATTAGTTAACTTACACATCTCCGCACTTCCTTATATTTTTATATAGCATCTCTACTTTTATTCCCACTTTATTCAAGCAAAACAAATTTCTAGAGTAATAAAAACCCCATAAAAACGTTTGAGCTTAAAAAGATAACTCTGAACATATTTTGGTTATATGATGTAATTCAAATAAAAACTTTCCGGTTTTGAAAATGCTTAGGTAAACATTTCATCATTAAACAGGATATTAATTTTTCATATTTGTAAACGTGTCTGATTTTGTAACAGACTTCTCGAAGGGAAACACTCATTTAAAAAAAACCGATCATCTTTAATTAGTTATCCACCACAGCAAGTTTAGATATAGGAACATTAAAATACAAATGGGGGTTATCTTTAAAAGATATATCTTAAATAATATCAATATTATCACTATATAATTAAAACATGGGGAGAGAGAGAATCCATTATTTCATAAAATTGCAGATTTATGTGAAAATGTGAATCAGTTAGGTGGAATTAGCGGTAAATGAGACAAATATTAATTCAGAATATGTTCCAAACCAACATTTTATTTACAGCACATTAATTAACTGAAATTCTATTCTATTGCCAGAAACAGTTTTACATTAGCCTAGAAATAAATTACAAAATAAATCGTCTGCTTAAAATAATATTTGGCAAATAAGAATTATATTATTAAAATATTAATACATCACAAATTCATAATTAATTAATAATAATTAAATTCATTCTAATTATATTTTTAAATATGCAGAAAATATTTTCCATTTTAAATTAAATCAGTTGCCAAGAAAAAAGGTAAGAGTTAAATTTCCTCTACAAAATAAATAGCTATTTCGTGAAATATATCAAGCCATTATAATTAAAATACATAAAATTATTGAGAAAATTATAAAATTTAATTAGTTTATTTTTTAGAATAACGGTTTCCTGCCCCAGAAGTTTTAATACATTATGTTTAAAGTTTTGAATAAGATTTTTGTAACATTTTTTGGTGCTAATTTAATGTCGGTATTCTATGGAATTCCCCACCAATTTCGCCATGTTCAGGCGATAGCAGTACAATTTAAGACTAAACAGGTCACGAAAGATCTATTTAGTGCGAATCACACCCACACACACAAAGAAGTAGCGTACCGATAACAAATTAGTTTCTATTATTTAAACAGCGTATGTGTTTTTGCCAGCAGAATAAATTGTTCAACAATTTATGGAATTAGATGTTGTAAAAATGTGGTACTTATCTATTATACCATCAACCAATATCGCCAAATAAAACGACGTAGGTAAATGCTGTTTTTTTCGAGCATGCGCGGGAACGATTTTCTTCTATTGGCATATCGGGGCATTTGGAGACGTCATTTGATTTGGTCGATGGTATAATACCAAAAGAAGTACCTAAAATTATAAATGATGATTTCAAGACCAACTTTTCATTGTGTTATTTTTTTATTAGTTATTAACGAATTTAGGAAAGCAATCTATCACAATTACATTTTTCTTTATTAGCAATTTTAAAGATAGATTATAGCAATTAATCTATCCATAACATATGAAATGTATTCTTTAGAGAAATTTTAACTATATATCATCAGCTCATTTAAAAAAACAATGGACTGTCAAATTGTTTATTTTCTCTTCAACGGTCTATCAGTAGTAAATTCATAGAATAATTAGTTATTTCAATCGAATGAATTTCTTTAAAAAAGTCTTATTGATATGTGCTGTTGTATGTTTTTTCTTGTTTCCGTTTAAATTTTTCATATTCTATACACAAAAGAACACGTATAAAATATATTTTTTAAAAATTAGAACTTTATTTTTAATTATATAAATAGAACTTAAGAGGACACAGTACGATTCAATTGAAAAAAAATGGTAAAAAAAATCGAATCTATTTTCTTAGCCTAAATTATTATTTATATACTTTTCTACAACCTCCCAAAAATTAAAAGCTCTAAACTTAAAAGTGCAGAATTATGATAGCGTTTACGTTCTTTTTATTCACGTCCCAATGGCAAAACCAAACTTTAAACTTGTTCATCTCAGAAAGATAAAATAACTAGTTTGATTTAATTTAAAATGCTAAGGCATTTTTTCTATTGTGCCTAATGCTTTGAATATTTTTATACCTATTGGTAATAGTACATGTAACAAAAGTTGGTATGCATTTTTGAATCAAAGCAATACTTATTTTTTCTAAAAATAATTGAACTCAAAATTTATACATTTTTTAAGGAATTTTCAATAAACATTGATAAAAAGAAGTATTGTATGAATACCAATCGTGTTATTGCAAAACCCATACCAACTTTTGTTATACATAGTTTGAGGTACTTGTAAATCAAATTTCATACGTGTACACAAATTTTTGTAGTGGAGGAGTAGCATTTTAAAATCACTTCACAAATTTTAAGTCTTTTCCTTAAAAATTTAATTGGCTAGCTTTTTATGAAATTAAGCAAAATGTCTGTTTTACATAGAATACACACTTAGGAGGCAACCAAAAATTTTTGAAAATCCTTAAATTAAGATTTTTTGCGTAAATCGTACCATGTCCCTTTAAGTGAAATATGAAATTATTAATATGTTACAAACCTTATTGGTTAATGTGTGTAATACATTAATCATTTATTTCTTGAAATACACAAGTATTTTATGAAGTAACTGAATTGCGAGCTTTATGATAAACATATGTATGCATAAAATTCTTATTTTTCACTTCTTGTCAGTATTACTAAAGCCAATATATATCTTTCATGCAGTATTCTCGTGGGAATCTTGTTTTCCAACAAATAAACGTATATTAGAGAAATGCAACATAAATATGGCATTGTAACCCTTTAGTAGTGAATTAAAAAGATTAATTTTTTTCAAGGGATATTAGAGAGATAAAGATATGGAGGTTTATAAAACAGGTGTAACAAATACACATTAAACGATAAAATGTGATTGTTTTACATAAATACAGAAGATGAAATAATAACAATTATGATATGTTTCTGTAATGCTGCGTTGTTATCGGGAATTGAATGTAAGAAAAACGATGTATATTGTAAGAGATAAAACTATTTTTACCCTGAGGACCGTAAAAAGTATTTTTTCACATGATGTAATTCTCTTCTTGAAAAGGGCAATTCTTTTACTATTTATGAAAGACAAAATGAACGGTTGGAAGTAGTGGTTACTCTAAAGCAAACGATATGAGAAGGCGTGCGATGTTTTGCTTCAAATATAATTTCGAACCGCGAAAGTTTAATAATCTAAAGAGTCGATCTCTTTTTTTAATTTCAATAAATATATTTTTCTATTAAAATGGAAGGAAACGAATATTTCACAACAATGTTTTAAAGATAATACAAGGTATCTTAACTTATAATTCCATTTACCAACTCTTTTGCAAGATCGGGACCATAAAAAAAAACTATTTACCCAAACATGCACAAAAATGCGCGTTCTCACCAGCGGAGTAAAAAAGTATTGAAGTATTTCCCCCTCAATTATTGAAAACAGCACATCCAACTAATTTAAACAAGTAATATAAAAAAAAATTAAGCCAATTTCTACTTACAAGGAGAGGGTACGACTAAGGAAATTCATTTGGGGTCGAGACTTGTTGTAATAGTAGTACTCCTATAGAGTGTTCAACCCTAAACGTAATTCCGCCGAGTGGCCAGTCAATTCGGAGAAAAAAGCCTTCGAAATTCATGCTTAGCTTTTATAAAATGAAATTTCAATTTCCTCCAACGATTTCGTAGCCTAGTTGATATATCGTCTGCATACATTTCATTTAATTATTTTTTTTTCATTTCATTTAATTAATTTTAAAATTAAATAAACTTATTTATGAAATGTTTATTAAATATTAAATGCTGTTTTATGTCATTATTTTGTATTTTATAAAGTAAAAAAATACTGTAATTATATAAATATTTATATTAAATTTTATAAATATATTTTTATATTCATAAATATAATATTTATAATAAAATATATAATAAATATTAAATGATATTATACATAAAAATAAGTTACCAATAGTTTTATAATGTGAAATAAAATATACTATAAATAAAATATTATATATAATATAAAATAATTTGTATAAAGTATATTATATATTATTAAATTAATTATTTTATAATTTTATAAAACATTTAATAAATTCTTTTTGTATAAATTAAAATAATTTTTAAAAAATTAATTATTATTTCAATAATAAATAATAAATTTAATAATAAATTAATTTTAATAATTAATTAATTATTATTTTAATAATAAATTAATTTTAATAATTAATTAATAATCATTTTAATAATAAATTAATTTTAATAATAATTCTTATTAATTAATTTTAATTATGAATTATTTAAATTATTTATTATTTTAATAATTATTATTTTATATAATTTTAAATAATTATTTTATATAATTTTAAATAATAATTATATTATATAATTTTTAAATAATTATTTTATATAATTTTAAAATAATTATTTTATATAATTTTAAATAATAATTATTTTATATAATTTTAAATAATAATTATATTATATAATTTTAAATAATAATTATTTTAAATTTTAATTAAAATCAATAATTATGTAAAATAATTTTAATCAATAATTATTTTAAATAATTTTAATAATTAATAATTATTTTTAATAATTAATAATTATTTTTAATAATTAATAATTATTTTTAATAATTAATAATTATTTTTAATAATTAATAATTATTTTTAATGATTCCTAATTATTTTAAATAATTTTAATTCATAATTATTTTAAATAATTTTATTAATAATAATTTTAAATATTTTTATTAATAAGAATTTTAAATATTAAATAAATAATTTAAATAATGAATTTATTTAATTGTTTTTACTTTATAAAACACAAAATAATTACATAAAATATCATTTAATATTTATAATAAACCTTTCATAAATAAGTTTATTTAATTTATAAAATAAAATGAAATGAAAAAAAATTGATCGATGAATTGAACCCAAAGCTCGCGCATAGTATGCAGACGATATATCAACTAAGCTACGAAATCGTTGGAGGAAATTGAAATTTATATTTGTATGAAAGCTAAGCATGAATTTCGGAGGCTTTTTTTCTCCGAAGTAAGTGGTCATACGGCGGAATTACATTGAGGATTGAACACCCTAAAAGAGTACTACTATTACACCAAGTCTCGACCCCAAATGAAACAATTAATATAAATATGTTTATACATAGGACAGAATCACAACATTAAGTGGTAATTCCTTTTTATTATCATTAAGATATCATATTGTCATCCAAAACAATCGTGTATATAAAATTCAGTTCAACTGAATGCTTTAAAACGTGAGAAAAAAACCTTTTCAAGTTTTGACACAAGTCGCCAAAAATGATGACAATGTGGCTGTATTTGTAATTCTTTCAATAATTAGTTTCAATCAATTAATTTTATTAATTTTTATTAAATTATTGTATTGTCATCCAAAATAATCATGAATATAAAATTTCACCTCAACTGAGCGAGTTAAAATGTATTTTATTAACGATTGAAAATTCCATCAAGATAAATAAATAAATAGATAGAGAGTGTGAGCTATATAAGAGTAGGGATTGAAAAAGGAAGAGAATATTTATATATTTATAGCAAAAATCGTTCAAATATGAATATATCCTTAATTTTTTTAGCACGGATATATGATAAAAAAATTACAGCATAAATAGAACTGTTCTTTATTTATAGAAAGCAGTTAATTGATTGCTAACAACGCATGTTGAAGCTACGCAAAGGTTATTAACCAATGACATGTTATTTTTGAAGTGATGAGAGCTACTCTCTCTCTTGAGCTAGCACCCCCTCCAAATCAAATCTTGAGGATATTGAGCCTAGAAAAGTTTAACGAGCATCACATTTTCCTTACATCCCGGGTCTAAAGTGTCACCAAGACTCAAATCCCCAGTAACAACACAGACCACGAGTTTACGACTATGACGGTTTCCTAGGCCAAAAAATAAAAATGTTTTAAAAACTTGACTAGACAGAACTTGAACACTCTCTCTACAGCCCAGATTTAACACTTTTAGACCACCGTCCGCTTGGACCTCTTAAGGCAGTGGTCTCCAACCTCCGGCCCGTGGATTAAATACTACTGGTCAGCACAAGAAACATTAAATTATTTCCATTTTATTTACTGCGGCATAATTTTCTTGGGTTTGAGCTACTTTTTATGAAAATCTCTTTATATTCCTTGTTAAATCACTTTACATTCATGTTTGGTGTAGCTATATTTTATTCTGAAGACACGTTTGAATACAATTAAAATAAAATTATCAAAACAAAACAATCTAAAATATAGACAATCAACGTCCTTCCCCTCAGTGGGCCGCGGTAAAATTATCCAACGTTGACCAGTCCGCGGCGATAAAAAAGTTGGGGAACATTGTCTTAAGTTATGCGGAACTGTGATTTTGCAAAAGTGTACAAACAAAGATATGCATAAATATTTAAAGTCACTTAGATTAAAATACACATATAAAATTGTGTGTCATATTATTACAATAAAAAATCATTTAAATACAATATTTTGACAAAAAAATTAACTTAAGAGGACACAGTACGATTCAATTGACAAAAATCGGTCAAAAAATCAAATTTAGTTTTGTTAGCCTAAGTTATTCTTTATATACTTTTTAATAACCTCACAAAATTTGAAAGCTGTTAACTCTTAAAAAACGCAGAATTATCATAGCTTTTACGTTCCTTTTTATTCACATCCCTATGACAAACCCAAACTTTAAACTTGTTCACATCTCAGAAAGATAAAATAACTAGTTTGACTTCATTTAAAGTGCGAAAGCATTTTTTTCTATTGTACCTAATGCTTTGAATATTTTTGATACCTATTGGTAATAGTAAATGTAACAAAAGTTGGTATGCATTTTTGAATCAAAGCAATACTTATTTTTTCTAAAAATAATTGAACTCAGAATTTATACATTTTTTTAAGGAATTTTCAATAAGCATTGATAAAAAGAAGTATTGTATGAATACCAATCATGTTATCGCAAAACCCATATCCTCTTTTGTTATTCATAGTTTGTCGTTCTTGTAAATCAAATTTCATCCATGTACGTAAGTTTTTGTAGGGGGGGGAGTAGCATTTTATAAAATCACTTCACAAATTTTGAGTTTTTTCCTTATAAAATTAAATGACTAGCTTTTTATGAAATTTTGAGTACAAAATCTGTCTTGCATAGTATACACACATAGGAGGCAACCAAAATAATTCTGAAAATCCTTAAATTAAAAAAATTTTGCGTAAATCGTACCATGTCTCCTTAAAATTATTTATTTTCGAAACATTCTCCTTTTATGAAAAATGCTTCAATAATAGAAATATTTTGTTTAGATATAGCTAAGACTTCGCCAGAGAGCCAGAACCAGGATTTTAGAAAAATTCATTTTATTTCAGAGTTACTGCTAATTGAAATAATTATCTTTTTTTTTTGTTAAAATTTCTCCTCTCTGATATACTAAAATATGAATAAGTCCACTTCTAAGTTATATATTTCAATCATCCTAGTTCGGGCTCTGTACAGAGGACTGAGCTGTGTATAAGGCACAAAATCTAATTATTATAGGAGCATTTTCTATAAAAGGAGAATGTTTTGAAAATAATACTAAGTTCATTTTCTACCAAAATATTCCAGTTAAACAACTTTTTATAGTCATAGTATTCATAAAACACAATTTTATACCTGTATTATAATCTAAGTGACACTAAATATTTAAATAAACAAATATTCGTTTGTACGTTCTGCAAAATCAAGGTTCCGAACGTAGTTGAATGCCTTTAAGAAGCGTTAGGAGAAAAACATTTTAATTTTTTCAACCAATACAGAAATAGAAAATTGGCATCATATTATATCTGTGATTTCTTTTTATCACCCAGAAATAAATCAAATCAATATGCTGGGAGGGGGGGATGTGTAGTTTTTGAAAAGAGATATACAAAAAGCAACATTTGTACTCTTTTTTTGTTCAGCTATATTTCAGTAAAGATCTTTTAAAAAAGTATTGTTTATATGGGTTCCGTCCTCATATCAAGTATATTACATCGTAAAACTTTCCGTAAAAGGCCGGAAATGTTTTTACAGATGTCACACGGACACAAAAATGATTTTCCCTTCGAATAGTTGGATATGGTGATTGACATCGCTATATCCTGCTATTTTTTTATTACGAAGTCTTTGCACAAAATTTTAGATTAGTTATTTTTTTCTTTATACCTTTGATTGATCAAAGAAAGGATATCTTACATTTTTAAGTCAGTTTTTAATGATCTTCTCGTTGATTTCCGCGCAATTAGTTTCGGCTGAAGAAAACTACATCCTATTATCAACGCAAGTATTTTCAAATTATTTTTAGTTTTTAAATAAAGGTATTTTTTTTCCAATGAGTAATATATTTTTGTAAAAAATATCCTCTTTCGTAACTGTACCAATATTTTCTTTTGTAACCATGAATTGCTGTGTACTTATCCCGTTAATCTCACACTCACTTTCGTTATTTACTTTGTTGCGAAAGGCTTATCTAAACACTTTTGTTGTTATATAAAATTAAATTTACACAGATCTCAGCTTTCTTACACGCATGAGTAGACTTTCGAAGGTAAAGTAAAAACTGTTGACATTAATTTAATTTTTTTTTCAAAGCATAAATATGTCCAGCAAAAGTATATAAACTTTTAATTAACCCTTTCAGGAAAATACGAGTTGTCAGTCTGTACATTTCGAATCACACAAAGTTTTGATTTTTAAACCAAAATATTCCTCATGTGCTAAAGGAAGAACTCAATTTTTCCGTTTTTATGAACTATACATGCTTTTCCGATTATCTTTGATCAATAAAATTAAATTCATTCGATTTTTCAATAACGTCACACAATGAGGGTTTTGGCGACGTATCTCCTAATTTAGAACCACAATCAAATGACGAGGACGACACATGTATTGGCACCCCTATCTCCAAAATTCCGCACCACGCCACTGAGAGTACTTTTAACGTCGACAGATATAAGGCGCATCAGTTTTGGTGGGTCTTCAGTGACACCAGGTCTCGAACCAGGACTCAACAGAAGCACCTCCGTCCACGAATTCGCGATCATGACCCCTAGACTACCATGACCCAAATTAGAGGATTGATTTCATAAATCCTCAAACAAAAAATGAAGCTCTATTAATTAATAGAGGGAATTAATTATAGGGTGAAATAATGGATCCTGCATATTAAATTCAGATCCAGTGGTCGATTTGTAGCGTATCACACTTCCACACCACAGGTCCGGGTTCTATCCCCGGGCTGGGGAAGGCCAACTCAACCTTTCATCCCTATTGCAGTGGAAGATAAATGAGTACCCCAAGCTTGCTTGGGGATTTAAGCACTGTGGATCTCGGACATATGACCATGCACCTCAGCGCACAATGATCACGTATACTAGGATGGGCACAGTAGGCCCTGGCCCTCATTTGCTGTTGCGCCCCTGAGTTTTAGTTTTTGCATATTAAATTAACGTATTCTCTGGTAACTTGAAGTGGTGTGATGTGGAAATCTAGAAAGAGAAGTAACTAAACATTTGACATTTTCGTCATTTGATAATGCGTTTTTTGATTTTTTTTTATAGGTGACTGCCAATTGATTGATTGAATATTAACGTCGCACTGTTCAGCTACACGAGGGCTTTTGGCGACGGACCACGTAATTTTGAACCATGGTCAGGTGACGTGGACGACACCTGAGCTGGCACCCCCCTCTCCTAACTACCACACCACACCAACGGGAGGACGTTTCAGCTCTCGACAGATTTAACGTGCATCGCTGCCCTACACGGCGGGTCTTCAGTGGTACTGGGCTCGAACCTGTGACAAAGCAAGCCACAGTCCGATACCTATACCACTCGGCTACCGCGGCCTAGGTGACTGCCAAAGAAATAGCTAAATAAAATTTGTCAAAGTGCTAGGTTAACTGTTTCAAAAGGTAATTTGAAGACACAAACAAAATTGAATAAAAAGTTCACTAATAAAATAATAAAATTAATTGAAAAGTATTTTGGTGTAAAATCTTGTAAAAACACGAGTTATTTTAGTTAACACTGCTTCTCTTACGTGCCTCTAATATCAATTATATTTCATTTTTGGGTAGTCTCTACTGCATAAATTTTCTATGGGGAAGCAAATCATGACCTGGAGCTGTTGACGGAAATGTGTTATGATTTATAACCTGATGTTAAAACTGAAAAGAGAATTTGACGAAAGTTAAGACCTCCAGGAGAAGTTTTGTTCATACTCGTTTCTCAGTCATAACAACACAGAATAAGATAATTTGTAAGTATTGCAAATTTTCTACTTTTTTCGTTAATCGTTAGTTCAAATTTCAAATATGCGGAAAAAAGAATACATTGATTTGAAGTCAAGTTCTTTTTTTTTTTATTAAAGCGAGGATAGCCTGCAGAAAAGTGGGGAGGAGGAGCAGAGGAAAGTTTTCATGAAGGGTCTTTAAATAATAATAATAAATCTCAAAATATTAAATATTTAAATAGTAAACATATCTTCCATTGCACTTACTTGGCTTAATATCGTTTGCATAAATTGGTATAGTGCTTGTAAATAATTTATACTTTTCTATTTAAATTTTACTGACGCATCCAGATCTGTTACAGAAATTGCATAGCAAAAATTATATTATCTACTTAATAAACTTTTAAAAGCAATATTAACTCATACAAAATAAGTTTAATAATACTTCAGTCGTACATAGCTTACGCTTCATTGCTTGATTTTTTTACAAAAAGATTGTTATTGATATCTTTAAAACAAAGTTTTTTTTTTCAGGGAATTCAAATTTATTGGGTAAAATTGTTCAACGGGACAAATGTTTACGACTGCATTTATCTGTATATAGAAGAAAAATGACTCATTCACTCATTCACTACAGATCTCCGGAACTATTATTTGGCAGGCATGTTTCTTTTGTTATACAGAGAGATCCGCTAAGAACGTTTTTTTAAACATTAACTGCTAAGAGTTATTGTGGGGACGTTATAGATAAATATTCTCGTTTTGGAACTATAACAAGTTCAGGCTTTAATTTGGGCAAACGAGTTTCTTTTATTGAGCAGAACTCCACAAAGAACTGGTTTTGTGGAAAGGTGGTGGGGTTACGCAGGAGTAAAAGTCCTGTCCTTTTTGTTCATTTATATATTTATTTATTTTTGTTTTTGTTTTTTGATCAAGCGGCAAGTGCCACAAGACTGTTGTTGGATGCAACTGAAAGCATAATAATAAGACATGGATATCAATAAATTAAAAACAATGAAGTGAAGCAGGGGGCGCCATAGTACATGTTATAACGTTTTCCAACCCACGGCTGCAAAATAGGTTTTTTAAAAAGGCAGCATTACACAGTTCACATCCACATGAGCATTCTTAAATATTACGGGGGTCTTATCTGACATCGTCCCGACAACCGATGGCCGTGAGAAAAACACCACTCCGCCCACGAACCGGAAATCCCGACTGAAATTCGGAATGTGAAAGAAGAACCACCCCACATGAATTGAGTGAAAAGAAAACGAAGATTGAAACATCAAGAAGAGCGTCTGTGTTTACTTTCTCCCTCACAAATAACATATTCTGTTGTCTTGAAATAAAATAGTACGATTAATTTAATAGCTGTGGACGTAAATAAGGCAATTATTTAATTTCTTATCTCTCACCCTACCATCAATTTTCCCCAAACGTCACAATGCGTGTGTGTACATATGTGTGTGTGTAAGTGTAGCTTAATTATAACAATCAAAATTTTATTTTCCTTTAAACCAGCGTTTCTCAAACTGTGGAGCACGTCCCCCTAGGCGGCGTGTAGCTCTACGAGGGGTGCGTGAGCATACTGAAAAGTCGAAAACAAAAGATTATTTAAAAAACTATTAAATTACTGAAAGTAAACAAACAAAATACATTCTGACATAATTAAAAATAAAATAGACATTTACTCTGATACAATACACTTATAAATTTATTAAGGTATCCGACTACATTCGGAACCGTGATTTTAAAAAAAGCGCACAAATGGATAATTTTCATGATATTTAGTGTCACTCAGATTAGAATACATGCATAAAATTGTTTTAAGGACATTTTGACAAAAAAAAAATTATTTAAATATAATATTCTGGCAAAAAATTAACTTAGAATAATCTTTTTTCCAATTGTTCTCCTTTTGTGAAAAATGGCTCTATTATAATAATATTTTGCCTGTATATAGCTCAGACCTCTCTAAAGAGGCTCAACTAGAACTTTTGAAAAACTCACACTATTTTCAGAGTTACCACCAACTGAAATAATTATTCGCGTTTTTTTCTTAAAATTGCTCCCCTCTGTTGTCGTAAAATATGAATAAACCCACTTTTAAGTTATATATTTCAAAAATTCTAGTTGAGCCTCTGAACAGAGGTCTGAACTATACACAGGCAAAATATCATTCTAATAGAAGCATTTTTCACAAAAGGAGAACATTTGAAAAAAAGATTATTCTAAGTTAATTTTTTGTCAAAATATTGTATTTAAATAAAAAAAATGTCAAAATGTTCTTAAAACAATTTTATGCATATATTCTAATCTAAGTGACAGTAAATATCATGAAAATTAACCATTTATGCGCTTTTTCAAAATCACGGTTCCGAACTTAGTCGGATACCTTAATGCTGCACAATGCATTTCATAATTAATTAAACAATACTAAGCTAAGAGCAACATTAATAATTACCAATGACCTTATGGGCTTGTCATATATAAAATTATATACAAAAGTTGCCACTTCTTTTGATAATTTGTACGGTTTATAATTAATCTTCTAACTGCCGATTAAAATTTACGCGATTCGCTACCCAATGCTACTGTTTTTCACGAAGACTAGCATAAGTGATGTATTGGGGGAGGGAGATTTGATTTGATTTAATATTAACGTCGCACTGTTCAGCTACACGAGGGCTTTTGGCGACGGACCACGTAATTTTGAACCATGGTCAAGTGACGTGGACGACACCTGAGCTGGCACCCCCCTCTCCTAACTACCACACCACACCAACGGGAGGACGTTTCAGCTCTCGACAGATTTAACGTGCATCGCTGCCCTACACGGCGGGTCTTTAATGGTACTGGGATCGAACTCGTGACCAGGCAAGCCATGATCCGATACCTATACCACTCGGCTACCGCGGCCTTGGGGGAGGGAGAAAGGATTAAATAAGAAAATCCTCTTAAGTAAGTAAATCCTTCGAAAACACTGTCAAGGTCTTTTTATTGCGCTCCAAAGCCTTAGAAATAATTTTATGGATAGCGTTTCAAAGAAAAGATCGTACTTCGGAAAGCCGTATATATACGTCCGGGGCAATTAACGCTTTAGCTGAGTGAGACGTTTATGTGCGTCGTTGGCCCTTAAGAGGTTAAAATCGTATTGTAGCTTAGTCACTTCAATACATTGTTATTGTATGGGGGGGGAGGCATGATGAAAGAAAATGGGGTCGCACACAAATTTTGGAACTTTGAGAAGCACTGCTTAAATTGTGTGTGTTTTCCCCCCTGCTTCTCATATTTATTTCATTTTCTTTTACGATCATAGTCTGAAGCTTCTCACACGTTGCTCTGCATTTAAAATCTGGTCTAAAGATCTCTCAATTTTCAGGAATTGAAATAACTATTCAACCTATAATCCTACAATTGGTGTCGGTTTGCCTCACTGTGTGAAACTACTATTGCATGCTTTCTTTTGAGATTATGAACAAATTAAAAAAATTTAATATTTGATAAGTATCCATGCTCCTTTCGAAAAGTCAGTTAAATAAATGTCGGCAGAGAGGATTCACGGGCCAGGAAATTGACTATTATTTTAAATTAAAAACTTACTTCGAAAAAGAAAAATCATTTTAAACTAACATAACACCGTCTGTCACAAAAATGTTACGAAAATATTATCTGTTGAACGTAATATGCAAATATGTAAATCAGAAAAACGAAGATTATGGTTAACATATAATTATAATGTGTATATCTATCCATCGATAAAGTAGAAAAGCGACTCGCTCACATTTATTCTTTCACTCTTTCATCACTAGATCTCTGGAACTATTAGATCTACAGACGTGGAAATTGGTAGGTATTTTTCATTTGAGTAGAGATCTGTTAAGAATGGGTTTTGTGGAAGTCAACTCTGTTGTGGGGAGGATATGGAGGGAGTAAAAAAAATTATACAGTCGGACCTTTATATAACGAAGTCACTAAATCCCGCAAAAAAGTTCGTTTCTTGGAAAATTCGTTATATAAAGGTTCATCTTTTAAAATACATTAAAAACCTCATTAAACAAATTTTAAATTCATAAACACTATATATTAAAAAAAGTAATTATTCACACCTTTTTTACAATTAATATATGTATATTTTATATATCGTACCCATCAAAAAAAAAAGAAGAAAGATAGGAAAACAAGAAATAATTTTCTAATTTAAAGCACACAAGTAATATTAAACGTACAATATTTTATAACTAGAACACGGAACAACTCCACTGAGTGTGAAAGAGAATATCGAAAATGTTTCTAGTGAACTGGACAATGGGGTTTAAAGGTTACACTTCTTGGATGAAACGTTTTCAAAATTCTATTCCTCTCGGTGAGTTAGGATTTAATAAAATCAGTTCAAGATTTATGACCAACATAAAATGTGTTAAAGAGAGAATAACTTTAGATGTTCAGAACTACTTTAAAAATAGGGAGAGAAAAAATTGAATCACCAAAGAAAAAGTTCGTTATATAGAAAATGCACTTCGCTATAGAGAAGTTATTTTACGAAGAAAATCGTGAAGTGTTTAAGGTTCCAGGAAAAAGTTCGCTACATAGAAAAATCCTCAATATAGAGGTTCGTTATATATAGGGGTTCGACTGTATTTACATTTCAGGAATTTAAGTTCTGTCTTTAAATCAGGAGGCGATTGTAATAGGAATGTTTTTCTATACAATTGAAAGCTTAACGCTAGGACTTCGATAACAATAATTTAAAAATAGTATATAGAGTCATATATATTAATAAGATACCTAGCGAATGAGATATGTGTTAGAGACTGTATATACATAAGTTTTGATCATTTTAATGATAAATACAAATACAGTCGAACCTTCATATTAAGAACCTCTATACAGCAAATTTTTCTATATAGCGAACTTTTCCTAGAGCCAAGAACATTTTCCGATTTTCTTCGCAAAATAACCTCCCAATAGCGAAGTGCATTTTCTATATATAACTAACTTTTTTCTTGTGATTCAATTTTTTTCTTCCTATTATTTCAGTATTTCTGGACAGTTCAAGTTATTATCCTTTTAACACATTTTATGATAGTTATAAATCTTGAACTGATTTTATTAGGTGCCTAACTCGTCTAGAGCATTGGAATTCTGGGCATTTCATCCAAGAAATTCAACCTTTAATCCCCTTTGTCCAGTTTACTGGAAACATCTTCGATATCCCCTTTCACACTTTGGGGAGTCTCCGTTCATTTGTAGTATTGATCAGCTGTTCTGGTAACTTCGCTCCTTGTAGCTCAAAAATGTCAAAACGTAAGTCTTGAACATCACAGAAACAAATTTAATTCTTCAAGAAGTGGATAAAGGCGTCAAGAAACTTTTCTTTCAGTTTTTCTTTCTTTTTTTTTTTGATAGGTAAGGTATATAAAATAAATATGTATTAATTTACAAAAAGGTGTGAATAATAACTTTTTTAAGTATATAGTGTTTATGAATTTAAAATTTGTTTTATATAGTTTGTAAAGAAATTTGAAAGATGAACCTCTATATAGCGAATTTTCCATATAATGAGCTTTGTTTCGGGATTTAGCGACTTCGCTATATAGATGTCCGACTGTAATTGCAAAGAAACGTAGTTATATTTATAAATAATGAAACTATCAATTTTTAAATACGTTGAATTTGGATCAAGTAGAAGGGGTCTTGTGGGTAGAACAGTTCGCTGAACTGTCTGGTCAACCCCATACATGCAAGTTTATTTAGATAAAATAATGACATACTCGTATTAAAAACATAATGGAAAGGGAAAAAAATAATTTTATGTTACACGATTACAAATTATTTTTCTCTTAATAGTTATGTTTGCTGACATATTCTGTCAGTTTTTTACCTCTTGGAGCTAATTATTTATGATGGAGGCTCAGTCTTTATATATTTGCATCGATTTTAATCAAAATATTTCTTGATTTCACCTAGCTTCTTCCAGACTGTTTCAAGCTCTTGTGCCAACGCATTGGAGCTTGCGATGTGCCTTACATACCATACATGAGGCCAGGGATGGCGAACCAGTGGCACGCACATACCATACATGAGCCAGGGATAGCGAACCAGTGGCACGCGTGCCACTGGTTCGCTATCCCTGGCCTCACACACATGTATACACAATATACACTCCCCCACAATATTTTTGGCATGCCAGTGATTAAAATGTGGTTTGCATTTTATTTCGATTTTTCAAAGTTCACTGTAAAGAATTACGAACAAACGCGAGTGATCGGTCGCGGGGAGACTAAAACACGCTCGTTTTTTTTTTTTTAGTCTTGCATTAGTTACATTGTAGACTACAATTGTTTATGATTTAAAGTTTGTCTACGCAAAGCATAGTCAATTTCATTGACACAACTTTATTTTAAAGCTCACCTGTGTGATATTTACAATTTTTAACTGTTATTTAACATGGCTAGTTCAGCAAAAGAAAAAAGTGCAAGATAGTAAGTGTTACAGAGAATTTCAAATTTAGAGGACCGATAAATATGGCATTGTGTGTTAGTAAAGGTGAAAAAGTGGTGTGCGTTTTACGTTCTGGAATAGTGGTATGCAGAACATCGTCTGTAAAACGGTATTTCGAAACAAATCGCAAACCCTCTTGTCAAAAAAAGTGAACAACAGCAAAAATAATTAATTGCTTAAAAACCAATTGGCAGATGACTCAACTTTAGCATGTATTCTACAAAAAGTAAACTCTTACAATCCTAATATAAGTTATTTGTTATCCAATCTGCAACTAAGTCACACTAATGTTACTTTAAATTGAATTGGACGCATAGCTAAAACACTTATAACTGCAGTGCAAAAGGTTTTTTTTTCGTAGTAAATATAGTTTTGTGGTGTTGTTATTATTTAGTTTTATTATTTTCCCAATAATCACAAGTCAAAATTATTTGAGGGCACGTCTCTATACCTCATTAAACACTTCTTTAGAAAAAATGGCACGTTGATCCAAAAAAGTTCTCAACCCCTGCATTAGGCATTTATGTAAGATCATTTGCTTAGTGGCATTTACGCAAATGATTTCTTAAATTTAATTTTGCAGTTTATTCCTATTCCTTATCTATTTAATTTGGGTTTTTCGACTTTCCTACGAAACCCAACTTTCTTTATCCGCTCGATGTACAGAACGTGCCGTTCGTTTTCCTCTCGCCCTCTTCTACTAGGATGGGTTTTTCTACGTCTTGATGAACGAAGTACGCACTGACCAACTTTTAGGAGCGTGTTCAGTTTATAAAGCAAATAATGCAGCTGGCTTATATTTCTAATGTTTTCACATATTTCATCTGCCTTTATTTATGAATTCGTATACTAAATTTTTATTCGTATATATATTTTCTCATGTTGTCAAATATTACGCTAGTTACAATAATCCTAAAAAATTGCACAATCCATACAAAATAAGAAAATTTTATAGCATATATATAACTAAAAATGTACTCATTATATGCTTTGTTTCTAAGTCATTTTTAGTACGTTTTTTTTAATACAAATTCTGCAATTTAGTGCCATGAAATGCGTTATTAATCCTCAATAAGACACCATATCTGCGTTCTCCATTCAAATTAATTTCTTTATGGCCTATTTTTTGGTTGTAGGGTTCATAAATTAAAATCAGCAGAATGCTCGATAAAAATCTCATTTTTACGTAAGGCCTCACAATTTTTTTAAAAAAAATGTTAATAAGAAGAGTATAAAATTCCCGATTAATAATAAATCATTACAAAGCTAACGCATCTTAATTTGCTTTTCAAATCAATAATAAAGTTCGAAAGAAGGGAAATCCTATTTGTAAGACCTACAGCTGCCCCAACACAGAAGTCTCACCCAGGCGCTAAATAAACCCAGTCCCTCAGAAAAACAGATCACGTAATCTTTGTGTAACTATGAGACATCCGAATGAGATTACCTGCAATTTCCACGTGAATAACGAAGTGTAAGACGATTATGGAATATTTTTTTGCAAGACAGAGAAACCACAAAAATCTGATGATGTGATCGTTTCGCTAACTTATGGAAAGGATATTTAGAATATTTTTGGCTTCTTTACTGACAATCCATATGTATTTATGGGTTATCAATCCATTTTTACTGTATTAAAATCACGACATGTCCAACGGGATTGTATTCGTGACATAAAACTGAAAGTTACGAAATAGTGTTTGATTTGTGTTTTCTTTTACAAAAAAGATTCACTGCAATTAATTTTGCGTAGCAGTGGGGTAAATATATCAAATTGCTTTTTCTAAACTGATGATTTTTGAGAGAAAAACAATATTCTAGTTCGACAAAATTTCATTTTCCAACAAATACTTTTTAAAAGAAAAAAAATTCCTCGAAAACAAATCAAACTTTTATTTCCAAATTGATACTTTTTAGAAGAAGAAATATTCTTTGTAAATAAACGAGTTTTTAATTTTTTAAACTACTTTTTAAGGGGGCGCATCTACGCAAGACTTTGCAATCTTGCAATAACAAACAAATAAGCAATGGATTTTTTTTTAAAAAAAAGTTAGTTGTACAAATAAAATTTTATAAAAAAAACAATGTAAATTCTGATTTGAAAAAAAATATTTTTCAAAACTTGAATCTGACAAATTTTTAAAATATAAACACTGTAATGTTAAAATCACAATATACACACCCTAGATATATTATTACTATCATAGTCAAAAATAAAAAAAATCAAACAAAACACAAATAATTGCTTCATTTGAAATGAAAATAAACAATTTGCGCAAGGTATTTTCTTAAAAGCATTGGCAATATTACACAATTATTTCCTTTTTTTTTCATCAAAAAATGGGAAAAATTGCTGTCTGCATTAGGATGAGTAACACAATTATGATGATTTGTCTGTTGATAAATGCGTTAAATTAAGTAAATTTTATAAAAGGATTAAACTAGAATTCCTAATGAGATCATTTTCTAAAAGAGTAAAGAGTATTTTATAAAGAGTAAAGACAAAATAAAAAGCTTTGAAGTGAAAGGTTTCGATACATATTTTATCCTTCGTAAACATGATTTCAAATTAAAATCATAAAATAGCAATGACGAAATGTGCATTAAAATGATTTATTAAAGAAAGTGACAATAGTTTTTAATTCTTTTAAGAGAGTTTCAATTAAAGCATACAATTTGTATAGTGCAAACAGGAAATTAAAGACTAAGGATAATTTTTGTTTCTTCAAAAATTGTATAAGCATTTTTTCAAAAAAAAGTATAAAACCTACACTTTTTAGTTTATATATACGTAGCAATGACAGAGCTATAGTATTGAAAACCTCTAAATTAATATTAATAGTCTGCTCATTACATCATCTTTAAAATTGCCCCAATGAAAGAAGAAAAAAAATAGTACACAAAGAAGTCTAAATTTTCAAATAGTGTACATTATGGCTACAAATTCTGATATAATTTTAGTTTTTAAAAAACTGTCGATTATATCGCAGTTTTGTCTGCTTTGATCAGCAAAGAAGAAAACAATTTTAAAAAAGGTTAGATTAATAATGTATTCATAATTTCTCGACGTATTTTATACGTTTACAAAAAATGGAGGCTGATTGATTGATAGATTGTTTATTAAAGTCGCAATTCATAAGGTGACCAATCGTCCTCCTTAAATAGGTTCTGTCTTTCCTCGAAAAGTGTCCTAATTGTCCTCCTTTTCAATATTTTAAAACTGATCTGTTAATTTCTGTACTCAGAGATGAACCAAACAAGTTTCTAATACGTCGAAGAATGGTCTGAAACAAGTATCACAGATAAAACAACAGTTTTCAATAGGATGTTTTGACTTCTTTGTAAGTAAATTGGGTAGATATAGAAAATTATGTTGAGTTTTTATCGAAAGAAATGCCTGATATTAAAATTGACGACAATTGTCTGTCTGATGAAATTATAAGATTGAATGTATATTTAAATTCTGATAAATTAGAGCAATTGGAAAAGGAACATGCTGACATTGATAAGACGGGTGGAAATACTAAATCATTTAAAAGAGAAGCATATTTCATACGAAAATTTAGTTATTCTTGTTGAATTTACGTCGTGTATATTGGTATATTGGTATATTTGTATATTGGTTTCAACTTTATGAAGTTCATTATCGATAACATTTATTTGATAAATTAATGAGCTGTTCTTTAATTAATTATTGTTTTGCTTGCAAAAAAAGCATTTAAAATATGCTTTTAAGATGACTGATTACATAGAACTATGTTATTGTTGTATGAGTGAGAGTCTCTGAAATCGCTTACATTAATTTTAAATTAAAAGTATGTATGTGTGCTGAATTAAGGTAGACACATTTAATAAATATAATAAATTTTCTGTCTTTAACAGTTAATAAAAAATAATAAAAGTTATTAATTTCGGGGTATGTATAAAATTTCTGTAATTGTAAACGTTACAAAAGTTTCTTATTATCAATAGCTACTGATAAATAATGCTTTAAAATATATATCAAATATTTTTCACACGCAGAATAAAGAATTAACTTTATAACAAAAATAAAAACTGTTTGATCTATCTTTAAATGCTATTTACTGAACGCTTATGTTTTATACTTCGAATCCCTTTCAAATTAAAAAAAAACACTTTCGTTTTTCAATCTCAAGACACATTTTAAAATCAATAGAATTTTAGCTTCTCTCTTTAAAAACAGAATAAGCAGCACGAAAGATAAAATGTAATGAGATTTTTATGCATAAAATTCAAGAGAAACTAAAAAGCTTGAAAAGAATATTTTCCATATAAATTAAATTCTCCATTTTAATTCAACAATGACAACAAAAAAGTCCTAATACGATTTCTTTCAAATTTTCTTTTTTAGTTCTTAGAATATTTTTCTTTTTATAATATTTCTGATACTTTTTAAGATGCATAATTCTTTACATGCATTTTCTTATATTATTACTATCGAATATATTCCACACAAATAACAATTTACTTGTTGTTGTTACAAAATACGGTTAAAAAATACAAACGGAATATGAAGAGGCTATCGAAAATCACAACAAAAAGAACTGTTTCAAGTTTGTATGCCATTCGACCCCCTGCTTGAGAACTACTTTCGCTTAGAAGTTGAAATATTTCACTCTATTCTCGAGTACTCTAGACGAAAAAATAAAATGACAATAAAAGTTAAAGAATCGTATGAGAACTGAGGTAAAAATTTCAAAGATAGAAAGAAAAAAATTATATATTTGTTTAGAATGTTTTTCTGTAAATAAAATTTAAAAGAGCAATGGTTTTATTGATAGTCTTATGTATATAATTTCTTCGGATATAAATTCATGTAACAATTCTCAAATGGATTGATTTGGGAATTACACACACATTTTCCATGTTTAAAAATAAAGTTAACTAAAAACCGAGATAGTTTCAAATTAATACAGTTGCAATAAAATACATATTTATTGATTAAAATAATGACTATAACAGGGGTGGAGAACCTTTTTGGATTAACGTGCCATTTTTTCTTTAAGAAATGTTTAAGGAGGTATAGACGGGCCGTCAAATAATTTTGGCTTGTGATTATTCAGAAAATAATAAAACTAAATACTACCAACTCAAAACTCTTCAATTACAACGAAAAAATACATTTTACACAGTATAGTAGTAAACATTTTTTTATACGTGTAATTCAAATTAAAGTAACATTAATGGGAATTCTGTTGTGGTAGATTAGATAACAAATAACTTATATTAGGATTGTGGGATGCACCTTTTACCAGAATGCAAGCTGAATTGGAGTCATCTTCCAAAAGGTTTCTAAGGGAGTTTTTAATGTTATTCCTCTCTGAAAATAATGACTCACAGGCATAGATAGAGGAAAATATGATTAAAATAGCATGAACCGCAGTTTTTTCAAACAGCTAAATGTATCTGGAATCGAATTCCATGGTTCCAAAATTTCATTACTGGCATTTCTACTTATATTGCTTGGTAATCTTTCTGTTTTAAATAATTCTAACTTTCTCCTTTTTTTCAACAAATTTTTGAATCGACATTGAACTAGACTGGAAAATCAATCAGTTGCATTTTAAATTTTTCAATTTAAAACCAATAGAATTGGAATGAATTCAGTTTATTAAAAGAGGTCACATCAAGGTACATAAAAATTTGAGCGTTTCTGATAATTCTTTGAACTGAGAAAATCTCGCTGAAAACTGCGACCGATCACTCTTGTTTCTCGTAATACTTCATATTGAACTTTGCTATGTTGAATTAAAATGCAAACCATTTTGATCGGTGGCATGCCATCAATGGCACGCGTGCCACTGGTTCGCCATCCCTGGACTATAGTAATAATTAATTATTTTAAGAATTAAATATAATAACAGGGTTTAATTCGAATTTTATTAATTAAAGAAGCGATTCAAAGTATTGTCTCTTTCTAGTTTTAATCCCCTAAAACTAGAAAAAGATTTATAGAGTAAGAATAACACTTAATAATATTGTTATTAATTATATGTAGCAACAATAATTATTATATTTTCCTTTAGGAATATTAATAAATACAATCTAATAGAGAATTGGATTTTCCAACATTTTTTCTTTTACCTTTTCAATTCCATTTCTGATGAGTGTAATTATGTAATTACTAGAGGGAAAAGATTATGTTACAAGTTACAAATAACAGAATAAATTTTGAGTTTTCCGTTCCATAGAAATAAAAAAATAACAATTATGCTGACTTTTCCCCCAACTAAAATGTGTTTTCTAATTTGTTATAAGCTATATTATTTTAAATATATGACGAGTTGTTGAATAACTTATATGTGTCACAAACTGAGCTAATTCTAAGTGATATACAAAGAGTAGAGAAACTATAATTTTATTTAATACACAAGGGGGGGGGAGATTGTTATATTTCTAATAAAATACTCGCTATATTGTGGTGCAGAAATCGGCAACCATGTTAAAGTATTAATGGTATAGATCAGGGATGGCGAACCATTGGCACGCGGCACAATATTTTGGGCACGCCACCGTTCAAAACGTTCAGCCGCGATTAATTCTTCAATCAAGGAATTTTTAGTGAGATTTTCCCAGTTCAAATAATTATCAGAAACGCTCATGTACCCTGATGTGACTTCATTTGATAAACTATACTTGCACCAATTCAACGTTGGAAATTGAAGAATTTGAAATGCAACTTATAGATTTCTAGTGTAGTTCAATGTGAATCCAAAAACCTATTGAAACAAGGTAAGAGTTAGAATTGATTAAAACAGAAATATTAAGAAGCACACACAATATAAGTAAAAATGCCAATAACGAAATTTTGGAAACATTAAATTCGGTTCCAGGTACGTTTAATTGTTTGAAGAAGCAGGCTCATGCTAACCGTATTTTAATCGACCTATGCCTACGAGTCATTATTTTCAGAGATGAATTACATTAAAGATTCGCTTAGAAAGCATTTGGCCGATTCAGCATGCATTCTGTTGAAAGTAACATCTTATCAAATTCTAATACTCGTATAATTTATTTGTTATCTAATCCACAACAGCAGAAATCATACTTATGTTACTTTATATAATTTGAATTATACGTTGAACTAAAAATTTACTATTATAAAATACAAAATGTATTTTTCTGTAGTAAATAAAGAGTTTTGTGTGTTGTTAGTATTAAGTTTTATTATTTTTCCAATAATCACAAGTCAAAATAATTTGACGGCACGTGTATACCTCATTTAGCATTTCTTTAGAAAAAATGGCACGTTGACCCGTAAAGGTTTGCCACCCCTGGTATCGATTAAGAATTACACACAAAATTTTAACTTTTTTTATAATGATATTTTCGTCAATTAAAATTCTACGTGTGTACAATACTGTGTTTTGATATTTATTGTTTCAAAACTAATGTTTTGAATTTATTTTATTTGTTCTTTTATCATTGTAAAGGATCATTTTTCAGTACTTCCATTTTGTTTCTCATTTACATTTGAAGTGTTTATACTTGTAATGCAGATAGATATATCCAAACTTTTATGTTAAACATTGCTGATATTGAATAAGAGTTAAGCAGATTTTAAAATTATTTTAAGAATATTCTTCTGAGTTATTTGAAAATATTTGTATTTTTAAATTAATGTTTTCAATTGCTTTTATATTAGTTTCATCAAGCGCGAGTAAAAAAAGCTTAAAATGCATATCCGATTTTTAGATTTAACACCGTTTGAAAGTGCATTGGACATAAACATATCAAATCAAATTTTCCGTGAGTTTGAATTTAAAATCTGATTAATAAAATTTTTAACTATTGATATGAGGTGATGATTCTCTAATATTAGCAATATCGACCGTGTTATTGAAATTATCAAACACCAATCTCAAATTAAAATTAAGAAATATATATTTTAATAGTTATAATTCAAAGAACCTTAAAATATAATTGAATTACTCAGTGCTAATTACAAAATTCAAATTATAATTACATGCCTTAATTTTTTTTAATAAATTAAAAAATAGAGATATAAAAATAATTATCAAAAATATTGCCACAAAAGTGTAATTTTATAAAAATAACCATCGAAAAATATTGAAATAAAAATAAATATAAATTTATAAAAGTAATCATCAAAAAATATCGAATAAAATATAAATTTATAAAAATAATCATGAAAAAATATCGAGATAAATATATATATATATAAATTTATGACTATTAACCTTCACATTGTTATCGTTATCTAACACAATTCAAACGATTCAAGTTTATCTTTCTCTCATAATCGTCATCGGTGCACTAATTGTTTTTACAGCTCACGACACTTGCTCTTAATTTTTGTGTAAAATAACAACGAACCGGCTCGTGAATCGATTGACACGATTTAACAACGCAGGCGCTATTTCTCGGAACGTTTCTGCACAAAAACAGATCAAGAGAAATAAATTTATTAAAATATCCAGTGCCAAAATTAAGCGAAAATACCATCGAAATAACAACTTTATAAGAGTTGCCAAATCGCAGACCTAAAATATCACCTTACCGATCTCATTAATAATCTTTCTCTGGAGAAAGACAACCTTATCCCTCACCTCCCTCAATCACGCTTATTTCCACGAAAACGGAGAATCCAATAAACGTGACTTTTCTCATCCCCTCCATTTAAACCGCCTCGGAACACACGCCCATCTTTCCCGTCACAAAATAATACAATTTAGCATCATTAAACGATCGAAAAGTAGAATAGAATATCGGATTTCACACCGAAAAATAGAATTCTGAGTAGTTCGCAAGACGAAAAACAAAGAATAGAACGAGAGATAATAATTAAAAATAACAAAACAAGAAAAAAAAGACAAGAGATAGAAGAAGCGCGATTTTCGAATGAGAGAACGGAACGAGCGATGGGAAGAAAATTCTCTCACTCCACAAGCCGGCTCGACGCATGCGCAGGACGCACGCGCTCAGGTTGCGTAATACAAAGGGATGTTTAACTGCTTCTCTATCACAACAGCACTCATATCCACACGTGGACTCGCTCCGTCTTCTACCTGCTCTGCGCTACGCTAACTAAAATTTTAATATCGATTTTTCAAAAATAGAAGCGTTTTTCCAGAAACTTCGTTCATTTCCGAAACTGTCAATTTTTGAAGGGTCAGTTTTTCCGACTTTTCCACGGGTCAGCCGTGTTGTCAACTGACCAAGACTCTCGACAAAAAGTCGTCTACCTCCACCCCCAAGTTGTGGCCGATCTTTTGTTTTTCCCTGAACAGTTCCATCGTCATGAGCGAGATTTGGTAAGTTGAGAATCACTATTTTCCTATTTTTATTAAATTTTTTTTTGGAAAAAAAAATAGAACATCTTAACGAATAATAAAATCGAATAATCGTTTTCTTCTTCGATTAAGCCGTAAGAAAAAAAGAATCGGAATAATTTCTCCCCCTTTTACTACCTGTTGATATAGGGAGACGTTCTTTATTTATTTATTTTTTTTGTTTTCCCCATCTCGATGTGTGTTTGACCTATCAGAGTTTAATTTGTCATAGCGCCATCTAGGGAAAATTTAATGAGGTCCGGCAGACGATTCCTGGGGGTGTAGGGACTAGTTTAATCCCTAAATTCTACCTGATTCACTAAATACATAAAATATTTTTTAAATGAATTTTTACACGGGTGCTCGGCCTTACGCCACTTCTCCCTTCTTTTCTAGTCCGAATTTCGACCCGTCCAAGCGGAAGCGGTAAGTAACTTAAAAATGGAGTTTTATTTTCCGATTTGTGCTCAATTGAGTTTTTGTTGTTCGTGGTATGGAGATTAGGGGGAAATACTTCCGGCGCTTTTAAAAACTAAATACCTTTCCTAATAAAAATACAAATTGACGGTTAGCCTATTAGACCGATATTTTCCCCCCTCAGCCTTTTTAATAATTCTTTTATTTTCCATGTGACATATTTATAGAATTTTATTGTATGTTAATTTTATTTGTCATATATTTCAATCGCAATGAAAAAGTCAACTTTTCGTGTGAAAATATCGAAAATTGTTTGTTGTGTTCATCGAAGTGTAAACGTTTTTTATTCAATAAAAAAAACAAATTATTTTTTAAAAAAACTATTTTTGTGTGATATTTATACATAGAAAATTATGGCTTATCGATTACATTAAGTAACTCAACTGGAATTTAGTTTAGCATTTATCTAACAGTAATATTTCTATAAGATGAAGTGCTAGGGGAAAGATTACCGGCGCGTGTGCATTTTTTTAAAGCTTGTAGTTTTGTTTTCAAATTGTCGCAAGTGCTATAAATAATTCATTTTTATCTATTTGTTACTATAAATGTACAGTTGTAGAAAGTTAAAAAATTAATTTTAAATTGCTTTTTACTGTATCATTGTCCTCTTGAAATTTTAATATAAAAATATTTCGAATTAAATAATTATTCGAATAATTATTACGAAATCTTATTTAAACAAATAATTTCTGCTTTCACGTCAAAAGTCTCATCAAACATTTGAAAAAAAAATTGAATAAATTGATTGAATTAAAAATAGTTGAATCTTGCAATGTACTAGGAGGAATATTTTTTTTTAGTCTATGTGAAGATTAAATCTTTTTCATGATATTCTTTCAAATATAATTGTGTGGATCCATATATAATGAGATAAAAGTAAGAATTTGACAAGCATATTAATTTTCTTTTTCATGAATTGATTGATTATTTTCTGTCATAATGCATTAATTTTGACGCGCAAAACATTTTCTGTAATTAATGTAAAAATTGCTAAAAAAATTGTAGAAAATTAATTTTGAATCGTAAGATATTCATTTTTATTTTATGTTGCACAGTATTTCTTAAGCTGTATATATATAGTCTAATGAATATTTTATAAAAAAAATATTACTGAGTTTTAATGAATTATTTTTTTCCAATTTTTTTATTTGTTTGAAATTCCTTTTCATTATTTTGATTTATCAATCAAACACGAGGAGTTTGTTTATATATATATATATATATATATGTATAATCTTTTTATAAATAGTAATTTTTTTCATAGATTCTATGTGTAAATAAATATATATAGTATTTAGGGTGTAAAAATAAAATTTCTTGATAGTAAAAAGGTGTTAATTTTAACTTATTTAAAATTATTTTACATACTTTCTATTTCTTTCGTAATTTTTAAATCAAAATATTTGCTAAACGACTATTTAAAATTGTGTTCAAATTGTTCTAGATTGTGATGTGCACAACTGTTGAGTTTGTTAAATTTATCTTAGCCGATATTTCATTTATGCATTGAGGAAACAAGCAAAAGAGAATGTATTGTAGACGTGTGCGATGTATGAGCTTAGATAGTTGTTGAAAATTTATATTCCCTCTGGTTTTCCCATAAATATTTATTTTTGCCGCAAGTTTTTTTAAAAAAAAAGAAATAGAAATGCGTGTTAAAAAACTTCAAATAATCAAAGTGTAAAGAAAATAAATTGAAGAAAGTTTAATAAGTAATATACTTATTCACGATTAATATAGAGGCGTAAAAAATTGTTTTATTGGGTTTATATTATAAATACTGGTTTTCGGCATGCGTTATTTTTTATTCTTGTACAAAACGTAACTTTTATTTTTTTTCTTTACCTTAATGTAAACATTTTTGTTTTTATATTTTTCGTCGATTATTATATAAATTTCACTTTGATGATGTTTTTTTATAAGTAATGTTATATACAGTAAATTAATTGAAATTTAATTATAATTATATATTTTTTTCGACATATTTATAACGACTTATAAAAATATGTCTTTTACAATAAAAAATATTATTTGTAAAATAAATGTTTTCTTAAAAAATTTTTTTTAGAAAATTCTAGAAAATTATTTAAATTTATCTGAAATGTCCCGTGAACCTATAAGATGAATTATTACAATTCAAAATTGCTTTCAATCACCTAAATGGATATCTATTGCAATAACAGATTTAAATGAATCTGCATAAAAAAAACAGTTCGTAAAACTATTTTACTACTTTCACAACTTGTACATAACTAAAAAATATTCTCAAAATAACAATCTAGTACTAGAATCACCGAAAAAAAAAAACAACACATTATTTCCAATTACAGGAATTTAAAAAATCGTAAAAATACGAAGACCGCTTTCAATCAGGAAAATTGTTTACCAAATGTTTCAATTTGGATGCAAAGCAAGATATAGTAGCAAGGAGATGTATTATCAAAAACATTTTGCTATTATAAATCGAGTGAACTAAAATTTGTGACAATTAAAAATGAATCGGTACAAAATAAGTGAATTCCCTCAATATGTCAAATTGAAGAACCCTCATTTGCTACTGTTTCCCTCTTCTAAAAAATTATCGCCTATCCCACTTGTCTTTTCAGTGACGTCATGGAGTTCCTGGTTTTCTCAGAATCGCCGATCATTGAAAATGGTTGCCGGAATTTTAAAATCTCCCATAATATCCCTGTTATCCTTGTTGTCACAATTGTCAACTTTCAAGCCATCACGACTTTCTGTCCCTTGCGACCATACATCCTTAATTAGTTCTAATTATAAAAATATTTCTTTGGTGGCGTTTTAGCAAAAACAAAAAAAAATTATACCAAAAACGATCGTTTAAGATTATATTAATACATTTTTTTATTAATGGACATTATTTATTTATGCTTTAAATGTGGAAAAAAGTTTGTTTTTCTCCTTCACATAAAAAAAATAGTCAGTTTATAAATTATACATTTTTGGTGATTGACGACGTTTTGAAAAACCGTATAAATAAATAATTTTTTTCTTTCTTTTTTGGATATTTACTGGCAATTGCGATAGAATATCCGTATAAAATTGTTTTAAAAATATTTTTACAAGAAAAATATTTAAATACAAATTTTGGGTAAAAAAAATGAAGGTAAGAAGGACATATTTTCTAAATGTTCTCCTTTTCTATAATGGTAATATTTTGCCAAAATATGGCCAGGACTTCTCTACCGGAGTTGTAATAAAATTTTTGAGTGAGTGAATGAGTGAATATTAACGTCGCACTATTCAGCTACTTGAAGGCTCTTGGTGACGAACCTCGTCATTTTGAAACATGGTCAAGTGACAGAGGGGATGTTTTGGCATTGTACCCCTACACGGCGGGTCTTCAGTGGTATTAGGCTCGAACTCATGACACGCCAGCCTTGAGTCCGATACCTTGACGACTAGGTTTCCTTGGCCACATAAAATTTTCGAAATGTATGATTTAGAAGATCTATTCATATTTTATTATACAGAAATTTTAACAAAAAAGTACCTGTTATTATTACAATTGATCGTAACTCAGAAAATTTTGTAAATTTTTCAAAAATTCAGTTTAGGCTGTGTAAAGAAGTATTAAATATTATTGTAGAACCATATTCAATGAAAAGAGAATGTTTTGAAAATCTGTCATTCTTCCTTCATTTTTTACCAAAAAAATTGTTGTTTCTGGAAATACAATTCTTTAGCCAATTTTAGATGTATATTCTAATTCAAGTTACACTAAATATCAAAAAAATTATTCGTTTATACCCTTTTTCAAAATCATGGCTCCGAACGTAGTCAGTAACAATACAAACAAGAATAAAAAAAATCCCCGTGTGTTCAACACCCAAAACAAAATTTTCTCGTTATTTGGCACCAATCCGATCTTATTAACCATTTAAGAGAATTTTTAATGAAATAGAAATTTATATATTTAAGCAGCGCAATATTTGAAAATGTTTATATACTGAATTTTTTCAAAATATTCATCAAGGCAGTTGAATAATGTATATTATATAAATCGTTGACGTCAATGCTATATTGTTAAAACAAATTTATTCGAAATTCAGCATAATTATGAAATTAGTCTGATAATTCTCGGAAAAATTCACAGAACTCGCTAATCATTATATAAAATTTTATGTATTTGTTTTTCAACAAATCAGACCTGAAAATTCCTTGGAAATAGTAATAGTTACGTAAAACTATCTCCATTGGGAAATCGCCATTTCCTTTATTGTTACATGTTCCGCTCGTGTTCCTCTTCGTAAATAAAACAAGAAAGAAATTTTGACGCGTTTTGTAATCTCTCTCTGTATTCTGTTTTATTTTTCCTCTTAAATAAGTTTTCTTCGTTCCCGTATAGTTCTTTTAAATAAATGTAAGTCATAAGAATCCCAACTTACTTAAAATCCATCAAGGCTCGGGGTATTGGAATTTATTGATTACTTTTATATTTTTATTATTACATTCGTTAGTTACTTACGGAATTTTTATTTCACAAAAACGTAAATTTTTCGCCAAATTGTTATTGTGGAGCTCCTTAATCTATTATCAAAAATTTAATTCTATTTTAAAACTTCTTTCGAAATCGCATTTAAATGAAAATGATAGTAAATATATATTGTTGGAATATAGATACGTAATAGGATTTTACCGTTACTTTTTTATGAGGTCTCAGGGGTGTTAACTTTCTCTAGAGGGCTGAAAATATAAACAATATTCAAATATATATAAACTCTTTGAAATTAAAATTAAATAATTCGAATGTCTTACACATTATTTATAAAGGAATAGGACTTCAGAAAAAAGTATAAAGTTTTTAAAATATAATCATAATTTTAAAAATTATAAGCATATGAAAATAAGAAACATTTCTATAACAAATATTAAGTTTTATATTGCGCATGCTATTTTCTAAAATGTAGTTTTAATTACTAGCTATAAGTTGATTTATAAAGTTAAATGTATCTTTATTACCCTGTAGTATTTTTATATTAGTAGAATAATAAATCATATTTTTTAAAAAATAAAAAAATACATTACATTTTTTTTTTTAATTTCAAAATTTTTCGAATATTTTGAAATACAAAAGATATATTATTCTTAAATGGTGCAGGGTTTAAAGAGTACGATACATTTTTAAAATCTATAAAGTTTTATACATCAGAGGGTACTATTTTGGAAAATAGCGAGCGCAACGCAAAAATTATTTAATATTTATTACAAATTATTTCTTATTTTCACATATGTTTATAATTTTTAAAATTATTATTATATATCAAATATTTTGTACTTTTTTGAAGCCATAATCCTTCGTAAATAATGAGTAAAAGATTCGAATTATTTAATTTAAATTTAAAAGAACTATACCTGTTTGAAAATTGTTTATATTTTCACCCCTCGGAACAAAACTAACACCCCTGAGACCCCTTGATGACTGACTATGTTCGGAACCGTTGATTTTGTGAAAAAGGGTATAAACGAATACTTTTTTGTTATATTTAGTGTCAGTTGGAATTTTAATATACGTATAAAATTGTTTTAAACAGATTATTAAAAAAAACTATTTAAACGCAATTCTTTGGACAAAATAAAAAAAGAGTGACATATTTTCAAAAAATTCCCCGTTCATAAAAAATGCTTTTTAATAATAATAATATTTTTCCAATGTATAGTTAAGATTTGTATACTGGAGCTGAAGAAGGATTTTTGAAAAATTTACATTATTTTGAGAGTTACAATCAATTAAAATAATAACGGATTTTTCTTTCGTAAAATTGTTCTGATATAAAAAACATGAATTAATCCGTTTCTAAATTATATGTTCCAAAATTTTAGTTCAACTCCAGTGTAAAAGCTATATATAAATACAAAATATTATTATTAGAGATGTATGTTCCATAAAAGGAGAAGTTTTAAAAAACATGTCGTTCTTTCTTCATTTTTTTGCCAAAAAATTGCACTTAAATAATTTTTGGGGTTTTTTTGATTGATTGATTGAATATTAACGTCGCACTGTTCAGCTACACGAGGGCTTTTGGCGACGGACCACGTAATTTTGAACCATGGTCAAGTGACGTGGACGACACCTGAGCTGGCACCCCCTCTCCTAACTACCACACCACACCAACGGGAGGACGTTTCAGCTCTCGACAGATTTAACGTGCATCGCTGCCCTACACGGCGGGTCTTTAGTGGTACTGGGCTTGAACCTGTGACAAAGCAAGCCGCAGTCCGATACCTATACCACTCGGCTACCGCGGCCACATTTTTTGGGGGTTATATTACTCTTAAAATTTTTTTTATATGTTTATTCTAATTCAACTAACACTAAATATAAAAAATGACCATTTGTATGCTTCTTCAAAATCACAGTTTTGAACATTTTCAGTCATCTTAAGCATTCCAATTTATAATTTTTCTTTAACAAAATTATTATCTTTACTTTTTCAAAACATTCGTTTTTTTTAAAGAGAGTGTGTAGATAAAAATAAATAATACTTTTTTTTAATTCATTGTTTTATTAATTCAAAGGTGAATCTTATTTCCTTAGTGAGAGAAATAAGGGAGAAAGAAAAAGTCAGATCTCTTTCGAGAGCATCCAATAAATTCCATGCTCTCGAATAAACTGCTATTATCAAATTCCCCTGTTCTTTAACATTTTACATGAATTTTGTACTATTATTCACAATGCACCCATGGTAACGAGATATCTATAAGCCAAAATAAAAGATATATACATTTTAAATAGTCAGCACGTTTTGTAAAAATGTTCCAAAACTTCTGATGGATTTCTTTTTAATGTCGAAGATAACGTATCTAGAGCTACGCAACTGCCGTGAAAACAACTTTAGAATGTCACAGCTGGAGATAAAAAAATTATGAAAACGTATTCTGCTCTTTAATTGTGAGACAGTGTTTTAAATTGATTGAAACTTAATTAAATTGTGGGGGGCTAGGATTTTTGAGGCCCCAAAACCTGACTTTGCTGGGGGCACAATATTTTTCGCTACGCGACTGAAAATAATCTTATAAAATGAAACAATAATAAAAAAACTATGCAAGGTTTTGTAAAGAACAGCTTCAGTCACAAAGAATATGTATACATATCATAGCTTTAGGAATGAAATTTAATAAAATGTAGTCGAATTATATTTCGTATTTTAAATAATCGAATTTACTTTTATTTATGGCAACCTTCTGCTATTTTGTTTCAATTGTAATGTGTATTGTGGTGGTGATTGTGGTAACCTAGTAGTCATGGTCACGAACTAATTCATTGCTGACGTTGTCGTGTCGCGTGTTCGAGTCCTGATTCCACCAGAGAATGTAAACTGAATAATGTCCAGGTACAATTTTATGTTACCTACAGCAAAATGCCTTTGATTGTCTAAACTACATTTTACTTTTTATTAAAACTTATAGAATCTATACTAGTTTTAGAATATATTAAATATTGTTTCCCTGGAAATGTTAGTTAATTCTGGGATTATAAAATATACTTGCATTTTGTGAGATTATTTTTGCATCTTGCTTTCCATCACGCACAATTCAAAGGTTAATAAAAATAAAATGTATGTCAAATAGTTCGCTAGCTTATATAGTTTCTTAAGAATATGACTTTATAATTTTATTGTGTTAAGAGTTAAATTAATACCTTTTCTTGTGTAATCTATTTTTTTAACCTTTTCTTAGAAAGGTAGTTTTATCCTTGGGACTGTTATTTTTTTAGTGTTATCTAACATCTGAAATATAAAAAAGTTTATAGTTTTTTTAATATTCCAAATTATATGAAAATATAACTTCTCTCTGCCTTTTTTTGCTTCGATTCTAGGAACATTTGATCATCTTTTGACTCAATAATGCACCTTTCTTTCATGAAATTAGTTCTAAATTATGTTTCTGAATACAATGTATCTTTTTTGTACGATTTATCGCATTTTGGTGCTACTTTCTTTTGTTCCGAAGGAACGTTTTCCCTTAAAAGGTCTTAAATATAAATTATTTGTCTACTTTTTTAAAATAAATTTTGCTTTGAGAGGGCAAATTAAAACTTTATAATTCATTTTTTAATCTAACAAAAATTACTTATTGCATAAAAATTATTAAATATATGAGTGTTTCTTAAATTCACACTATAAAAAAAAACACGAAAGCTCTAAACGATGGACATCGTAATTTTGAACAATGGTCAAGTGACGAAAACGACACCTGAGGTTGCACTCCCCTCTCCGACTTTCACACCACGTGAATGGGAGGACATTTGAGCCTCGGCATACTTAGCGTCATCGGCCTCCTCTGCACGGCGGGTCTTCAATGATGCTTTCTATGAGAGTATTCGTAGAGATGGCAGATATAATTATGAGATCGGGTTTTTTTAAAAGTAATTTATTCAGGATCAAAAACAAAGTACCATCTATTGTAGTAAACGACAGATTTGGCATGTATCAGTCCCTCTACACGCCAAGTCTTGAGTAGCATCAGGACTCGAACCCGAGACACAGGCCACAAGTTAGTACCCATAACCCATAGGCTACCGTGGCTTTTGGCAATAATGTGATACCACACATAAAATAAGATCATAAATTTGAATGCCATTAATTCACTTTCAAAATGAACTTCAAAAGAGATTTTAAAGTGATTAAAACTGTTATTTTGGTTCTTTTAATATTATTAGGTTATAACATACATCTCTTTGTTGTACTCTGTATTATGTATAATTTGACATTTTTTTTGTTGATATTGAAATTTATATTTTGAAATATTGATTTGATATTTTTTTTATCACTGTGTGCTTTGAAGGTTAAGTCGTTCGCGAATCATCTAACTGGAATATTTTTAGAAAAAATAAATTTCAACACCCATTTTTAAGATAAAATGAATTTCAATTTGAGCTTATCTAAACTTTTAAAACATTTTCAAGAGGCAGAAGAGAGGGCACTGATAAAGAAAGAGAAAAAATGCAAATGCGCCGTTTTAAAACCGCACTTAGAAATGGTGGTGAAACGACCTAAATTGATAGGAGAGTTTTGACCCCTGTGATTTTATGGCGCGTGTTTAAAAATAAGGAAATCATTGTATCACAGCTGGTGAAGGTGATATATTATAATCTTTCCCCCCTGTTAAGCAACGATTTGAGAGATAAAAATTTTAAAATTTTAAAATTTACAATAGAATCAATCGATGAACGCGCTCCTCAACACTCCAGGAAAATTGGGTCACTTTATCAAATAATTTTAGTATTGAGATGATGCTCTTATTGATAAGTTGAGATATGATTGTATTTGGGAATACATTGTTAAATTTAAAATTGTGATATTATTTAAAAAACGTAAATTTTGGCAGGCTTGGTTGATATGTCATGCCAGTTTCACTTGCAATGGAGCAACTAAAAAAGTTCTTGATCACCACAACCGGATGATGACAATGATACTTTATTCACGGCGCACTATAGTGTAATATGAGGGCTTTTAGCGACGGATCTCGTTCTTTTGAATCTTGGTCAAGTACCGAGGACGACACCTGAGCTGAACCCCCTTCCCCCCTCCGAAATTCCACAACCATGCCAACGGAAGGGCTTTGAGCCTCGACAGATTTTACATGCATCAACTCTCTACAAGCCCGGTCTTCAGTGGCAATAAGTCTCGAACTCATTTCACGTCAGGTACGTGTTCGTGGCTGACCAAATATATGATGCTTACAATTTCTGATATAAAGCCAACATTAAGGTATCCGACTACGTTCGGAACCGTGATTTTAAAAAAAGCGTATAAATGAATAATTTTCATGATATTTAGTGTCACTTAGATTAGAATACATGTATAAAATTGTTTAAGGACATTTTGACAAAAAAAAATTATTTAAATACAATATTTTGGCAAAAAGTTAACTTAGAATAACCTTTTCTCAAAATGTTCTGCTTTTATAAAAAAAAATGCTTCTAAAATTAAAATATTTTTCTTATATAAAGTAAAGACTTCTTCAGAGAACCTGAACTATTTTTTTTTAAAAAAATTCACATGATTTTCAGAGTTACAACCAATTGAATTAGTTATCGGCATTTTTTTCTTAAAATTTCTCCCCTTTGTTGTCGTAAAACATGGACAAACCCACTTCTAAGTTATATATTTCAAAAATTCTAGTTGAGTCTCTGTACAGAGGTGTGAGCTATATACAGGCAAAATATTATAATAGAAGCATTTTTCACAAAAGAAGAATATTTTGAAAATGGATCCTTCTATGTTAATTTTTTGTCAAAATATTGTACTTAAATAATTTTTTTATTGTACCAATATTCTTAAAAAGATTTTATATACATTTTCTAATCTAAGTGACACTAATATAATAAATGTTATTCATTTATATTCTTTTGCAAAAAAAAAAATCACGGTTCCGAACGTAGTCCTTAAGGAAAGACAGAAAAAAATAAGAATTTATTGAGCATGGAGTAGGATCGAAAATGGGGAAAGATAGCTCTGTCTTCCCGGAGGATCATGATTCGCGTTTACCCCCTTTCCCCAAAGACATCAAACTAAACCTTCTTCTGAATTCCCTGATTTTCTTTACCTCCCCTTCCCTGACAGGATGTGAACTTTTGTAGTACATATTTGCCTTAATCTTCTTTCATCAAGGATGAGAGTAATATCAATCTATATATGCTTGAAATTTTTTCTAATTTTTTGAATTCTATTGGTGGCTGTGTACTGTCTACTCTCTTTACCTTATATGTTATTATAATATACTTATTCACCACAAAATGATGAACCAGTTATATAATAAAATATGAGATGGTTAGTTTTATTACATACTTAAAATTTTCTTTTACAAGATATTATTTTTCATGCATTTAAAGCCAAATTATCTCCTTTCAATAATGAACAGAAAAAAACTGACTTCTGAATTTCATTTTGCTTAATCGTTAGTCGATATATGTCTACGTATGACTTCATTTTTTATCTTGTTAAAGTTTAATCATAAATCTTCCACGGAATTCCCGAGTTTTGACTTTTTAAATTCCTTTAAGTGTATATTCTGTAGAGGATTATAATTTAAAAAATATTTCACTTGGCATTAGAAATGTTGACCTAAAAAGATCAGAAAACATCTTATCTCATAAAAAAAATGTTTCTTCTTATAAGATGTCTTGCACAATCAAACTATTCGAATCATAAACGCAAACGAAAATTTGTATGAAATAAAAAGTAATATTTTTATGTAATTATATTTATTTATATCCATCGAATTGTGATTTAAAAATACAAGGCGAATTTTTTTACGTTATTATAAAACAATTGAACATATTGTGAATGTAATATTTATAATATATGTGTAGATTTATGAAACTTAGCAATATTTTTTTATGTAAATTGTGAACCATAAAAAACAAAAATACTTCTCCCCCACGATAAGCAATAAAAATGGGAAAAAATGAAAGAACTGTTTCTTATTTCCAGAAAATAATTATTAAAAATGAATCATCACGAATATTAAAAAAAAAGCAGAGAAAAATATTGAGAGAATTAAAGTAGAATTCTTTACGTAACGAAAAAGATAAAGTGATATTCTCAGTCGTATATTATGAAATATGTCGCAGTCGCATTTATTCTTATTCATTTCTAAACGAATGGTTCAGAAAAAAAAACAAATAAGAAAGAAAGAAAAAGGTTAGGAATGTGGAAAAGTTACATTGTTTGTTGCCTTATGCGAACAAACGAAAAAAAAATTATAAATAATGTTTATATAATCATGTACAAAATATTGTAAAGCACAAAATATTGAACAGTGTAATTAAATCGTTTTATTTTGGTCTCTTTTTACCAACGAAAATTTAACATACGCCAGGTTGCCATTTTACAAAAAAATTCTGATATATACGAGGGTCTACAAAGTATTAACACAATGATTAAAAAAGCCTGAAACTTTTTACCTAAATTACAAATATCTATGATAAAAATAAAGTATTACGAGGTAGAAAGTATTGTATGCACAACTTTCAACATACAGATTATAAACATCTGCTCGAGTACGTTGTAAATACATTGTGTAATTCCATTGCAACAATTGTTTTTCGGCGTGTAATTGTTATACATGGTTCAAGTTACAATAAAACATACGGAAAGAAAAATATCAGTCAGCAAATTGTAACTTTCAAAAACAGATAGTGAATAACATTTTGATTAAATATATTTCTTAACTACAACAAAATCGATTTAGGTAAAATGGAGTAACGATTGTAGATTTATTTGTTGAATAGGTTCGAACATTATTTACTCATAATAATTATACTTAAATACATATTGAAAAAAATTACCCTAATTTTAGATTTTTTTTCCTTCCGTGAAGCTAATTAAGAAAAATAATGAAGAAAAATGTGCATTGCTTGTAAAAATTTCGCCAACTTGCCGTCAGTTTTGACAAAAATTGCTTAATTAAAATTAATTTTCGCCCTTTAATGGTTGTAGACTAGGTTGTTTAGGGTTGTTTACAGTCTTTTTATGAATCGCTCTGTAATTTTTCTTAGCTTTAAAGACCTTTTTAAGGAGAGTGAAAGAATGGCTTTTCCGTAACATTTTTTAAAGCTTAGTTTTATTGTATGTATAGTTTTTTTTAAAGTTTCATTAATCACGTTTTAATAATTTTGAAGCAATGAAAAGCAATCATAAAATGAAAAAATCTTATAAAGAATTTGAACATTTAATTTATTCCAATTTATTTGCTTTATAGCCAAAAAATATTTTTAATTAAAATATTTTGATAAAAAAAATTTTTTTGTCGTTAAGAATCCTTAATAAAATTTTATTATTTAATTGAAACAGCTTTTAAATTTGTGCTTCTGCATAAAACCTGATGCAAAATTCGAAGAAAATTGTTACCGAATCATTTCTGGAAAACATAAATATTCACATTATTAATTCATCATCTGTTAATTAATTTCTATCATGATGTCTTCTGTATTATTAGAATGCTTTGTTAATATATAACTGTTATTCGTCTCTACAGAGTTTTACACAGGTTACATCATTAATATAATAATTTGAAATACCATCTGTAGATACAATGGTTTATTAATTCATATTCATCTGAATTCTGAATAAATACTTCAAATCCTTATAATGTTACCATAAATATATAGCATTAATAACATTTTGCATATTAAATTATCTATTCGTCTCTAAACATTTTGTATGAAATGTTTCATTTCACAAATTTAGTGCCCCACAATGGCAATTGATAATTTATTGAGTATCCATTATTTAAATGTAAACTAGGTGTCTCAATTTTTTTGTGAAGTTACTATGTGGCTTAATAATATGAAAATTTAATGTTATATATACTTAGATGAAATATTATTCTTAAAAAAGGAGGGTGTTCCTTTTTCGTACACAATGTATTTCTTTTTTCCTTAGCTTTTCTGTTTCTCTCTTTTTTTTCGTAAAACTCTCCATAAATTTAATGTCATGAATCTTGCATAGATGTACTAAATATTATAAGTAGAAAATTATTTTTATTAGAATAAAGGACAATTATATATTTTGTTTAAGTAAAAGAAACGTATCGGAATATTTAATTCAAACTTGTCATTATGTGGATTGTATATAATTCAGAAATAGAATAATTTCGTATATCACAGGAAGAAAAATGTGAAACGTAACAAAAGTATATAAACATGATCATATCCATATCTCAACCAAAGTTATTATCATTTGTATGGTTCATTTTTTTTTCTAATTTTTATTTCTATGTAATTGACTTTTAATTAATTGAATATACATTTATTCGAATTATATTTTTAAGCATAAAAGATTATCGAAAATAAAATACGGCATCAGTGTAAAAGGACTAGGAAATTTTAAATAATATATACCTTGTTGTATAATTAAATTATGGTTTCAATATTTTATTTAACCTAATTGAATATTTTTAATTCTCTGATTACATGCGTAAGATTTTTTTTTTTTTACCATTTCTCCAATTGGAACATTTAAATTGGTAGACGAAATTTTCGTAAAGACTTTCAAATCTTTTTCTTTCGTACGAAAACTACGTAACGCGAATCTTGTCAAATTTTGATTTTATTAAATTAGAGAGAGATGCGTTCTTTTCTAAGTGGAAACATGCAACACTTTAAATAATTGGAAGAACACATTTAAGAAAGTGGAACAATGTAATTACGTTCCCAAAGAAGCATTTTTAAGACCGAACCACTGATGGCTTGCTTGAACGAATCTAGCGAACGTCATACGAAAAGTTCATCGGCTTTTTCACGTTCCATTCGTTTATTTATCCTCCACCTAGTTTTTCGCGTGATGATTTCACTCAACCCTTCTTTTTTCAGCCACCTCCTCCCCCACCTCTCCGTACGACTGAAAACAGCTCTCACTTATTTAAATCGACTCAACTCAACTCCTCTAGTAGGATTACCTGATTCAGTTGACACGAGCAATCGCCGCACTTGTGCTTTCAGCCTTGGCCCGCTTTTCCCCATTTTTTTTTTATTTTGCTTCGCTTGTTTTGTTTGTTTGTTTGGCTTTCCCCCTGACACGTTTTTGTTTTGCTGCTTTTTTTTCTCTCTCGCTCACTCTTACTCTTAGGGTTGCGATGATTCTTATTAATTCGAGTTGCTTTTTATAAATTCTGCTACTCCTCCACGCGTTTAGTCGTTCACGGTCGTTCATTCCACTTCGAGAAGGAAGAGAAGGCTGTTTACCACTCAACTCAGTGTTGAGGGACGCCGCTTTTCGGTTTCGCAATTAGAAACCGTTTTTCCCTTTAAAACGCGTAGTAAAAGGAGTTGTGTAGTATTTAAATAGGGGTTGGGAAATAAAAGAATTGATTAGGGTAGGTTCAGTGCGTGGTACCGATATTATATGCTTTATGAATTTTTCCCCGTTCATTAATAAGGCGTTGTCTTACGTAAATTATACATTGATGGATTTTTGAAATGCAATTAATGGAAGAAATGTTTAAATTGACTTATTTAAAAAAAATGGTACATTATATATAACACGTAATTTTGTGGAGCGTTTTTATTAGGAAAAGTATTTCTATTTTTTGCTGAAAAAGTACTTATTTACGGATAAACTAGTGATGCATGTTGATACATTAAAGACGATGAATATGAATAAAAAATTAGTTATTGTTAATTTAATGAGAAACACTGTTCGTAAGTGGTTTTGAAATGAATCAGGATTATTTTTAGAAATTAAAGACTGTTTTTGTGTTGATATTTTGAGTATATTTCGGCCGTCTTAAATGCGTTTGGAAAAAATGAGAATACTTTTTCGTTTCTTTATATTATTTATCTTTTTTTTCTTAAAAAAATAGACATCGAAAAGCTTGGGAATCGAAAAGTGAATTACATCTAATTCTTCAACAAAATTTAGAATAAAAAATGAAATTAATTTAAAAGTCGTCTCCTAGGGGTTGTTAATTTGTCTTGTAATTTAATTTGAAAAAATGATTATCTGTTGTATATATTTTGAAAGTAATTGATAAGAATTATTAAATACTTTAAAAATGATGGGATTATTTTACATTTTAGTTTATAGCTTTTAAAATGTTTTTTTATGCAGTTTATAAACGAAACAGTGTTATTAAGAAGTTGAATAGCTAAATTTTATTGTTAATGAAAGCAAAGAGAAGATTTTAATTTTCAGAAAAAAGAATAAACTCCAAAGAGAGTATTGATATAACCTTCCAAGTTTTATAATGTAATGTTTGATTCATAAACGTATAAAACTTATAAGTATAAAAAAAAACTTTACCAAAATGCTTTTAAAATTAATGTAAATATAATTTCTCTCATTATATATAAAGGATATTTAATATTTACTATCATTATTTTCATGACATATTAAATTTTTTTTAAAGCTAGATAGATAAATTTTTAAAACATAAAAATGTACACGAGTAGTTAAAAAGAAATAACCCCAAAATGATTTTGTAATAGAGTAATATTTTAAATACATTAACCTACATTGGTTACAGTTAAGAATGATAATAGCGGAAAACGGAAATAGTTAATGTGACTGACATGATTACGGAAGCTAAAGAGCAATTTTTGAACATAATTTTAAAAAACATTCCTGTGAATGATTTAAATATTACTCAATATGTAAATCGATAATTTTTTAAAAACGTAACGAGAAACATTACGAAAGTAGCTAGTTAAAAACCGTTAAATAACTATTTCTAGTGGATTGAATTTAATCCTATTAGTAATAATATTTTTGTTAATTTTAAAACAGAAATTGTTCCCCACTGAGAGACTGTAATGTACGAGTAATTATTTTTTCTATTTAAAATGTTTAAAGTTTTTAAATCGTATTTTCAATGTAGGTATTTAACTTAGATGTTAATTTATATATTGTCACTAATAGTTGCTAAAAAGTTACAAAGTGATACATTTTTTGGTAATTTAAAAAAATATATTACTTTGTAACTTTTTAGCAACTATTAGTAACAATATATAATAACAATATATATAAATCCTCAAAACTTATTTTTGATAGCGTTCTTTGATTCATTTAATAACATATAAATTACCAATAGCTGCATTAAATCACAATCTAGATCACAGTTGTAAAGAACTAGGTTAAAAAGGTTCTAAACCCCTTTAGTTAGTTGGATAGTGGTGATTGAAAAAAAAAAAAAAGCTGCATAGATGAGAGAAACAAAAAAAAAATGATGTAGCTAAAACTTTTGTATTTAAATGGTGCAATATCAATAAATTACCAAATTAAGATTTCAAAACCAACGAGAAAACATCTTGTAATTTTAATAACACCGACCTCGCACAAGACCACCCCTACCGAGTTTTTTTCGTAACAATTTATTTAAACCGATTTTGTCACAGAACCTTTTCTGCGGTGGAGAGGGGAGGAGAGAGAAAAGTGTCCAATCCTACCTAATCCTTTCAATTTCTCCAGCCTAGACACGAAAAGATGCATAGAAGCGCAAATTTGGGTCAGTCTTTCCAATGAGCGAGAGGTCGCTACTGCTAAGTGAAAGTGCAACAACCGCCGTTCTTACGTAGCGTAATAAAAAAAAAGGCAGCGCTGTACGCGAAAACAGAAGGTCTAATCCCTTCCGTATATTAGCAGAGCATCGCACTTGGCGTGGAAATTGGCGACCTATTAATACTGTCGAGGTCACGTGGTTGAAATGAAAACGTTAGCCAGGTTTAATCCAGCCGCAGAACTTCGCTTGACTTGAAACCCGTTTTCTACTGTACTCTTTGATCACTAGATGTCCCATCGCTCTTCGGAGTCAGTTGGTTATTTGTAGTGCTCCTCTCTTTAACAAGCGGTGTTATTGACTTGATGAACGCGCGTTGAAGATTGCATGCCTTGATTTTCTTTAGCATCTTCGGTGTTTTATTTTATTTTTTGGACTTTACCGTGTGTGCTTTACTGTTGTGACTGGAATTAATTTGGATATTGCTGTTTATTATGAACATTTGTGGGATTGAGACCTAAAACAACTATGGTTTTTGGTTCGAGAAATATTTTATGTAAGTACTTAATTATTTATTTTTGTTAAATTGTTGAAAATAATTTCTCACGGAAGATTTCTCAGAGTATAATTTTTATAGAGATCGTGGGTTTAGTTTATATTCCTATTAGTCTTTTTTAGATGGAAAAATATTTTATAAATCTCACTCTACCCATGTCTAAAATTAATTATTAGTTTTAAGTTAGAACATCTCTTTTTTATGTTTTTCTATTTTTTTTACAAATGTGTAAATTCTAATTAGATTGTGATGGACTCCTTTTAATCGGATGAAAAAAATATAATGTTAATTCATTTTAAATCATGATAGCATTTCTAGTGTTAAATTATTTAATGTTTTTGAAATGTAATAGATTTTATAGATTGCGATGAATTACTTCTGTTCATGCGAAAAATTATAACATTAAATTGTTTTAAAATCAAAGTTTTAGCATTTACAGTGTTAAATTATGTTACATAGTAAAAGTGTGTGGTAGATTTTATTCACCAAGAAGTATTAATTATTTTGTAACAAAAATTGGCTGAAAAAACTTTTGCAATGATTTAACTCATTTGTAAAACTGTTTAAATTACGAAAAGAGTGAAATCCAAATATCTAAATTAATTCCAATCACAAATGATTGCATGTTGGAAATTTCTCCTTTTCAAATGTTACTTCTCTTTAGTAGTTAGAGAGAGAAAAAGAGTGTGTGCTTTTTTTTTATTTTTCTGTTTTATATTGCAATTTTAGCAGTTAGAGAGAGAAAAAGAGTGTGTGCTTTTTTTTATTTTTCTGTTTTATATTGCAATTTTGAAATCGAACAAATTTATTTTAATGAAAATGTTCGTCGTAGTTCATTGTAACATTTTAAAATTATAAGAGTTGTAGATATTTTGTTTGGAAAATTTTTCTTAATGAAGAGGTTATTAAAATGACAACTTTATATATTTATTATATTTAATTAGCTTTTGCCTAATATTTATTCTCTTTGTAACAAATTTTTCTTTTTGTCATCCCGTTTCTATATAATTAGAATTTTAAATATTTAATACGGTTTTTGTACAACGTTTATATGACATTCATTAGAAGGGGAAAAAATGCATTTTATTTAATGAAATTTTATTTCTAAGAAATTGTGTGTGAAAAAATACGTTTTTCATTACTACAAAATAGAATGTCAGTTTTTTTAACCTTACCGTCTTAACATCTAACATTTTCAATACTATTTACAGTGGCTAATTATGCAGTATTTTTGAGTCTCTAAATGAATATTAAATATATTAATTTATACTTCATTATAAGGTATTACGTAGTGTAAATATACTAGTTTTTGTGATACTATTAATATTTTTCTTAATTTATCTCTTAATATGAAATAAAAAATGTTGCTCTCGTTGAAGTTTTATATGTATGGAAGTAAATATAATTGAATGCTTTGTGAAAATATTTTACTATTTTTCTACTCGACAAAAAAAGTCTGAAAACGTATGTGTGTATATTTCTATTTTTATAAATGGGGTAATTCTGATGAATAATAGTATATCTTATAACATATCTTTTTTATTTTACTGTAATCTATGAATGTTTGATTACACATATTCGATATGTTTGTATGTTTACATTGTTACTTTTTGAATCTCGGAGTGTTGTGTAATTGCTATACAATCAACTTTTCAATTTCTTAATAAAAATCAAATTATTTTAGGCTATATGATTAAGATTTTAAAGTATACAAATTTTATTTTTTGCCTGTTTTGATTTATTCTCTATTGGCAGCCGTAATTCACTTTTCAAAGTACGAGGAAAAATTCTGCGAAGTAAACAAAATACGTTTTTAAATGGAAGAATTTTAGGAATAATATTAAAATGTCGACTGTGCACATTCCAAGTTATAAGAATTGCAAATGTCTTTTATATATAGAGAGAAATTCTTGATGTTAAAATATATTCTAAAAGTTCTACATATTTTTACCTACTGTTTCACTTTTGCTATGGGTTATTTATAAAATCAATCGTACCAAATTAATACAAAGTATAATTTTGAATTTAATATGTCATGTACGCAATTTGTACCCTCGCAAGGAGGTAGGTCTCTTTCCACCAAAAACGTTTTCTGATGTTAGGTTTTGGAAATTCCTCTTAATTAAAATTTAACAATTTACGAGATGAATAAATGGATTGATTGATTGATTGAATATTAACGTCGCACTGTTCAGCTACACGAGGGCTTTTGGCGACGGACCACGTAATTTTGAACCATGGTCAAGTGACGTGGACGACACCTGAGCTGGCACCCCCCTCTCCTAACTACCACACCACACCAACGGGAGGACGTTTCAGCTCTCGACAGATTTAACGTGCATCGCTGCCCTACACGGCGGGTCTTTAGTGGTACTGTGCTCGAACCCGTGACAAAGCAAGCCACGGTCCGATACCTATACCACTCGGCTACCGCGGCCACACGATGAATAAATGGAATCGGGGGCTCTAGACATACGATTCCTTAAAAAAACGTTGCGTGCGGTTTAAGAGTTGATGTACGTTAAATTCTCTCTTGGAGTGGTGTGGAGATTAAGGCTGAGATTACGAAATCCGTCGCAGCTTCCTTTCATATAGCACTAAACACCTTATTTTAAATAAAACCGAATCTATATTTGACATTCCAGATTGATTTGGAAGCGAGGCTACAAATTATACTAAATTAATTCATAAAGGTTTAGATGGTGGGTTTTTAATTTAGTAAGGGTGTAGGGGATAAATTAAGGAAATTTGAAGAAGAAAACATTGATCCAGATGCCTTAGTCATTTTTATGCGAATTGCAAATTACAGCCAAACTAATTTTCTTTTGTAATTAATTTTATTAGAAAAATAATGTCAAATACTTCATTCTCATTAGGAACAGTGTAATTTTGTCAATATTAAAAATAATTAGTAATAATTTATAATAGATTCCTCAATCATATGTTTTAACGAAATTAATATCAAACAAATATTTTCATTTTTTGATTATGGGTTTTAATTACAAGTGCCGATTTTTCACACTTTTTCCTTCAGCCCCAAATTTGACTAAACAAAATGGAAGTTTTAAGGGTCTTTGAATAATTATCATTTACTGATTTCAAACAAAGTTCATTGAAAATATATCTATTTCGTATTCTTTTTTGAAAATAGTACAGCGAATGAAAAAAAATTTTACTGATAAAATTGTTATATTTTGTGTTTGAAGAATCACTCATATTGAATGCAGCACTTCTTTCTTTCTTTGCAGAACGGTGAATGATTTCGTTATGATGATAACGGCGAGCGAACCACCTACTTTGAGTAAATCCAGATTGATAGACTTTCCCACGTCGCCTCAGTGTACTACAAACGCCCACAATCCTTCATCTCGTCCTCTGTTTTCCCCCCTCAGTCCTAACAGCAACAGCATGTCGCCGAACCCTTATCCGACTTCATCTGGTCCCCCTTCATCTGTCGCCTGGAGCAACCCCATCGAAGTTCCAGTGGATCTCACAGCCCTCAAGTCCAAAGACATCTTCCCTGCTCGCAAGCAACGCGAGTTCATCCCAGACTCAAAGAAGGATGATAGCTACTGGGACAGACGTAGACGCAACAACGAGGCTGCTAAGAGATCCAGGGAAAAAAGGAGACTCAACGATATGGTGCTAGAGACCCGCATGCTTGAACTCACCAAGGAAAATGCCATGCTGAGGGCCGAATTAGCTGCCGTGAGGGACAAATTTGGGCTTCCCCCACAACAGCTGGTGAATCCTGAACAGCTGCACTTGCACATTCCTTGCCCACCTGTCGATGTCAGGAATCGTCGCAGTAAACTCCTCAGTACCCTTCTACCTGGTTCGGAACCTGGCGTCATTAGTGGTGGACCCGGACTGATGAACCATTCTCCTAATGGTAACAACGGTGTGCCTGAACATCACGTTCATCACATGATGCCTCATCTACACATGATGGACCCAGCTCAGTGGCAGGAGTGCCATGAAAGCGTCATGAAAGAATCGCAGCAGCACCACCAGGCTATGCTGATGAACCATCACCACCAGCAGCAACAGCATCATCTTCATCAACAAGTCATACAACGTTTGGCGGCAAACAGCAACACTGGTGAGCCCGAGTTTCATCAAAGCCTCCGCGACCGGAGTCCACCGGAGGAGGACAACCGAAGAATGATCTCACCTCGAACCTCACCACATCCTGATGAGACCTGTTCGTGGTCCTCGGCTGATGAACCCATTCAGGCTCAAATCAACACGCAGCACTGTCTGCCGCACAAGTTGCGCCATAAGACTCTTATTGGAGACAAAGATTCTTTTGTCTCTGTTCCTTCGTATCCCGATAGTGGCCGTAGCAGCGGAAGGGAGGATACTTCCTCTGATGGGGATAGCAGTACTGGCGGCGGGAAGGAAAGTCCTATCCATAAAATGAATGAACCGGACTCATCTCCTGATTCAGCTCCTCCCAGAAAGATGCCCAGACTGTCCAGACGATCCAAAGGCGTCAACTCAGACCTACAGGCGGAAAACTTCCACCTCAGATTTGAGTTGAAAAAGCTAGCTTCTGAAGTTGCCGGTCTAAGGGACATGCTGCTGTGCAACAGGCCACCATCGCTGGAAATTCAAACCCCCGTGGACCCAACCACCCCTCCTCACAGCAATCGCACATCACCAAATATCATCGAACCTCAACAACCCCAAAATGTTGTGAATGGTAGGGACTGAAAAAATTGAAGGAAGACAGAACTAAATGTGTAGTGGACTTGTTCATTTATTACTTTTTTCCTTCAGAACTTCTATTCGTCCATCATGTATGATTGACTCTTCTAACATTTGTTTCCGAAAATTCTTCCTGTTTGCTGTAGTGCGAAAGTAAAGGCTTAGTAGGGTAGAAAAATGAAAAGGTTCACAAACTTTTGAATTGGAAAGGTTAAATTGCTTTTGTAAGAACTATTTGCATGGCATTTTGAAGTGTAAGAGATAAGTAAAAGAACGTTTGATATCTGTAAAATGGCTTACAAACAATTCCATCATTTTTTTTAAATTGTCAATTACATTTTTGTTTGTACTTTTAATAACTGAGAATTTTTTTTTCTTGACGGATGGAACATTTTGTTATTCAGTATTTATTTCGAACCTTCACCCCAAACACTGTCGACCTGATATAAACGCACTACTCCTCAACATAACAAATCATCTTCTTTTTGTGCCAAAATTGGAACTGAATGAATTTGAACTTGTGCATGTCATGATGGTGGACGTTACTGGTAAATTACAAGCTAAGTCATTTTCTTTTTCTCATTCTTGTTCAAGAACTTTGTTTTATCATTTAAGCTGTTTTTTCTCTCTGTGGAACACCAGTGTCACCAAAGCACTACAACAGCTAATCTTGGAAATTTTCATTCTTAACAATGTAATTAAGTGTTCACTGTATAATTAGTATTATTACATTTTGAATTGTATAATTATTTAATAAGTTTTGAAAAGTGCATTTGTTCTTTTTTGTAATCCGAATTCTCCTGTTAACACACACACAATTGTGGAACATTTAATGTTATGATATAATTTAATGTGGACCAAAATGTTCTCTCCTGCTGAGAATGTTCCTTTTTAACACATCTTGTGTGGCGTAGTTGCTTCATTATCTAGTTCCTTTTTAGCTCGTCGCTGTTTTCAGATAGTACTATAACAAGGTATCAATCAGTGTTGTGAATTTCTATAAGCATGGTTGTATTGTGATCAAAATGTCTTGGAAAATTATATCAACATTTAGCCTTAAGTAAAAGTAGTTTTAGCTTTTGTCCTTTTGCTCAACTCAATTTTGTGCATTTTAATGAGAACTTGTCAATTTTTGAAGCATCAGTATTTTTTTAAATATAAAAACATATTCCGTAATTTTATATATATATTACTTTTGCTGAAGAGAATTTTTGGGAACAAACTTTTGTCAAGTCCAGTGGCTACTCATTTTTAAAAGAATTTTAAACATCTGCTTGGGAAAAAAATACGAAGAAAAGTCAAAATCTGTTTTAGAGCTTTAAAGTATAAAAAAAAAAAAATTGGATATATAATTTTCTAACATTTATACAGCAATTAAGCTAAAAGAAACAAACAAAATAGTTTCACGTATAGGAATGAAAATTTTACTAACGATTTTAAAACAAAATCGAGATAAATGAAGTATTAATAAATTTTAATCGCTAATATATTTTAAACTTTTGAAGAAAACCATTTACTAGAAATTACCAAGGTGGCTAAAGACCAAAAAATTGTTAAGAATACTTAGAAATATAGTTAAATTATGAAAATTTTTAATTATCTGTTATAATGACAAGAAATAAGATACTTGATTTCCATAGTTAATGTTGCTAATATTGTGGCTTTAGGTTAGAAATTATATATATAAAGTTGCTTTTTCTGATGTAAGATAATGTACATATTATCATAGAGATTGGTTTCAGTTTTAATCATTTACATATGTTTCAATATATGTAGTGTAATCAGTGTTCACTTAGGAACTATAGATCTGAAAATAATGTTTTGACTTAAAAGTTTCTACAGTGTTAAATTCAAATGTTATGTATGTGCATTGTTAAATGTTAATTTAAATTGGTGTTGTATATGTAGAATGTCACTTGTAATCTATTGGTTGTTCCAATGGACAATTTCTAATTGTCTGTAGAGTATTCAAACAAAGAAAAATATTTAAGCGAAAGCGCCATACTTGCTCAAAGTTTTAAAAGTATAAGTATTCGTGTACGAGCTTCAGTAGGTACTTATCTGTATCATTATACTTGCTTTACAAAAAAAAATCCATATTCAGTTATTTTTCATTTATAGTTTAACTCTCTAATTGATACCTAAATAACTTTAAAAAAATGTCGAAAACTGGTCTGATTTTGGTTACTGATTCAATTGTTAGATGTATGTAACACACTGAACTATACATACTGTATTCTAAAAAAATATGTATTTTCAACCAGTGAAAAAAGCTATTTATTAATTGAGTTTCTGACTAATATTTATCATCAACTGTCTCTTTGTGCTTTTGGTTTTAATATTTTTTACGAAAAACGATTAGCGTCTGTTAAAAAAATATTTATTGAACTGTGCTCTTGTTTTATGCCTAGTCTAGAATATACATAAATAGTAGTGTGTAGAAATCCTACAATACTCTGTGGATGCTGTGTGTTCTCTATATGTGTGTGTGTGTCTTGTGCTTCTTTCATCATGTGTTGTTTCTCAAATATGGAATGTTCAATTTATTCTTCTGTTTCTACTTTTCTGATAAGGTGTGGTCACGTGAGTGACTTCTCTATCTTCCACCCTCCCCTGTGAAATGATGTTGAACATAATAAAATATTTTATTAATGTTACATTGACTTCACTTCAGTTCTTTCAGGTATTTTAACTATTTAAGGGACACATTTTTATTTTGATAAATTTTAATAAAACAATACATTAATTTCACTTTAATGAACATGCAGAGTAGTTATATAAGATTTTTAACGTTTGGGATAATTGATGTGTAGCGTGAGACTAAAGAAATTAAATGATTGGTTTATTACGTCCACAGTCATTAATTACAAAATGTACATTTGGTTATAAGTTATTCGAACCATTAAGTGTTTCCATTCTACAGACAATGTTATTTTTGAAAGAGGAGGCAACGCAACCATTTTCTTTTCAGTGTTTCAAAAATGACTCTCCACTCTCTTGGGGTGGGGGCGGTCACCTGTTACACCTCGAATTTCATTCAGAGTTCCAGCTTGCAGGTATGGTATCCAGCCGTCGGGTTTTTCACGGTCATCAGTTGTCGGCGTGATGTCAGATTAAAGGACCCCGCAATATTTTAAGTATGGATGTAAACTGCTTAATGCTATCTATTTAAGGAGCCAATTTTGTAGCTTCTGGGCATCAAAACGTTACAGGATTAAAAAAAAATTTGGAGATATATTATTTCTGAGGGGGTGGATTCATAGAAAAACTACTTTCCCTCAACGACAGAGGTCTTCAACCTGAAACTTGGACAAGAGTTTCGCAAGTAATCAAAGCTCCAAAATTTTGGTGAAATTTTAGTTTATATAAAAAGATCGAATTCTTAAATTCAGTTTATTTAAAAAATATAAATATATATTTAATGAAAAAATTCATAAAGTTCGTAAAAGTCACCCATTTTAAACATGCTTCAGAAGGCTTGCCAGTGAAACTGAAGGAACAACTTATCGACCTATCAACAGATACGACGCGAAAGTCTAAAGCAGGAACAGCTCTTAAATTTTAGATTTTAAATTTTCAGATTACAAAGACGTTTCTCTCCCAGTTATAAACATTTTAACACCGTTCTGAACAAAATAGTTAAGTTAAAAATAATTCCCAATGTACGTGGTCACAAAAACAAAATATAGAAGCAAATTAAAGCAGAATATGAAATGTGACTACAGACAGCTTCAATAGACGTAAACTTCAATAGTTTGTTTAATAATTTAAACACATATCCCAGTTATTAAATATAACTCTATGGTAGATGTACCTGAAGCTCTCGAATTAATGAGTAAATTACACTAATATTATGTAAAAAAAATTGATAACAAGTATAATACCTCTTTCAATTGTTTTTACATAAAATACCCCTATAGCTTGATCTGCATTAAATAATACTTTAAGATATATTATTCTAAGGTGCTTTCTTCGGTTTGGGCTCCCAGGAAACACTTAGCAATTTCAAAGGTGTCGTAATTCGACAAAGTTTGAAGACCACTGCTCTACGACATACCTAGGAATTGTATTCGAAATGCTTTGTACAACGTTATCGCCTAAATCAATATTAGTAACAGTTATACAATTTTAACACTATGTCCTAGAAACGAACTTTGATTATGATATAAAAAATAATCCTTTCATAGCTAGTTATTTTCATACAACAATTATTAAAAATAAAATTCATTTAATTCCACAACATGGAAATAGTCACATAAATTATATATATCGTGATGTGTATAGAATATACGACGATTCAAAATAACACGTAATCAAAAAACAACATAAGATACGACAAAAAGAAACTATAGAATAAATCAAAATAAACTGCCTACGCCATCTGACTAAAAAAATAAAACATTTATAACAAGAACATATGGCTCAAAAGGAAATAAGAACATGCATATGTAGCAGGAAAAAGATGAAATTAGGGCTTTAAACAAATCCCTAAGGGATAGGATGAATTCAAGCAAGATGTTAAAATAACGTCTCTTGGAGGTCATTTCCATGATGTAAGTGATTTGATCAAATCCCCGAGCTTCTTCAGTGAAATGATAAAATGAACGTCAGCATTTGTAGAACTCGGTTTTCGTTTGTTACCACTCCCTTTTACCTCTCCTAGTCCGTGCCAGGCAGTGCCGAGCTTCTGACGTGACGCACCAAAACAAAATGACTGACCTAATTATCATTTTTCAGTTTTATTTAGATATATTCTCTCTCTTTGCATTATTATCTTCCGATTGATATAACACTTTTGTATGCCTGAAAATTAGAAACCGGATAAAACTTCAATTGAAAAATGTAAGCAAACAAATTAGGGAATACACGCTCTCTTTATAGGTAAAAAAAGCTTTTTGATAATAAAAAAAGCTATTTTAAAAAGGGAAATAATAATTGAAAAAAAGGTGTTACAGATAAATCAGGATATTTCTGAAGTAATACAATAATGTACAATTTTAAATTTTTTTTTGAAATTCTACTACGAATATCCTTTTTTTTTTAAAAAATACCAGCTTTATTTTTTAATTATTTTGTAAATTAATTTCGAATAAATAATTTGTAATTCAATGATTATTGTTGTATTAATTACTATACTTTTAATAATGCACCCTATTTACTAAATGAACACTTTTAAACTGTTGACAATATCACTTCATCATTTCACTGAATAAGGTTAGGGATTTGATTAAATCACTTTTCTTAGGGAAATCACCTTACAGAGTTCTAAATTGAATCTATTCTCATTTTAAGGCAACACGAGGGCTATTGGCGACGGATTTCGTAACTTTGAACCTCGATCAAATGACGCCTAAGCTGTCACTCCCTTTCCTAACTACTACACCTACGTACATCAGCCCCCTTTACCTTACTTCTAAGAAAAGCAGTAGACTACGAAGCCACCAAATAATAGGTTGTACATTTAAATGTTTTGTGTGGGACTTTGTTGGATAAAGATATGAGATCATAACAGTAAATTTCGCTAGATAATTTTATAATTTCTGTGACTTGTATTTTATACACATTACGAAGCTTCTTTTAGAAACATCACAAATTACTGTTTTATTAGATAAAATCAAAGCATTTATTTTTTGTAACGCCACCAACTCTGTAAATGTAATTAATCTCATTTAAAACTATAAGATCAACTATGAGCTATTTATTAAATTGCTCTGATATTTTTTGCGCCAAAAAATTTAGAATAGAGGTTTTGCGAGATGAAACTAACGCCAGTGAAAGAATTAAAACTGTCACATCAGATATTTTTTTTAAAGAAAGTGTTCACACATTCGAAACATTTTTTAAATAAAAAGAATACCTCAGCATAAATACCGAAAATTTTAATATGCATATCCTTTTCTTTCCACGTAATTAATTTGTTCGCAAAAAAGTTTGAACAATAAATTTAAAATCGCTTGTAAAATACATCGAGGCCATGTAAAAAAACAAAAAAACTACAGACTTTTCGGAATGAGCAAAAAACAATACAATAAATTGCTTTAAGAATTCGTTTTGGAATCTTTTAGTTGTAACCTATTATATTTTCTAAAGATCACAAATGTAATAAATTCGTGTACAGAATTATGAAACAAAGTTGAAATCGAAAATGTTCGCAAGCCAACAACGGATGTTATGTAATTTACGAAATAAATTATAAAAGTTGTGAAGGTCTCCTAGGACCTCACTTTGAGAACGAGAATAAATAGGAGTCATGTAAGAACCAGTAGCCATTTTTATAAACAACTTTCTTTATTTGGTTATCTTATCCAAATAGAATCAAAGACTTATTGACAAATTTATCTACTAGTATTATGAGGTTTTAAAGGTAATATCCTTTAAATTAACTTAATTAATTAATGATCCAATTAATTAATTTATTAAATAACGATCACGCAGAGATTACCACGATAAGAGATCCCAGAATTATATTTAATAATGTTCTCATTGAACATTTAACTTTAATCTCACTCCTAAAACTTTAATGAGATTTTAATTATAAATCTATAATTACCAACGGAATCTCAACTCTTCTTGATATTAAATTATCTCCAACAAGAAATCTTCAATTCTAATTCACTATAACTTTATGCTTCAATATCTATCTCCTACTGCTCTAACTTTACTATTTCGTTTGACTTAAATACTTTATCTAATCTGCATAACAAGGAATCATGTCCGCTTTTTGGAGTTGATTGGAAATAGGTAGGGAATTAAATTTCCTTAAAAAAGGTCGACTCAGAAGGTTAGTGATAAAGTTCCGTATAGATTTGTCACAAAGTCATTAAATAAGTCTATTTAAATTACTTTGCAATGATAAATACCTGCGTTAGTATATGTAAACAACTAAACCAAAAAAAAAGGCCAAAAAGTCAACAAGCTTGCAATACTAGAATGAAGTCGCTTAGCATTAATATTAGGTTCTCTTTGAATAGTTAAATCACGTTTTGAAAGAGAATTTCATAATAATTCTATAGCTAAGTTTTTATTTTAATTTCACCATGTTTTGGATTATTATTCCCGTCTATTATACAGTTTAAATTTGTAGAATTACATTTTTATTTCGATTTATGGAAAACGCGTCTTAAAAGATTTAAATAGTGAGTGAGAGTAAATTTTAACGTCGCTCTGTTCAACTACTCGAGGGCTTTTGGCGAAGGACCTTGTCAGTTTGAGTCATAGTCAAGTGCTGAGTACGATACCTGAGTTGGCACTCCCTCTCCTATATTCCACACCACATCAACGGGAGCACGTTTGAGCCTCGACATATTTAGCGTGCACTGCCTCCTCTGCACGGCGACTTTTCAGAGGTACTGGGGTGGCCGCGGTAGCCGAGTGGTATAGGTATCGGACTGTGGCTTGCTTTGTCACAGGTTCGAGCCCAGTACCACTAAAGACCCGCCGTGTAGGGCAGCGATGCACGTTAAATCTGTCGAGAGCTGAAACGTCCTCCCGTTGGTGTGGTGTGGTAGTTAGGAGAGGGGGGTGCCAGCTCAGGTGTCGTCCACGTCACTTGACCATGGTTCAAAATTACGTGGTCCGTCGCCAAAAGCCCTCGTGTAGCTGAACAGTGCGACGTTAATATTCAATCAATCAGAGGTACTGGGCTCGAACTCATGACACGTGAGCTACGAGTCTGTTACCTTAACCAATAGGACTTAACCACTAAAGGATCTGAAATCCCACAAATGAGTCATTAACTGTCATAAAAATAATTTATGAGATTGGAAGAAAAAAAATGGCAGGATGTTAAAGTTTTGAGAGTGGGACACCAACACAATTGTCGTTCCTCGCTATTTGTCCGTGGCACAAACTGACGAAGTCTGTCGTCAATAGCATTCATGTTGCTCTAAGTGCGACGATTACAGCTACATGAGGAGCATGCCCTTATATTTAACTATGTATGATATTATTTAAAAGCTGTGTTTCCATAACATACCTAAATAACCTATGTGTTTGAGAGGATTTTTCAACTAAAATCAATGTAATATGTGTGAGAGGTCTTCACCTCTCTCTTGGGCACCTAGTTATGTAGAAGGTAGGGAAGAAACACTAGCCATGATCCAATCAATCTATGTATTGATTACACATTATACTGACACAAATTCAATTAATAACAGTAAGAGAATGTCTCGGTGCTAACCGCGAAAGTAGAACGACGACGAAATACACGAAAGATTAGGAGACCATCAAACTTGACCCTTATTTTATATAGGTCTAACATATCACATTTAATCTAATAATAATATAATCTCAGTGATCAATCGTCACTTTAAATCTTTCTCCTAATAAGTATTTATTCACAATAATTCAATAATGATACCTATCAGTAAGAATCTCACTTGTGATTTCTGGCTTGCTTCCACCCTTACTCTCTATTCTAGCCAGAACACTTCTATTATATATAGTAAACTTAATTTACATATCACCATTTTCTTCTTCCGAAAGGTTGGTTGTGAATAAAGCGAATTGATAGTCCAAAGATTTCCCAAGAAGATTAATGGAAAGATCCATCACATATGAGCCTTGTGAATTTTTTCAAAGCTATTTATTAATGTTATTTACCTAAACTTTTCAAGTAATGGTTTAATAAACGTAGTGAATAAATAAATTTGTAAAATAAATTCACTGTAAGTGAGTGGGTGATTGTGGCGTTTTATAGCGCAAGAACCAATTCTGGATAAATTGCGCCAAACATTTGTTAAAAAATTAAAATTCTAAATAATATATGTATAAATATGCATACATTCATATATATTTTACATACATATTTATATATGTAATATATATATATATATATAGTAACCAATAGTTATCGACAACTCCACGCAGTCTTCGCGCGCAGGCGCAGCTAAAACACGAACTGAAACTTGAACTAGTGGAAGAGAAACAAAAACTCTTGGACATTAGAGAGAAAAGAGAACGCGAGAGGTGCGCGAGCAGGCGTTACCTTTTGCATATCATCGTCAAACTTATCTGTTAAAAACTACCTTTTTAATTAATTTTTGTTTAATGTTAAATAAAATAGAAGAAAGACAAAGTTTTGGACCCCTTGTTGTCTCCCACAAATTATGGGGGCTCGGCCGCGATCGATAAAATTTCGATTTTGAACCAAAGTCTGGACAATGAACAAAAGCGTCCGTGAGGAGACGCTCCGCCATTTTTCGAAAACTTCGTTCAACCTGTGTAGAGGTTTGAACTCAGCATAAATATTCAACCTGTGTAGAGGTTTGAACTCAGCATGAATACTCCGCCTGTGTAGAGGCCGGGATTGAAAAAGATTTCGATTTTGATCAAAGTTTGGAACGTGAACAAAAGCCGTCCGTGGAGGAGACGCGCCGCCATTTTTCGGAAACTTCGTTCAACCTGTGTAGAGGTTGAATTTTTCAACTTCATTCCGCCTGTGTAGAGGTCGGAACAAATAACAAAATAACCTGTGTAGAGGTGTATTTTTCAACGAACCATCGACAAATTCCGCCTGTGTAGAGGTTGGAACCACTCACAAACACCTGCGAAGAGGTGTCAATTCGAACAATTTCAACTATATTACCTGCGAAGAGGTGAAATCAGTGGAATCGAAATTTTCTTCAATTATTGGATACATCGTACGTGCGAGCAACAAAGGAGCCAGAAAAAAAAGGTAGGATCTTTCCATATTTTTCTAAAATGTATAAAAACGCTCTTAAAGAGGATCTCATAAGAGTTGTTGAGAATCTAGACGGTACTGTGGAGAGTACTGACACTATAGTTAAACTAAAGACTAAAATTGAGAACAGTAGTACATTTGAAAGTGATCCAGATTTCGTTAAAACTCTAATTCAAAACTGTATAGATGAGAGAGTATCGCGAAATGAAAGAGAGGTAACTTTAGGAAAACAGAAAATTGAGCTCGCGAAACTTCAGTTAGCAAAATTAGAAAAAGAAGTCGAACTTCAAAGGGCTAAAAATAAAGCATTAAGTTTAAATCCTGCAGCTAAAGTCGAAGAAAAACAGTTCGAAACTTTAAATAAGGAAACTGCAACTCATATTGGCATTCGAGAAGCAGAAGATTGGTTTAGGCCTATTGATTTAGCTAAAGAGTGTGATATTTATATTTCATCTAGAAGCGGATCACATAAAGAAATTCCTATTACTTATGGATATACCCAAGACCCCTTTAAAAATAGATCACAAAACTTTAAACCAAAGATTAAAGAGAACTATCCCCAATATCTTGAAAGAGAAAATAAAAATTGCTATATATGCGGTGATTCATCTCATTGCGCAAGAGACTGTGAGAAGCGTTTTAAACCTAAAGAATCTAACGACCACATCCATAATAGAATAAACGTGAATACTTTGAAAATCGAGAGCGAAAAACAAAATAGCGATGAATTCGAACAATTTCAATACGTAAACATTTTTGTGGAAAATCAACCCGTAACAGCCTTGATCGATTCAGGTTGCCAGATCCCAGTTTTAAATTCCTCACTAATTAGAGTGCAAACACCTTCCGAAGAAATCATAACATTAAGCTCATGTTTTGGCGAAAAGCGAATGGTAGAAGTTAAACCCATAAATATTTCTCTTAATCAACAGTCTCCCGCCTAAGTGTGCGAACGGCGATATCACCGACCTTGACCGAAGAAATTATTATACATCCCAGTGTATATTCTGAAATAAAGAAACTAGGCCACGCAAAGAGCGATGTTTTATTGAATGAAAGTGAATCCTCTTTAGGTGCTCATGCTTATGCTTATCCTAATGTTGTTTCTGTTTCAAATGTGATAGAAAACTCTAGTTATGATTTGTCACATGTTAAAAACTTTAATACTAGAAATGATTTGAGTTCTCTAATTAAGGATTATAAATGTAATAAAATTAAGAGTACTAAGTTAAAAATGAATATTAAATTGAAAAATGATATTCCTGTGTGTCAGAGAGCCAGACGTTTATCTTGTTCTGAGAAATTACAGGTAAACAATCAAATTGATGATTGGTTACGACAAGGTATTATAAAAGAGAGTGTTTTTGATTATTGTTCACCTATGGAGAGTAAATATCAACGGTTTGTGTTGCTCCGAAGGCTCTTTGAGCCTTGGCAGTGGAAACGAAGGAAAAAGAGAAATCGTTTTGAACAGACGTCCAGAACTCTACAGAGGAAAATATCGATGCGTTCAACCAAAGATCAACTTGTTAAAAAAGACGTTCTTATGCCTGTGAAACACAATGTTTTCCTGTGGAACCTTCCGGATGTCGAAGAGGTGCCTTCACATGGAGAAAATGTCTAGTTCAGCAGAATTATGATATGTTAAATCTCTATGTATTTGTCGTATAGTCCTTGTCTGTTCCGTCTTTTTTGTATGTTTCAGATTCTCCTCTGGTATCCATGGAAAAGAAAAAAGGAATAAGTACCGCTGCGGACAGCGTACAGTCAGGCTGGCCGGATATAGTAACCAATAGTTATCGACAACTCCACGCAGTTTTCGCGCGCAGGCGCAGCTAAAACACGAACTGAAACTTGAACTAGTGGAAGAGAAACAAAAACTCTTGGACATTAGAGAGAAAAGAGAACGCGAGAGGTGCGCGAGCAGGCGTTACCTTCTGCATATCATCGTCAAACTTATCTGTTAAAAACTACCTTTTTAATTAATTTTTGTTTAATGTTAAATAAAATAGAAGAAAGACAAAATTTTGGACCCCTTGTTGTCTCCCACACACATATATATATATATATATATATATATATATGTAATATATGTAATATATATATATATATATATGTAATATATATATATATATATATATATATATATATGTAATATATGTAATATATATATATATATATATATGTAATATATATAATATATATATATATATATAATATATATAATATATATATATATGTAATATATATATATATGTAATATATATAATATGCATACATGCAAATATTTCCGATAAAAACACTATTTAAAATTGTAAATCAAATTATGTATAAAAGTCCAGATTTTTTTAAAAGGAAAGCAAATAGATTATGGTGGAGGATAAGTTTACTGTGTAAACACACACGAAATTAATTCATGTGCAAAGATATCCATTATAGATCGATAAAAATCTTAAAATTTTAAATTTAAACTCCTCCTTCACTCTTTAAAAAATAATTTTCTAAAATAAAAAAAAATCCTTCCTTTTCCCTTTTTGAATCCATTGCGACATCGTAATATATTTAATAGCATCTTAAGATACTGTCCGTTTCTCCGACCACAACGGTCATTCTCTCTTCTCAAACCGGACCATCTATTCGTCTTCTGACCACCTGATCTCCCTGCTCCTTTTCCCACATTTCTCCGAAGATATGCCTGGGGGAGGGGGGGAGGTTGGATAGTTCTGTCAGCATGGATTCAAATTTCGCGACAGTCAGATAAAGTCTAACTTCCTCTAATAATAAATAACAGGATTCGAATTTGGAACACATTTTTGAGTACGTTTCAACGAAAAAATTAGGTATAGTCATGTCTCCTTTTATAGCATTCTATGACCTTTAATTTTAGAGACATTTCATAAGACGTATTCAATAAATAAATATATTTCACTTTTATACATATTGCTTAAATATATAGAGTATCGAATCAAAAATTTTTTAATGCTGTCTTCGCAAATACGACAGCCAATGGACTAATCGGGAAGACATTTTTAGACAGAAAATGTCTCAATTTTTATTGAACTTTTCAACGTTGTAATTCATATGAACGTTTATAATACAACGTTTTTAAATCTTCCAAAATAGTTCACAGATAATCAATTGTCCCTTTTAATATGCAAAAGGTTAGTTCATTCAGTATTACGGTTGTGGAGAAAAAGTGCAAAACACATTTTATAAGTGAAAAGTGTGTCAACTCCGATAAAAATATGTACCGTAAAATCTGCCGTATAACGCGACTTGAATTTTTTATACTATCAAGCTGAAAATTTTAATTTTCAGGTATATTCGCCGTATAACACGCACCCCTTTTTTATACAAAAAAACTGAAAGGCGCAATGCTCTTATGTTCTAAGTCATTTACTCGGGGTATTATACCAAGCCTTAGATAAAATAGTATACTTCTAGAACTACAACCCTTTAAGTTCATAAGAGGAAAGATATTTCTTTTAAATAAGCAGTATTGCGATGTATGTAGAAGTCTGATTGTTTTTCTATGCTTCTCTTTGGTTTTATTTTTAAAGCTCACATTTTTATACCCGGCGTATAACGCGCACCTGTAAATTTCGATCCTGGTTTTCAATTCCTACTATTAGCTCACATTCTCTATATATCAACTTATTTATTTATTTATCTTGATGGAATTTTCAATCGTTAATAAAATACATTTTAAAGCGCTCCATTGAAGCTGAAATTTTATACACATGATTATTTCGGATGACAATATAGTAATTTAAATATAATTAATAATCATTTATTGATTAAAACTAATTATTCAAAGAATTACAAATACAGCCACTTTCGCATCATTTTTGGCGACTTGTGTCAAAACTTGAAAAGGTTTTTTTTCTCACATTTTAAAGCGCTCATTTGAGCTGAACTTTTCTATACGCTATTGTTTTGGCTAACAATACAATAATTTAATTATTATTAATTAAAATTAATTGACTGAAATTAATTATTTAAAGAATTACAGATACAGCCACGTTGCTTTCATTTCTAGCGACTTGAGTCAAAACTTTAAAAGATTTTTTTTTCTCACGTTTGAAAGTATTCAGTTGAACTGAAATTTTATATACACGATTGTTTTGGATGACAATACGATACTTTAATGATAATTAATAAAAATGAATTGCCACTTAATGTTGTGATTCTGTCCTATGTAAATACATATTTATATTAATAGTCACTATTTAATGAAAAGTAGCTAAAATAAAATTTTCTTTGTTTATCTAAATAGGAAATGAATTGAATCTTTTTATACTACTTGTTTGTGTTTAATGTGCGCGTTATACGCCGGATTTTACGGTAGTATGATAAAATAGGGGATAATATACATGATGGAGTACTTTTCTATCTGAAAAAATTTGTTCAAAATTGAGTCCTATTTTTTAATATTATTTAAAGATAGCCTGAAGCAGGAGTCAATGGAAAATGTTAAAAAACATTTGGGAAGTACTGTGATTTTGATTTTTTGATTAATTGTTAACGCCATATTTTTAAAACAACACTAGAGCAATTGGGGATGGATGAAGAGAACAATACGAGCTCAGGTGTCGTTCTCGTATCCTGAGGGTGGCTTTAAATTACGAGACCCGTCAGTATAATAGCCCTCTTGTTGCTTCATAAAGTGCGACGGAAATTAAAATCAAATCAAATAATCGGGAACGAGCCTCGTGATTCTGAATCAGAATGAAATGGCGAGAACGATTCCTAAAAATGCTTTACACTCTCCAAACTTTCACACCCCGTCAAAGAGATAACCTTAAGCCTCGGCTGTGATTTAACGTACAATTGCTACTTTGATATCGTATTTGCAGCCAACTCTGATTCTATTTATTGTAAAAAATAAGTAATATAAAAAGAAGTAAGTCAATTCCTACTTAGATCAACAAAGGAAAATTTTATTTTAGCTACTTTTTATTAAATAGTTACAATTAATATAAATATGTATATACATACAACAGAATCAAAACATTTAGTAATTAATTTTTATTAATTATCATTAAAGTATCGTATTGTCATCCAAAATCATCTCGTGTCTATAAAATTTCAGTTCAACTGAATGATTTAAAACGTGAGAGAAAAAAAAATTTTTTAAGTTTTAACCCAAGCCGCTAGAAATGGAACCAACGTGGCTGTATCTGTAATTCTTTAAATAATTAGTTTCAGTCAATTAATTACAATTAAATTATCACATTTTTACCCAAAACAATAGTGTATAGAAAGTTTCAGCTCAAATGAGTGCTTTGAAATGTGAGAAAAATGTTTTTCAAGTTTTGACACAAGCCACCAAAAGAATCGCTAAGTCGCCAAAAATGATGCCAACGTGGCGGTATATATAATTCTTTGAATAATTAGTTTTAATCAATTAATTTTTATTAATTATAATTAAATTATTGTATTGTCATTCAAAATAATGTATATAAAATTTCAGCTCAGTTGAGCGATTTAAGATGTATTTTATTAACGTTTGAAAATTCCGCCAAGATAAATAAATAAATATATAGAGAGTGTGAGCTAATAGTAGACATTGAAAAAAGATTGCGTTAATAACTCGAGTATCCTGAGGACTGTTCATCGTTATATTTTTTGACGAATCAGACCATTCACAAGATTCGAAAGGGGTTAAAATTTCGTTAAACAAGAACGTGAACGAAGATTATACTTTTGAGTGCTGTCGAATACTGACCATCACAAAATGTGATTTTAATAGATTGAATGAGCGCTTATTAGAGTCCCATTTTTAAGCAACACGGTGTTATTGGCGACGGACCTCATTATTTGAATCTCAGTCAAGTGACGAGGACGATACCTGTGAGCTGATCCTTTATCCAAACTTCCACACTACTCCAACGGGAGGACTTTGAGCTACGACAGTTTTAACATCGGCCCCTTTCCCTGTCAACGGAGGGTCATCAGTGGCAAAAATCTCAAAGACACCACACGTCCGCCACGAGGTCCTTGACTATAACCACTAGGGTACTAAGGCCAGTGGCGTACGGTACACCCCCGCATCGCGTGGGGGGCAGGGTCCTAGGGTACCCAAAGCCTGACTGCCGCCAAGTACCTACCCTTTGTAAAATCTAACTTGGAGACCCCAAAACATCTAACTGGGAGACCCAAAACTTGACTTCGCAGGGGCGCCCAAATGTTCTCCGTTACGCCACTGACCGTGGCCGTGATTTTAAAAGGAAGTATATATCTCGTGTGAAGGGATATTGAAAATGAAAAACCTATTACCGAATCTTTTATGGAAAATAGATGACAAAAAGTACAATTCAATCATCTACATAAATTTGTAGAAAAAGAACAGCCTATCAATAAAAAAAAAGCATCCTTTATTTATAAACTTATGTACCCCAATAAAAATTATTTAAAAAACACTTTTTTGCACTTTTTTCCTTCCCGTTTTAGCATTGTCCTACTTTCATACACGTAGTAAGATTCAATTACGAAAAAGTTACGAAAAATATATATATATACACATAAATCTCTGAAAAAAATGCTTTGAATTTTTAAACTCTTACTGGTGTGGAGAACAAATTCTGTATTTTTTAGTCCAACCAGTCTTTAGCGGCTAAATGTGACAGCCAAACAAAAGTTTCAGACTATTCGAGAGACCGACGCTCAATCTAAATTTTCCGTTCGCCAGTCAACGATCTCTAGCAGACTTCTCTGTTGACTCTTACGAGGATCCATTTCCGTTTTTTATAGCGTCTCCGTTATTTAGAATGTCTGAAACGAAAGAAATAGGATCCAGCTCAATGTGGAAAAAAGAATTGAAATGGAATTCAAAATATCCTTCAATTCTTTCATCGAATAAGAGGAAAAATATTCTCCATCGTTGCGCTCCACTTGTTGCTCTTACGTTGCAACTCTCGCTCTCTCCAAGATGGAGAAATCATTTTTTTTTGAAAAAAAAAAGGTTTCTCAACACGCGGAATGTGATAATAATAATAAATGTCTGTGGTAACTGAGAAGATTAGAGAATTCTGAATGCAAATGAACAATCCTGGATTAGTTTGGGTCGAGAAAGGATTGAAAGTACTTTTTTTTATAGATCTAAAACTAATGTTCTTGACATATATAGAAGGCGTTCAGTTCTTTCAGTGTCAGCGGTAATGGTTAAGTATTTTTAAGCGATAAGGTAAAAGAAAAAAATAAGTTCGATAATTCTTGTATTTTTAATGTATTTCATACAAATCATATTTTATATATAATAATTCCCTATTTAAAGTTTCCCTACGAGGGATTTTCTTTAACAAGTTAACTGTAACACCTCCGTTTGAGAGCACGCATCTGTGTGTGTCACGGAAATCAACCGATGACGAGTGTCAATCACAGAGTAAGTGTCACTGTTACGGTTTCCGACTACCCTAAAATCATGATTTTTTTTAAAAAATCGACAATTTTTTTATGATTTTATTTTATATGCCATCTTATTAGCTTCATAAAAATACCACGGTTTTTATTTTCCATTCACTAGAACAAAAACTACAGGTGTTTTAGTAAAACCAGATATGCCATAACTTTACATAAGGTGTGTCTAACTTCAAAATACATTTTACTCGAAATGTGATTTCTCGGAAAAACTCAAACGGGGACAGCGATGGATCAAAAAGTTTTTAAAATAATTTGCCGAAATTTTTTGTGTATGTTCTGTGTATAACAGTAGAAGTGTTTTAACCTTCAGATTTTTGAATCACTGTTTTATTACAAAAGTTACAGTACTTTATGTGATTATAATCACTTTTTTTAAAGCAATTTCATATAACAACTAAGATAAAGTGCTCTATAGTTTTGGTAAAAATTAAAATATCTTTTATCCTGAAGGTCATTTCAAAAAAGAATAGCAAAGTAATATATCAAAAGAGAGAATCTGTTCATTTACTATATGTACCAGAGCGGGCCCCGTTTATGCAATATTTAGTAAATTTTTACCCCTTTTTTTCCCATTTTAGTAGCAATAATTTATTTTTAAATTCTTAATTTTATTCTTTTTTCCTTAAAATGTACTAAATAAATCTAAAAACCACAAAAAATCTCGATATACCCATTATTTAAAAAAAATCTGTCACAAGTAATCAGATACCTTAAAATATAGAATGAAAAAGATGGGTTTATTTTATAAAATTGCCAATTTTTTTATTACTAATATTTATTGTATTAGTAATAAATGGAGTAACAAAGGAGGCCTATGTAAGGGACTATAAAGTCATTTTCCGTAAAAATCCGACATATAAAGCGCACCTATACTTTCAAGTTGCAGTTTTAAATTTTAAGGTATATTCGCCGTATAACACGCACCTTTTTAACGAAGAAACCTGCAATGTAAGTTTGCAATATTTGTACATTTTGAAGTAATTTATTCGAGGTATTATATCCCAAGAATTTGAAGAAATAGTATGCTTCTAGAATTACAACCCTATAAGTTCATGAAGAATGGGCATTCATTTTAAACAAACAGTATTTCGATGTAAGTAGAAGCCAAATTTATTATTATACTCGTCCCTTTTTGAATTTTTAAATAAAGTGCGTGTTATACGCCGGATTTTACGGTAGCTTGGTCTTCTTGAGACCTTCAGACCTAAGTATTTATGGATATCTATGAACTTTAATGACCGTGAAAATTTACGGACTGAGAGACCTAAACACACACTGATTTAATTCCTTTTTCTTTAACAAAATATTTTCTACCTGCCTCGGACCAAACCAAAATATTTTCTACCTGCCAGAACGGGTCCTTTTTCCAAGATTGCCCAGTTTTTGTCTTTCGACATCTCAGCTACTTCCATCTTAAAACTATGCTTAAAGGCCATATTAGAAAAAAGCCTTAACGAAAGAAAGGTTGAAATCCTCGTGGATCTTTGGATCACAAGGGCTCCTTTCTTAGCACGAAAGTCAGCATGCTCGTTCCCAGCAATGTCCCAATGAGAGCCGGTAATTAAAACATAAAAATAATAATAATAGAATGAAATAAAGCTAAAAAGGAATCTCAAAAACATGAATTATATAGGAGTTAATAAAAAGTGACATTGAATATCCACTTGAACCAAGGGTGGGCACATTTTTTGGTTCAAGGGACATATTATGGAAGCGGAGAATACTGGGAGGATCTCGCTTTCTTAAGTGGATTGCTTTCATTGGTTATTTTTGCATCTCAGAAAAAGGTAAAAATTGCACCATAAGAATCAATAAATGAAAATTAAAGTGGTAATTTTCTTAAATTTATTTGCTGTTCTAATTTAATATATACTGTACATTTAATTTCAGAATCAGTTTAATGAGACAAATGCACCCTATCACAATTTTTTACACTTTTTTTTAAATCAGAAAGATTTCTTGTTGAAAATCTCATCACAGCCTGCGCAAGTTAATGTCAGCCAACTTGTACCTAAATTTATTCTAGTTGATCTTCATGTAAGAAAAACTTTGCTCACAAATATATGTTGACCCAAATATGGAAAACATTTTCTATCTATTAGGTTTTCTAACTGTCTTGCCGGACCGTAAAAATATTCTTTGCGGGCTTCTATTCTTACAATTTCTTATTTCCATGAATCTTTTATCAGAGAGCATTTAAAGTAGGGTCGTCTATAATTGTGATAAAGTTTTCTCTTATTACTAGGGATAGTGTCCGAAGGGGCAAGATCTGGAAAAAAATTAAAATAGAAAGACTTTTACAAACACTGTTGTCACGTGTAAAACTATCTTTTATTATTTATTTATTTATTATTAATATTCTATCTATTTTTAACAATGGTTTTATTTATGCTCAATGTTAAAACATATTTTCTTAACAATAAAGATCTAATGCATATTGCAGAGTTATAAAGCTTTGATAAAATAAGAAATTATCATTGTTTTAGATTGTATTCTTATTTTTGCATTTATTATGCTTACAGAATTTCTATACTTACTTTTATCTTGTATAACTTTATTGTAGAGCCTTCTTTCGCTTATCTCCCGACATAGTGCATCTTTTTCACACCATACGGATTTTTATCACAAGTATTATTTATCTTTGATTCGATTCTGCGTACACTCATACTGAAAATTCAATTCGTTTTGAAGACATGAATAAGCACACAACTCAAAGTTTTCCAATATTATAAATTATTATATTAATGTCATTTTTTTGTATTTTATTTAGTTATATTCGTTGCATTATTATCTTTCGATTGAGATATCACTTTTGCATGTCAGAAAGTTAGAAGTTGGATAAAACATCACATGAAAACAAATTAGGTAATTCGACCGCGGCCCCTTTTAGAAAAAAAAAGGGTTTAAAAAAGCGTTTTTTTGATAAAAAAAATCTATTTTAAAAAGAGAATTTATATAACTATAAGAAAAGAAAGTGTAATATATAAATCAGAATATTAGCGAGGCATTACAATAACATAATTTTTTTTCTTTGTGAAATATGTGCATGTAAAATTTTTGAATTAAGGCATTTTATATTTTTCCATGAGAGTTTTCTTATACAATTAATACTCACTAAAAAAAAGATAATTTATAAAACATATGGGTTGAAAATAATATGAAAATGCTATTTTTTTTAAAAGAAAATATACAGCTAATATTTTAAAGTGATATTTTATGTTTTTATTTTTTTCTTATAATGTTTATTATTTTTAGAATCATAAATTTTAAAATGGTTTTTCTCAGTTTGAGTTTTTTCGCATTCAAAATGCTTCCCCTTCCACAATTATTTACCAATCACTTCCATTTTTTCTTGTGTGTTATATATAACACATGTAACAAAATTACTGATCGATTTTGCTATAAACTTAATATTTTTTTAAAAAAAATAAAATGTAGGAGATTGTGACTTCTTTTTTGTTGAACTTTTGCATATGTGTCAATATTTTATTTTTTTCTCCAAAAATAATTAAGTTATTGTAAAATCGATCCCTAAATTCGTTTAAAACATCATTAAGAATATAAAAAAAAAATACAGGTGAAAAAATAAATAATTATAGAAGGAGTACAATTTTAAAATTTTCTTCAAAAAATTGCATGAATAATATTTGCAAAATTTCATCTCGTATCATTTTCTTGAAGAGAAACATTATATGAAATGTTAAAACATAATTTTTAAATACATAAATAAAAAAAATTGTTGTAAAGTTGCCAAGTCCTCTTAAGCTGCAGATTGATTCGAAAAAATTACAATTATTTTATATCGGTTTTAAAATCACGTATGTTTTACAGTTACTCGATTATTTTGTTACATTTAGAAATAATTATTTGAAAATATGAAATTACAGAGAAGCGTCGTATTTTAAGGAAAATTGTATCGATTTATACAAAATAAGTTTTCTTTTCATCTACAACAGGGGAAAATTTCCTTTGAAATGTAGGGGGAACCAAAAGCCTTCCTGGATTATAAGAAAATCATTACAGAGTAACCATTTAATATAAAAATGTAACTTTTGCATCCTTGGATTGGTCGGCTTTAGTAGTTTTTTTATGCAATTGATGATGGGAATACTCCTTTAAGATTAGTTCAGAGGAATATTTTCAAGAAAGACATCTTTTTCGGCCAAAATCGCGTCGATTCAAGAGAAAGCTGAATGTGTGCTGTGATTTAAAAAAACGAATCCGTCTGTTAATGTTCAATGCAAATTTCGACATAGTTATGGACACAACACTCCAGATGCAAAATCAATAAAGAGATTTTATGAAATGTTTAAAGAAAAAAGACAGTGTGGCAGAAGATACGTTAAAGAGCACTTGGCGGGAACTGGAATACCATCTACATATAGATATTCTTCGGGCTATCAAGAGATGACACATTACAATTTACTGAGGAAAATGGTCTTATAAAAAAATTCATAACAGATTTACAATATATCCGAACAAATATATGTCTAATTATAATAGTTTAAGAGCAATCAATACTAATAATCAACACAAGAATCTGGAATACCCTAATTGGTTTAAATCCAATTGAATAGTCTAAAGATTTATTCAGTTTAAATAATTAAAAGTAAGTAATAATCAGTGTAAAACTTTTAGCAGTTCCTTACTTAAAAACATAACTTGAAATGTTCAAGATTTATTAAACATTTCCTTGCTCAATCTTTTAATATTCAGAGTTAGATACAATGTGACATACATTAGTCTATAATACTTCTGTATAAAGACTAGTGTATTCTATAGAAAATTAATTAATTAAGCATTTTCTCCATCCAGAAGGAAATCATACATAGAGTATTCTCTGACGGAGAAATAATAAATTTGTGAAAAAGAGACAAAACTATATTAAATTAAAACAAAAAATTCAACTAAGACAAAAGGAATTGTTATCGTATTAAAATTATTCTGCTTTTACATAAATAGTAGTTATCAATTTTTTATGAAGATAACAGTATTGTATAAAAATAATCATATCTATGAGTAAGTACTTTGTGACGCATAAATAACCAAGTATATGAAAACAAGTGTAAATTACATCGAAAAGACGTTGCTACTTATTAAAGATAAGTAATCAAGTTAATGATAAACATGAGGAACCACGCGCGACGACACAGATAAATTATATAATCTAGCAAAGCAAAAGTAGTTTTTGTTGAAAAATAACCCTTTCTATGAAATAAAATATTTTACATACAAAAGATACTCCAAAGAATAATGAATTCTACAATGGCCTAAGAACTTTAAGGTAGATAAATAACTAAGTCTAAGAAAAGTCCTGTAATAATAATTATGTCTCCCGTCTCCTGATTGATTGATTGATTGATTATTAACGTCTCTTTTTTTTCTAAAGTAGGGTTCTTCAACCCATGGACCCGCTGAAGGCATTTTAGTGGTCCTTCATTTGAATTTGAGGGGATTCCAGGAAAAAATTACCTTGTCTGCTTTTTGTCTTAAAAAACACCATTTTTTCTGTTTTTCTTGATATTTAAAACATTTTATTGACATACTTCATATCCATCTGAGATAAAATTTTCTTAAAATGTGTATCTTAAATAATTTTTAAAATAAAAAAATCTGACAATGCATAAAATCTCAGAAGAATAGGAGAACTTTTATCTTTAACGCGCAAAGTATATTAATTGCAGGATCAACAGTCTGAATGGCCACTGTAGTAATTCGACTTTCAATTTCATCAGTGTCGCTTATTGAAGATTGAAAAGCAACGTTTTTCACGTATCCTTATAGGAAGTTCAAAGGTGTTATGTCTAGAGATCTAGGTGGCCACGGCATTGGACTTCCTCTTTCAATCTATCGCCTGGGGAACATTTTTTTTACTTCAAAACTCAGTATGGTTGTGTCCCATTCACGATGTATATATATGTGTTGCAGATTTATATTCAATAAATTATGCTACAACTTACGCCTTTTCTTGCGGTGAAGCCGTTTTGAAACGATAATGTTGAAAGAAAAGAACGCTGACGCGTTTAGTTTGCACTTCATTAAACAGAAACTTTAATATTTTTTTATGGAATGTAAAAACTATAAAAGTGAAAATCTTTGTTTATTTTTAATTCATTATAGAAAGTGTAGTCATATTTTTCGGACACCCTATCAAATCGACGTCGGCTTAGATTCGGATAAATACGGTATATGTAATGTACTTTTATTTATATAACCATCTTTTCTTTGTACTATCATTCAATTCCTACTATTAGTTCACACTCTCCCTATATATATGTATATTCTTCAAATTTTCAATCCTAATAAAATACTTTCATTTCATCCATTCAAGTTTAAATACATTTTTTAAAACTTGTGAAGGATGGCATTTGGTGTTAATACAGTTTTTTCAAATATTAATTTATTAATTCAATTTAAATAATGAATAAATAGTAACAAACAAAAATAATAGTCCAACACCACATATAAAAAGGAAAATCGCTTTCTATTTTGCCACTTAATATTGTGATTCTGCCATATGTATTTACATATTTATATTAATAGAAATTATTTAATAAGAAATAACCAAGTTTCTTTGTTGACCTAAGTAGGAATTGACTTAAATTTATATATATATATATATATATATATATATATATATATATATATATATATATATATATATATATATATATATATATATATATACTTGTTTTTACTCTATATCTATACTATCATTTTCAATTGTGACGTATAACCGGCACCTAAATAAATTTCAAAAACTTATCTTTTAAGTTAGAAGTGCGCGTTATACGCTAGTATACACAGTATTTAGAATACAAATAGGATATAGTTATAATACATTTTCGTATCAGTGAAATGACCTATTTTGCTAAAATGTATTTTAATACTCTATCACAAAGAATTAATTAACTGAAAAAATAAAATATTTTATTACATAATTTACTCAGAACATTTTTAACTTGTACCTCTCACGAAGCCCTATCACTCCCTCATAGATAAAATTAGTATGCGATCTGTTTCAAATGCTGTTCATTCGAATCGATGAAAACGCGTTCAAAACAGTTTCTCACCTGAGGCCATCCGCCCTAAACGTGTTTAAAAACAGCGTAATATCTCCCGTTGCATAATTCAAGGTCCTGGCACAAGTTCTCATTTACGTGGTATTATTCACCGACTTTTTAAAAACGAATCGCGCTCATTACCTAACTTAACCTTAACCGACAATCGCCCGCCGCCAACGAGTGACGTAAGTTGGTCTGTGAGAGACCATGACCAGCGAAGCTCATTCGCATCATTTGCAAGTCATGATCTAATAGCTGATGTAACAGACCTGGGGTTAGCATTGACCCGCCAGCCCTTGACAGCAAATCTGCGCTCAGAAGTGGGTTAGAGGCTCAAGTTTAGGATGTTATAAGAACTAGGGCACTATGGTTTAAGATTAGAAGCGCGATTCCCTTTGCCCAATTAACCCTTTCTCTCTCTATTTTCTTCTTCAGAAAGTGACGGCTTCGATCGGAGGAAGAATTCGGTGTCTGGAAGAGATTTACTCCGTTTGTTCTCATGGGATGTTGCTAATAAACAGTGAAAGTCGCTTTTCACGAAACTGAAGGTTCTGAAATATTTTTTACTGTAAGGTATCCGACTACCCTAAAATCATGAATTTTTTCAAAAATTGACAAAATGTGTTTATGATTTTACTTTATAGGCCTTACTGACTTTATAAAGGGTGATTTTTTTAGAGGTATAGAACTTTAAATTGCAATAAAACAACGATGTATTATTCGATTGACATGGATTTTTTTATTCGGAAGATAATCTTGTGGCATTACATTTTAAATACGATTTCTGGCATAGGACTGCCACGGCTGGCTCGGATGTAGTCCAATCTGGATGTCCAATTTTCGACGACTTTTTCCAACATTTGTGGCCGTATATCGGCAATAACACGGCGAATGTTGTCTTCCAATTGGTCAAGCGTTTGTGGCTTATCCGCATAGACCAATGACTTTACATAGCCCCACAGAAAATAGTCTAGCGGTGTTAAATCACAAGATCTTGGAGGCCAATTCACAGGTCCAAAACGTGATATTAGGCGGTCACCCAACGTGTCTTTCAATAAATCGATTGTGGCACGAGCTGTGTAACATGTTGCGCCGTCTTGTTGGAACCACAGCTCCTTGACATCATGATTGTTCAATTCAGGAATGAAAAAGTTAGTAATCATGGCTCTATACCGATCACCATTGACTGTAACGTTGTGGCCTTCATCGTTTTTGAAGAAGGATTCCACCAGCCCATAAAGCGCACCAAACAGTCAGTTTTTCTGGATGTAACGGTGTTTCGACATACACTTGTGGATTAGCTTCACTCCAAATGCGGCAGTTTTGTTTGTTGACGTAGCCATTCAACCAGAAGTGCGCTTCATCGCTAAACAAAATTCGCTTATGAAAATCGCGCGCGCGCGACCATTATTTTCGAAATAAAATTGCACAATTTGAAAGCGTTGTTCAGGCGTGAGTCTATTCATGATGAATTGCCAAACCAAACTGAGAATAAATCACTTGACAGCTGTTAAATCGGTCGCCATCTTGGAGAGTAATGCCAACTTAAACTTCTATACCTGGAAAAAAACACTCTATAAAAATACCAAATTTTTTATTTTTCATTCACTAGAACAGAAACTACAAGTATTTTAGTAAAAGCAGATGCCATAGCTTTACACAAGATGTCAAACTTTAAAATGCGTTTTACTCGAAATGTGTTTTTTTTCGAAAAGATCAAACGGGGACAGCGATTGCTCAGACAGTTTTGAAAATAATTTACTAAATTTTTTTGTGTACGTTCTGTATAACAGTAGAAGTGTTTTGATCTTCATATTTATCAGTCACTGTTTTATTTGAAAATTTACAGTCCTTTATATGAATATAATCACTGTTTTTTAAGCAATTTCATATAATAACTAAAATAAAGTGCTCTAGTTTTTGTAAAAATTAAAATATCTCTTATCCTGAAGGTCATTTCAAACATGAATAACAAAGTAACACATCAAAATTGGAAAATTGAGAATTTGTTCATAAAATATTTGTACAGAGCGAGCCCCGTTTATGTAATTTTTTGTACAATTTTACCAGTTTTTTCCCATATTAATAGTAATAAATTTTTTTCTGTTTTCAATTTTATGATTTTTTCCTTAAAATACAGTAAATAAATCTAAAAATTACAAAAAAATCCTCAAATCTCCATTTTTTCAAAAAAAAGTTGTCGCAAGTAGACGGATACCTTATAGGATATTGCAAAAAAAAAACATATCAACCAGATGAAGTTCATTATAGTGCATAGATTTAATCAAAATCGATGAAACAAAAACATTTGCGTGAATTTAAAGAAATTTAAAGCAAAACTGTCAAAAGTTTTGAAAAGCAAAACATTTATTGAGTTTTTCAAAAATAATCCGATATTTTTTCTTTGTATTGTCTTTTTTACCATTAAATTGTTAACAAATTGTTTGATATCATCCATTTTGTTATTCATTTCATTATTGGAGTGTGCGTCTAAATCATTGAGCATATTTCTAATGATGTTCTTTATTTCGGATGATGTGGAAACAGGGGCTGCATTGTTCATTTCATTTTCATTCGTTAGAATTTTTGAGTCGGAATATTTTTTCTCTCAGCGTTAAACGAACTCCAAATTATCCTTCTCTTCCATAATTGGGGCTGTACACACATTATCATCATGTACTGCAATGAATTCTTCCGATGAACAATAGGACGGTCCAATGCACCTGATGTTTTCCGTATTTTGCTCATTTCCAGAAGGAAAATCGTTTAGTATTGAACGATTTTCGTTTCGTGTTAAGAGAAAAAGTTGCATGAAAACACATATTAGTTTGTCGGGACCGTTGTATTATTTCGTGTTAACCGATATTTCATCTTAATCGTTTTCGCCTTAAACGTATTTTGCTGTATACATAGTAATACTTTGAACTTACGCGATAGGTGGGACTGAGCGATAACCGCGTAAGTCAGGGTATAATTTCGCATATAAATTAGTCTTAGTTGGGCCAGAGACGAAAAAAAAATTATTATTCACTAAACAAAAAAAAATGTTTTATAAAAATTTAGATAACACAATTACAAAATCGCAAGCCGAAGTTATTTTGATGTAGAAGGTTTTATAAAATCTAACAAAGTAGTCTGACGGCTCTAAGTTTTTTTTTTCCTTCCGCAAAACTTCCTCGTAGCATACTATATTTTTGTTATTCCTTGTTTTGTTGAAAAAATACTTTCATCGTTGGAGTCTGTATTTTCTAAAGTTTGTAACCCACTTTTAATTTAACTGAGGCCTTCTGTCATTCGATCTGATTGAACTGAGTATTCTTTAATACCTTGTTCCAACTCGGGCATTTTTATGAACTCATGATATCGAGAATTCAGTAATTCCTTAACGTCATCACTATACATTTCTTAATTTATTTTTCATTCAAATAGATTACTAAAAAGGAATTTTTGTGTTTTTTAAACACAATGTACAACAAGAATGCAACACTGAGTTCTGATTATCTTGATAATTTAAAATTTCACAATTTAAAAAAAAGTGAGTGTGTACTTATGTACGCACGTAAAAAGTTATACTTCTTTGGCATAACAAGATAATAATCTTTCTAAAAATCTTGAGCAGGGCAAGCTGGGCCAAGGACGAAAGGCAGTCACAAGCAGAGTTGAAAGATACCAACCTTAAGTCAATCGGACCAGCCAAACCCGAGATAATCATGATTTAAATAAATTTAAACACCCCCGCACAGGGGCAATAGGACCAATAACATGGGGGGGGAGGGTTTGGCAGACTATATCTGGAGATGAGGTAAACCAAATGTAACAGCTGAGCCTCATATTGAATGTCTTGGCGGGAAGAATCGTTCCCGAGAAAATTAAGACATCCGTCTGATGAGCCCCCGAGTTATGATCATTTTAAACTAACTAAAAATTTTTAAACAAATAAAATAGAAGCAGGGCATCCAGCAACTCTAAAATTGGCATGGTTGTGGGGAAACACAAGAGAAATCCATTCGAACCGGTCCGGAGTCTTGTTGCAAATAGGGCGGCGCTAGCTCGGGAAAGAAAAATGAAACTAACTCTTCTCTGGGGGGGAAGCAACTGTGACGTAAACGGTTATATACATCCCTACGATACACAGATTATTAGGTGATCCCAAATTTTTATCCTTTTATCTCCGTAATATCGTGAGGTCATCAAAAGATCGAACCCCATAGGAATAACACGGGGATTTTATTTTTAGTGATAAACCCCCCAAGCCTACTATCTATAACAGATGAAAGAGCTCAACGAGGAGAACCTATGATACGAGTTTCATTAATGAAGCTCAAAAATCCTCGGAGCTGTGCGGGATTTAAAAAAATTTAACTTTACAATAATTTAAAAATGTTGAATATGGGTGAAGAAATGAGGCAAGGGCCCTGAAAAAGTATACCTAGGATGCTCATAGGGAAAACAATCGAATCCAGCCGGTGCGGTTGACCAAGGTGGCATAGGATTCGAGCACCGGAGGGGGTCAATTTGACGTAAAGCTCGCACTAATACGAAAATATGGCGGGCATCCAAAAATCGTCCCAAGCTCAATTCCTTGGGGTGAAATTTTTCCATTCCCCATAGGATTAACGTGGAAGCATGATATTTTAGTGCTTAATTTCTCCCCATGCCTACACAATGGGAATGAAGCAGATGACTGGATGGATCTTGACAAGTGGAACAGTTGGTTAAAATCTCAAGTCCAATACTCGAACAGGAGCCAAAAATTTAAACAAATTAAAAAGTTTAAGACAATTAAAAACTATGGAAGAAACAGCACTATGAACATGAAATTATAATAATAGGAGGAGCAAATACAGAGGGATCGAATGAGCCAGGTCCGAATGGACTGTGAGGCTCGGGTGCCGAGATATTGGACAAAAAGCTGTAGAGGGGAATGCACCGGTGGGGATGCGACCCAACAGATATAGTTGATAACAATAGTTAATACGATCCCCCAAATATCAGGCCCCTAGCACCAAAAAAGTGGCATGTTAAAATATTAGACAACGGTGTGCGCACGCATCGTAAATATTTACCTTCATCCTTTTTCCCTAACGCGCTAAAAGAAGTATAACTTCAAAAAGCATCTGAAGTTTTTTAAAACTGACTTTTTCAGAAAAAAATTGCTATCCAAGAGAACTTTTTTCTCAAAAGGGTTGATGACTTGCTTTTAAAATCAATGTGTAATTTTTTTTTATTTTAATGTTTCAACTATTTTCCCAACACATGAGTGTTACCATGATATTTACTTTTAAATTATAAGAATAGAAATTTAAAAATGGGAAAAACAAGTACATAAAAGCTACGAAAATCTTTCAGAAAATTGTACATGAAATAAATTATTGATTGTTTACTAACGTTGGGCATTTTAAAGATACAGGAGGACAATTGTTGACGGTTCTCGTAACTTCGAACCACGATCAGATCAAGAGGATGACATCTGCGCGACTCCCTCTCTCAGCTACTTGTCTATTATCATACATATCGCAGTTTGAAGCAATAACTAGGACTGTTGGATACCGTAGTCTTGATACTCGGTCAAGTGACGAGAGTGATACTTAATCTATCACCTTGTGAAGCCCCCGCCCGTCGGGACACACGTTCTACATTATATACGCGACCTGTTTCTATGGGAAAGAACGAAGAACCACTCAAATCGTTCAATCTAAAATCTGTTTATTAAAATCTTATTTTAAACACAATACACAACAATAATAATCTAAGATGATCTAGAATGAGAAGACGCAACACGTATTACCAAATAATCACGCAATTGACCACTGAATATAACTTTATATATTAATTCCTACCTCACTAATATACGCACTTTCATTATAGCTTATATAAATTCGCTTATCGCTATATCCTAGGTAAACAGCTACGTCTTTAGCACTTCCGTAGTAGATTTTATCCGATAGTGTTCCTTTTGGTCTCGAACCCCCTTTTGGTTCGTCTGTACCAGCACGATTAAGTTAATTTCTGGACTTAGGATTCTTCTAAACTTTATCTCAAATCACTTTACAGCTATCTCTCTACTTAGTGACTTCACTTCCCACTTAGCAATCACTTCTGCACATAGACATAGACCTCACGCGAATGCTAATTTCCAATATATATACGATTCCTAATTTACATAACCACGTTCCTCTTCTTGAGTTGGTTGGAAAGAATTGCCATTCTGGCCCCAAAGAACCCAAGAGGACTGTTAGCTGAAATCGCGATGAAAGCCCCGTCACAACCTTAAACTCTAAACTTTCACACAAACCATTGTGAGAATTTTGAGCAATGCCTAATCTATTCTATACAAGCTACTAACATGGAGAACAGAACCCCGAGAAATTTTTTAAATCATTTTTAGCATCGATTCTTTTTAAAATAACTGGTCTTTTTTTCAGTGACAAACCTGAGAAACGAGTAATTTAAGCATTTTTTTATTTCAAAATTTCTTATTCTTAAAAGGTACCCGATATAATACCTACAGATAGAGTATATATCTACTTTCCTAATTAACATTGTTCCTTAAATCCTGATAATTTACAACTCTTATATTTTTCCCCCAAAAAGCCGTAGAAATCACATTTCATTCGGATTCACATTCATTTCGGAAACTTCCTCACGCAAAATTTTTTAGTTCTGTTTGAAAAAAATCTGTAATGAAAACAAAGTAAATATATATATATATATATATATATATATATATATATATATATATATATATATATATATATATATATATATATATACATACATACATACATACATTATTATTTATGAATAAATCCTTTAACAAAATTAATTTTTCAAGTATATTTCAAAAATATCAATCCATTTTTCCTATTAAAAATATTATTTTATTAAAAAGGCTTTCAAATACAACAAGAAATTTGGTAGATTTATATTTAATTATAATCAAATCTCGGAGCTCCTAAGTTCAGAATCATGTAAATGCAATCTATATCGAGACTATATTGATGATTATCATCAGCACGTTGTCACAGGAGACCTTAGCATCGTGAAAGATGATTTGTTAAGAAATTTTATGGAAAAAGGTACCGGTTTTAGACTGATGATCACAAAAAATAAATCTAACGTTATGAAACAAATCATAAAAGATTTAGATAAATTCTACCTTAAAATGGCAATTAAATACGGAATGCCGATTGAAGCATTCAATCAATTTAGATCTTATGTAGCAACAGAAATTAAGGGGGAATTAGATTTCACTGTTGAAAATGAAATTATGTATAAAGATCTTAAATCATCAATAGAAAATATCCAAAATGACTTCGTGATTACATATGTTGATAAGGTCTCTGCTAATTATGCCATAATTTGTAAATACTTTTACAGTAAAATATTAAGTATAACCACATTTTAAATAATAATTCATTTCAAAAATCAATTCACAATAATAGAGAAGATGATAATCGTCTTTTAGCTTTGAACAAAAGACTGAATATTCATCTAAATAATATTAAATATCCAAGTATTTTTTTAACACCAAAATTTCATAAAAGCCCTATAAAATTCCGTAGTATCACTAATGGATACAATACATATATCACGAAGTCTGGGAAGATCTTACAATCTCTTCTTCAAAATCTAATTGATAATTTACAAAACACGGCAATAATTAAAAATAGCTTAGAGATTGCTAGAGTTACTAAGGATATGTTAATTTTTCCATGCATGGTTTTGATTTCGAGGACCTTTTTAATTCTATAGATATTGACGATATGATTAAGGTTCTACAGTTAATTTATGATAAATATGTGTGTGTGTGTGAATTATATACTTCAATGAAAAAAGAAAAATTTGATATTCTTGTTAACCTCGTATTAAAAGAAAATTTCATTACATTTGATCTGAATCTTTATAAACAGATCAAAGGGTTACCTCAAGGTGGTCCAGCTAGTAATTGTTTAGCGAACCTATATTTACATTTTTTTGAAATAGATCATGTTGTAAATGATTCTTACTTAATTTATCGTTATATAGATGATATAATAATTTTTGGTAAAAATAGTGAATACAAACCAAATATTACGTTCTACCCTGATTATCTCAAGCTCCTTAAAACTAACTTCAACTCTAATATGGTGGAATTCTTGGATTTAGACTTGCATCTTATTAACAATAATGTAGTCAGTAACATTTTTGACAAAAGAGATTCGTTTAAGTTCCATATAATTAAAATTCCCGTATGGAATAGTAATTTACATATATGAATTTACAGAAATATCATTTTGAATTTTTTATTTAGAAATGATAACTTAACTACCCACAAAATAGATAAATACAATAATATAAAAAAAATTTTCAATGTTGTTTAGATCATGTGAATACCCTTTTAATTTCTTAAGAACTTATATTCATCACAAATACATTATATAACCGTCTTGCTACTTCGAATTCCAAAACCACCACACAACAATAGGATTTAAAAGTCAGCATGTTGGTGGTCTTGCTGTGAAGATTATATCATAACACTCATATCACAGTTTACATTTTTTCCACACACATCTTGAACATCTTACACATTATTGACAACCAACCAAATCAGAGCCTAGCAAATTTACATTTTTGACAATCAACCAATTCAAATTTTACCATATTTGATTGTCGTCATTTTATACCTGTCTTTGCTGGCTGGTTTAAAAGTCAGCTCAAAAGATGTATTTATGTATTTTCGAATTTTTTAACTTGGTGAATAATTGATTTTCATTAATGGCAAGACGCTTGATTCTCTTCGTAAAAGCTTTGTGAGTAAAGAAATTTTGTTAAATTATTTTTTGAAAGATACTTTTCTTATGTAATTGTTTTAGCATTTTTCTAATTTTCTTACGTAATTATTTTGTAATTTTTCTGCATTAAGAGTTTGGGAGAGTTTGTTATATAATAGTAGTGAGTGGTTTTATCATGCTCTCTGAGTTATCCATACTCTGAAGTTTTGTTTATTTTATTTTATTTGGTTTTCCTACCGAGTTGCAAAGGGGGAAGGTTGGCGCCTTCAAACTAGTTTAACCCCACTTATTCGGTCCTAAGTCCGAAATTGCTTTCTGACTCGCTAGGTTCTTCTTTTTTGTAGTTTTTTTTATTTCTCTATAATTTTGTTCTTCATGTTCAGCTTTTATATTTTTATTACGCTATTTCTTGTTATGTTCTTTATCTATTATTTCTTGTTTTTTGATATATATATATATATATATATATATATATATATATATATATATATATATATATATATATATATATATATATATATATATATAATAAACTTTTGCAAAAAAATATGTTCGTACTGTTAAAAATAATTTTTATTGAAGAGTGTCAATTTTTACGTAACTTTCAATAAAAAACTTTTCCAATTTTGAAATATTTAAGTATTTTAACAAAATATAAACACAAAGTAAGAAATAAAATATGTTTAGATTTACATATGTAATAATGTATTAGCAAATGTTTTCTTAAGGATATACTTGATTTTTATACCAAATTAAAATACATTCCTTTATTTATTTTGAATCAGTTTTTCAATAAAATTTTCAAAGATGAATTATAATATAATGTACACACACGCGCGCGAGAACTCTAGATTTTTATTCGTACATTTTTAATTTTTTACACTATAAAATTACCCAAGCTCATCTAGACAGTAAATTTGACAAAATAATTTTCTTATAAAAGGTAAATAAAAAGTACAGAAAAAAAGGCTAAAAAACTGGAGCAGTTACAAATTATTCTTCAAAACAATTATGGCACGCCAAGTCCATTGAAACAACGACAAAAAAAGTAATTTTTGTTTCAAATCTACAAACCCATATATTATGGTTTGTTTTTTATAGAGATTTTTTTCTTTATACAGCAGAAAGTTAATGACCGATTGATGGCCCAGAGAATGACAATTGATGATGTAATTTGATTGCATCAGCCTAGCGTAAGAAAAATAGAACGATGCATCAAAAAAGAATTTATCTCTTTTATTATCTGTTTGCGTAGTCGTACCGGTAATTCGATTCGTACATATTTTGTTTACATTCTGAGGATCTTATTCATTTATTTAAAAAAGTAAAGCGTAAATATCTGTTTCAAATAACACTTCACAAAAAATATTTGAATGATAAATAATATAAATCTATGAAATGTTATCAAATATTTTATAGATGTTTGATAACTTTAAATATGATCAATGTTAAAACTAGACACTCTTGAGAGCAACATATTGTAATGCATTGATTCCCAACACCCGGGCCGCGGACCGGTACAGATCCATGGACCAAATGATACAGGGACGCCCAAGGAACAGTCAATTGTTTCTATTTTATTTACTATGGTGTATTGTGTAGCCTCCCAGTGAGTTTAAGTCTTAAATCACTTATTATTCATTTTGGGTGTAACTGCATTTTATTTTGAAGGCATATTTAAATTCTATTAAGTTGAGAAAGTATTAAATCAAAACCATCTAAAAACTTATCAAGCGTTGAGCATTGAGTGAAAATAAAAAGTTTGGGGGAAGGGCACTGTAGTATTGGGTCTTTTTATTGTTTCTTCCAACGGTATTTTTTTTTTCTAGTTGAGGCTGATTTTTTTAATAACTAAAATAGCTTTATAGTTTTCAATCGAATGAATTTCTTTAAAAAAAGTCTCATTGATATGTATTGTTGTATGTTTTTCTTTTTTCCGTTTAAATTTTTCATATTCTATACAAAAGAATATGCATAAAATATTTTTTTAAATTAAAACTTTATTTTTAATTATGTAAATAGAACTTAACGCACAGTACGATTCAATTGACATAAATCGGTAGAAAAAAACCAAATCTAATTTTTTTAGCCTATATTTTTTATATACTTTTCTATAACGTCACAAAATTTGAATGCTCTAAATGTAAAAAACGCAGAATTATGATAGCTTTTACGTTCGTTTTTATTCACATCCCTATGGCAAATCAAAGTTTTAAATTTACTTATCTCTGAAAGATAAAATAACTAGTGTGTTTTCATTTTAAATTCTGCTTTTTTCTATTGTGCCGAAAGCTTTGAATTTTTTTACCTATTGCTAATAGTACGTATAACAAAAGTTGGTTTGCATTTTTGTGTGTGAATCAAAGCAATACTTATTTTTTAAAATTATTCAATTTAGAATTTATACATTTTTTAAGGAATTTTCAATAAGCATTGATAGAAATAAGTATCGTTCGAATACCAATCATGTTATCGTAAAACCCATACCAACTTTTGTTATACATAGTTTTGTGTATTTGTAAATCAAATTTCGTACATGTGCGTAAATTTTTGTAGTGTGTGTGTGTGTAGGAGTAGCATTTTAAAATCACTTCACAAAATTAAGTTTTTTCCTTAAAAAATTAAATGGCTAGCTTTTTATGAAACCTTGAGGACAAAAGCTATTTTACATAGTATACACACATAGGAGGCAACCAAAAAATTTTGAATCCTTATATATTTTTTTTTTTTATTAAAAATTTTGCGCAAATAGTATTATGTCCCCTTAAAATAAAAAAACACAATATACATAATTTAAAATTAAAATAAATAATTTTTATAATTTATATTCATAATTAGAACTTCATCACCTATTCAATAAAAAGTTGCTATCATTTTTAGTTAAAACTTATTTTATTATTTTTTTTTTAAAAAAAGAAAAATAATCTTTTTAATGAATTACGAATTAAGAACGAAATTTTGGTTTTTCTCGTCTTAAGAAGAAAAAACGAAAATATAACTGACAAAGTTTAATTTTTTAGTTTGTTTTGAAAAAAATCTCAAATATATCTTTATATATTGTATCCGTATTCGGCGTACTCCTCCAATTTCGATGCTTCGGGAAACCAAGATAAATAGGAGTTACATCCCTGTCAAAGGACATTTGAAACAAATGGTAGAAACAAAGATTCCCGAATACAAACATTTATCGAGGCGTTTGCGGAACGCTCTTTTCAGCGATGTAAATGGAAACATTTACAAAAGAAATTTCTATCATATAATAAATTCAATTCAATATGAAACAATTACATTGATATGAAGGGGATTTGATAGAAATTCTGCAAGCAATTAAATAAAATCTGATATTATTGCCAATTTGATGTTAAAATTAAATGTTCCTGTTTATCGCTATTTCATCAAACTTTCACGATAAGAACTTAAATTATGTAAACAATGTTTTAATATATTGATATTATATATTCTGATCTCATTATCAAACAGAGAGTACAAATTTTTTTAATATATAATTCTTTTCTATTATTTATCCCAGTTAGTACGAGAAAAAAAAGAATGTGAATATTTCTTTTCTAGTACTCACTACGTCGTCTTCTACATTACAAGTATTGCAAGGTCAGGTTGATATTTTTTAATATTTTAAATAACACAAGTCACACGTTTTTATTAAATATTTAAAACATTTAAGAACACAGGAAGATTTCTGGTAAATAAATATATACGTTTGTACACTAAGTTGACTTATTTTAATCTTGGGGCATTTATCTTTTTAGCTGGAAACAATTTCAAGTTTTAAGAAAGTCCTCGTGAACTTTGACGATATGGTCTTGTGGTTATGGTCACGAACTCATGGCCGGCGATACGCGGGGCTCGAATCCTGATGCCATTGAAAAACCACCGGGTAAAGGAGCTGATGCTCATTGTATCTGTTGAGCTCAGTGAGTGAATATCAACATCTTATTATTCAGTTACTCGAGGGCTTTTGGCAACAAACTTCGTAATTTTGGTCACATGACGAGGACGACACCCTTCCTCCCTCCCCCCGCACCAACGGGAGGACGTTTGAGCTCTACCGATAAAACGTGCGCGCACCAACACGATGGGTCTTCATCGGAAGAAGGCTCGAACTCATGACACGCCGACCACTTGACCACAAGGATACCGCGGCCCTGTTGAGCTCAAAATACTTCTGAGGTGTGGAGTGGAAATTTGAAGAGATAGGTACTCATTCGGGTGTCGTTTCCGTCAATTGAGTGAGGTCCAAAGTGCGACGTCAATGTGACGAAGATGACACCCGAGATAGTATCCTACTCTTAACTTCCACATCAAGTCAACGGCAGGACTTTGTGCCTCGAAGACTTTACAAGTGTGAGAATTCGAATCCACGTCTTGACGAATATAACGTCACGAGTTCCTGAGCATGTCCTTTCGTTCACCATAGCAACGTGCTGCTCGGTTTGATTGATTGATTGAATATTAACGTCGCACTGTTCAGCTACACGAGGGCTTTTGGCGACGGACCACGTAATTTTGAACCATGGTCAAGTGACGTGGACGACACCAACGTGCTGCTCGGTGGAAACAGCTATAAAATACTTATTTAGTAATTATTGTTATATAAATCCAGTATTTATTTTAATGTAAAGTGTTTGTGTATATTTATGAAGAATTTATTACCATAATCTAAAGAATCTAATCAAAAGAGATATTTGTAAAATAAAATTAAATAAAATCCGTAACATTCTAATTTAATACTCAACAATCGAAATTCATTCTCTTATAATATTTTACTATAAATTTCAGTATGAGTCAAAGGGGCTTGTGCTTTTCATTAAAAGTTTTCACATTCTTATTGCGAATGTAATGAATATAAATATTCGGATATATAAATAAGATACTAATGTGTCAATACTCATTTAAAAATCAACAAATTTATTGTATCTTTTACTTTCATGAAAAAAAAGGTTCGATTTGGGTAATGGGAACCGTTAATGAGCTTTTGTATTAATAATTATGTAAAACCTCTTTCACGGTCCCTCTACAATCTCGAGGGTTAACTATTAAACTTTGAGGGACCCGTAATCTTAAACACGACCTTACTATACAATTTGCCATAGCACAAAACACCAGAAAAAAACTACAGACATTACTGCAAAACAAGTTAATGATTTTCTCTAAGCGTCCCTTTTTAAGAGTTACAAGGAATATCATCTAAAACAAAATTAATCAAAAATTGACTTACCTGAACACTTGTTCCCACAAAATTACAGAAGCTTCCGTGTTTATGATGAGGCATCAAATTCTAAATCCAGGAGGATTTATCCGAGAACTTTCCAAAACGGACATCCTTGTCAATATCAAGAAAAGCCTGGATTTAGTCAACAAAATACTAACTTGTTGACGAATCTAATTTTCCAAGTGGAGAAATCCCTGTACTACTCATCGCTAACTTCTCAACTAATTAACAGATATCTACTTTCACACACATCTTTCTCTCTAGCTCACTTTTAGATTTTTATGATAGAACCAATCTTCGCAGTTCGTTTTCCTTGCAAGAGAGGCATGTTAAACTCAGTTCTGGAGTCATCCACATCAAGCTCATAATCTTCGAAATCCTATGAATGTTATTTTTCAGTAAAGAATCAAAACCAAGGGTTGTATTTTACACAGCCTGTAGTATATCATTTGCGTCTGTTGTAGTTGTCGTATATTTTTTATCCTGGGATACATATGAAATACGAGTGGAAGAACAGAAACATACAATGCAAACAAAAGAATATAGACATTCATTACACACCATGATCCCAATATTGACATTCATTACACACCATGATCCCAATATAGACATTCATTACACACCATGATCCCAATATAGACATTCATTACACACCATGATCCCAATATAGACATTCATTGCACACCATGATCCCAATATAGACATTCATTGCACACCATGATCCCAATATAGACATTCATTGCACACCATGATCCCAATATAGACATTCATTACACACCATGATCCCAATATAGACATTCATTACACACCATGATCCCAATATAGAACAGAAGAGGTGCGCCGCTTTCCATTCAAAACGGGAATCCATTACAGGTGAAAGTTCGACTTCTTTTCCCGAATTCCCGAAGAAGATACAACCATGCCTTACTTGGGATTCGAACCCACTCGGTTACAAGCCGAAAGTCATATCCAACATACTGGCTAGGCGGGATCTTTTGCGTTTCAATAGAAAATTTGATCGGCGATGATAAGTCTACCCATGAATTCCATCATATTTTCCAATCAAAAATTATTTGTCATAATAATAATAGGGACTTCTACATGTTTTGAGTCAGGGTGCCACGGAAGACCTGGCGCAGTTTAGCCAAAATTGGCTCTTGCGCCAATAACCCCAAAACTCACTCACTCACGCCACCGACGACCTACCATATAAAAGGGCTGATGTACATTAAATCTGTCACACAGACACACGTTCACTTGATATGGAAGTTCGAAGGGTGAGGCTAAAACTAAAATATAGCATTCTCGTCACGTGGCCAAAGTTCAAATTAACGAAGTTCGTCACCAGTATTTTTAGGGGGATTGGGGGAGTGATATAAACGTCTCCCTATAAAGTAACACCAGGGATGTTGGCGACCAACCTCGTTATTTTGAGCGTCTGTCAAGTGACGAGGATGACACCCCTGAGATGGCAACTTCCTGGGGCTGCCAACTAAAATGTCATACTCACCACTTGCCTAAGATTCAAATTAACGAGGTTCGTCACAAGTATTTCTGATGAGACTTCGAAATGCGACA